>WAAB01006429.1:0-16924 GCA_013389865.1 Piaya cayana | reverse complement strand
GAGTTTGCATATTACCTCTTTTCTGGTTTGCCCCAAAGTCTTCTCTCCAGCACTGACTTTGTAGCCCAGGTAAATCATCTTGTGCTGCATTATCTGGGCCTTTTTTTTGGATTCCTGATATCCCTGGAGTCCTAGAAAATTCAATAAACTTACCATCCAGGTCATACAAGCATCCCTTGTGCTGGTGGCAATCAGGATATCGTTCACATACTGTAACAGTTCCTCAGACTGGGCTTCTCAGGACTCAAGATCTTTTGCAAGTTAATTGCCAGATACAGTAGGGCTCTTTTGAACTCTGCAGTCCAAGTAAGCTGATTTCTGCATCTACTTTTGAGATTCTCCCCTTCAAATGCAAATATTTTCTGGCTGGCTTTGTGGAGCGGGAGGCAAAAGAAGGCATCCTTCAGGTCTAAAATGGTAAACTAAGTCAGTTCAGGTGTCAATACAGTTAATAGAATATATGGATTTGCCACCACCGGATAGAGATCTTTATTATTTTATTTACAGCTCGTAAGTCCTGGACTACTTGATATGATCCATCAGGCTTAGAGACAGGTATTGGCTGAATTTTGTCCCTGTCTTCTCTCTTTAGGGCATCTTATTTAATTCTTACTGGCTGCCACCCTTCTTTGATTTGACCTCCACAGGTGGAGCATTCTTTGCTTTTATAGGCACATCAGTGCCCCCTACCCCAGGATATACCTGGTTAATAATTTCCTCATCGACCTTTCCTCCTGCAGGCATACTAGCTAGAGGTAAGGTCATTATTTGTATGTATTGTTGATAATTTACCTCCAGAGTAATTTCTCCTTTTTCAAATTTAATCACAGCCCCTAATTGTTCTTGTAAATCTCTCCCCAAGAGTGCCTTCAGGGAAGGGGTGCATGTACAGGAATTGGTGTATACCCCATTGTTTCCCCAATTTGTATTTCAAAAGTTTGTAAAATATGCCTTTTCTCTTTGGCCAGTTGCTCCCTTTACCATCATATAGTCATTTCCCAAGGGGTATCAAAGCTTAGTTTGAAACTGAATATGTTGCCCTGGCATCAATTAAAATTCTACCTTATTTTACTCTTTCCCTAGCTTCATTATAACCAGACAGTCCACTAGGGTGGATTTCCCAGATTCTCTGTCAATCTTCCTTCACATGTGCCACTAGCTGATCTTTCTGATTACTCCACTCTCTTTTGTTTCTTTTTCACCTCATTCAACAATACTTGCAGGTTCCTATCTCCTATGGAATGCAGCTTTTGAAATTTACACCTGATGTCCCCTGCTGCGTGACCCAAGAACAAAGAAACTAGTTGTTGTATTCCTACCTCCGACCCAAGATCCAGCAGTGTGCTGTGGTACATTGCGTCCCTTAATCAATCCAGGAATTCAGATGGTGACTCGGAAGGACCTTGCTTAACTGCATATAATACTGACCACTTTATTGTTTTCGGAATGGGCTCTCTCCATCCCTTCCATAATCCACCCCTGATATGCTTGCAGCCTTTCTTTATGTGCATTCCTGTTCTCATCTCACTTTGGGTCTTGAAGAGGGAAATAATCTTGAATGTCCACCCCTTCTCGTTTATAATAATGTTTGGCCAAATCCCCCGCAGTCTTTAAGACTAATTGTTTAATTGATTCTCTGTCTCTGTTAAACACTCCAATAATAATTGCAGATCACCTCTATTGGGGTTGTGCTGTTTTATAATAAACTGAAAATGTTTGGCTGCACTTACCAGATCATTCCAGTAGTCTCAGGCAACCTTTTCCAGGCTTCTAAATCAGTGGTGAAAAGGTACCTTGATTAGCATTTTCTCTCCATCAGGTCCTACTGCCTCCCGGAGAGGTGCCTGTAGGACCATTGGAGCAGACTTTTTCTGATGTGGGAGGATACAGGGCTATCCGAAGGAGTGGGGGTCCTTTCCGAGTCGGCATCTTGTTCCTGTGATTGAGGGGGAGGCTTAAAAAGATCAGTTAGATCCTGTTCTGGTGCCTGGCACATTTTATTTAACTTTGTGCACTTTTGTCCAATGCTGCACCCTGAACAACAATTGCCTCAGTTTACCTCCAGATTCCTTGTTATTTTCTCGCTCAAGGACAAGTGCCAGAGGCTCGGGGCAGGGGGGCGGGGGCACAATTCCATAGTTCCTTTATCACTCCAGATTGTTATGGAGGGTTAAAAACATATCCTTGTAAGATACTTCATCTGACTTTCCTTCTCCCCTCAAAACCAATATTAATTGTAAGATGGTGTTATAATCTATTGTCTACTTAAGTGGACAAGACCTTCAAGGCCCTTACTAGCAGACAGTGTGTATTTCAGTGAGCTAAGCTGTCTAAGTTTACCTAACATTTATGCCCGCACATCAATTCCCCCCTTTCTTTTTATGTTATGTCACAAGTTATGCTTTAGATGTGAGGTATCTGACCTTTGTTTTTCTCTGTGCACTTACAGTGACGGTACTGCTCTATTGCAAGATTATTATTCCCCTACCGGCCTTTTCTTTCCTAATCTAATCTAACCAAATGCTCCAGTTTTTGGTCATAGAACATGTTTTCTTATTGTCCTGCTTTGTTTCTAAGTGAAACGTGTTCCTCACTGTGTTTTTCTGGTGAGTGGTGTCAAGAACTGGACAAAGTCTCCAATTTTATCACCTCCAGTGACAAAGATGAATGATCACTTTTTGTCTTTTAATACAGAATAGCGGCAAGATCTTTGTCGTCCATGCTCTTTCCTGATAATTCTTCTATGTGCTGTGTTCAGAAGTTAGATTTTACCGTCCTAGGTGCTTCCTTGCCTTTTTAAAACAAAATCTGTGTTGATTCCAATACAAAGAACTAGCTAATATTTTTCTTGTATAATGCATCTCATTCAGAATTCCTTGATCTACTATAGTTATTTATTCTATCATTATCTTAGTCCAATATTTTTTTAACATCCTGAAGTACATTTTTTACTATTAAGTCCACTTACACTGCAGCAGTTAGATATTTCCTTTCTTGAGGTAACGAACTGCACCACTTCTTGTGTGCAATACCCCAAAATGTCTTCCTTTTTCAGACTAGTAATTCCTTCATGTTTAGTCAAGTCCTTGAAGATTTCTTCAAAATGAGTGCATAATGCAAAATAGGTAGCCCATAAATTGTTTGATTCACACTGTGGGTCAAAGAAGATGCAGATGTCTTTTGAATATACCTTCTAAAACAAGGTTAAGATTTCACCAGAGAGGTTAATTAGGTGTGGGGAAAATAATACAAGAACTTAAGAGTCTATGTGCATCATTAATACAAGATAATAGGAATTTTTCTTATGATGCTTGGAAAAGATTATCTGGTTCCAAATCACTTGCTGTGAAGAATGTGGCTTTTATAGTCTAAAATTTTCTGAAAAGCTCCTATGAAAAGCTCAGTTTGATGTTATCACTGCTTTGAACCTGCTTGTTGATTAGTCGATAGTCTGTCACATTGATTTCTTGGAAAAAGTCCTGAAATGTTTGGGAAACAGGTTAGATGGAGTTGCAATACTGTTGAAAAATTTAGTGACTTGACTAGTCAGATGAGGAAATAGTGATGTGAACAGCTGGACTTGTGTGACCAGCAGAAAGATGGGCAGTGTATCAGTTGATGTGTATTTTTAAAGATTGCTGAACTAAAACCCTATGGTAGTGTGGAATCAATGGCATACCTAGAGCAACTGTTATGCCCTCCACACCGTGTATTCCCACACACCTTGCACGAACATTTCCCTGTGTGCCTCTTGGCTCTGGGTCAGATGACATGGGAGAAGTTATGCTATATCATAAGCTATTTTCCAAGACCACCAGATCCAATCTTTCAAGAGTATGTCTAAGTGTATTTGTTGAAAATTCTGACATACCAGGATCTGTTCAATTGTTTACATATGTATAGCATGATTTCTGAAATTTTATACAGACTACACCTGCATCTTCTCTTTGTAAAGGTAATGTGGATGAGAAGGAGATCATGCTGTTCAGACATGCTGCATTTGTGCACCTGCTGGTGACAGTTCGAGATCTTCTATTAACATGTAACTTGGACACAGCACTAGGTTTGTTTTTAGTAGTGAATAATAGCCAGAAACCCAATGTTTTGTGTGTATTCTGCAGTCTGTCCTTTGTGTTACTAGGCTGTGATTCTTTGCCATCAGTGTGCCTCCAGAGTAGCTTCAATAAGATATCCAGCCCTATTGGCTTCCTTACTTCTATTCCATCATTATAAACTAATTCACTGCAGACTACTTCGGTAGTTTATGTGCTTAGATCATGGCTAGCCTACCACTGTTCATGTTATTACATTAATTTGCCTAAGTAACATTCATATGAACTTCTACATATAGAAGGTGTTGTCTTGTATCTCTGAATGACGAATTTTCATTGGAATCACTGTGTGGAAACTGAGAAACATGCAAAAATGTCCTTAGGCTCCTTGAGGTGCTTAAAACTGAAGACATTTTAAGCAAAATCTGAAATATTCTCTCATATATCACAATGCAAAGAGTTTGAAGTTACAGGCCAGTTGTTAGGACTCACACAAACACTATTTTTGAGTTTTTCTGGTCTTACATTATTTGGATTTGGAATATGAACATTTGTTGTAACCCAGTTTTAAGCTTGAAATGATAATGCCAATCTTGACAAGTTTCTATAGTTGTGCATTGTGAATTTTCAGATGCATCTATTAGAACAGATTCCTAAGAAACTTAAGTTAGCATTTATGAATGCCCTAAAAAAGTCAGGCTCTCCTTGTCTTTATAGCAGATAAGGTAGTTCAAAGCATCAGCCTGTGTCACTCTGAATTATGTTTTGATGAAGGGTGTTTCCTTAAAATTGATATAAAATGGAAAACATCTGCCATAAAGAGAAATGTGGGGAAAATAAAGTATTTTATATTCACTTAAATAGTTCCAGCAACAAAGAGGTAGGAAGAAAAATACAGGGTGAATCTATAAGTAGATTCGTACATAGAATTGTTTCTACACTAATAAACAGTATAGGAGGATGGGACGGAGGCAAATATGAAATTGTTCCTCCTCTGTTTTATTGTAGCAAAAACAATCCTAGATGATATTTCAGAATTATACAATTATGTGGCACCTGTCCTGCCACATCCCAGCAAAAACCTCATGCAAAAAACTGCGCAAGTAAAAGAGATCTGTAAAAAAACTTTAAAAATTGAGCCAATACTTAGTACACCTTAGTACACCTTGTCATCCTCATTACTGTTGTGATATTGTGCTCACATTTATTTTTAATTTATGTATTTTCAAGTAACCCTAGCATTCCTTACTATTTATAAACAAAAGACATCATTCAGAGTTGAGAAATAGTTGTGATAACGTGAACAGTGGTGAAAACAGAACAAGTTCAGCTTTGGACATTGGAATGTAGATGAAGTTGTTGTTTAGAATACACCATACAGACTACTCAGCTGTAACAGTGCTGATGATGATATCTGCAGTTGTGGAATACGATGTTCTGTAATTTTAGCTGGAGTCATATAGCAGGTGCTACAGAAAGGACGGCAGTTGTATAAATGCAACTTGAATACTTGGTTAGTAGGAATAGTGACCTTTCATATTGGTGAGCCATTAAATGTTCATGGGTTTTGTGCAAGACACCTTCACATATTTTTTTTAATTTATGGATAGATTAAACATAAACCTTAGCAGTTATCTTTTTTTGCTGCAATTACTTCTTTTGTTGCTTTGTTAACAGTTTATTTGTCCAAGGCAAGAGATACCTATAAAAACATCTTAGAATCCTGTTTGAATAACATCTGGAGGCAGCTGAAGATCGTACAGTATAGCAGCCAGAAAAAGCACGAAACAAATCCCAAAATAACAGAGCTTCAGTGTCATATCTTAAAATGGAAGAGAAGTTATGGAGAGGAACACAATGTTAAGGTTAACAATGTAAACAATTTCTCTAAGCAAACAAAACCACTCCAAACTGTGAATAGTTATAAAACATTTTTCAAGATTGGTTTATTGAAGAAAGTCTTATAATTAGCTTTCCAATTCACCATATCAGTTAAGTAAGGGTAACGTAAAGATTAAGACCTCTTTTAGGAGCAGTGCAGGTTTGTTTTATCAAATCTCTCCTTGCTCTATGACTGAAATAACATGCAGATGAATTTTAACATTGCCTGGACTTCACATTGTTGCAGGTGGGTTTTTAACCTGGTAAGTATTTTCTGTCTTACCAAAAACTATGTTATAATCTTCTGTTTGAAGGCCTTAATCTTTTTCGGGTGCAAAGAGAATCATAACACAAGACAGGATTGTGTACTGGCACAGTGTGAATCAGAGTACACACACCATGGAGCACGTGGGTATTGTTATCCATAGGCAACCTCTGCTTAACCCATGTACCAAGCCGATGTATCAAGGCTTTGTATATAAGAAGCAATTATCCATAAGGGTAGCTATAGCATATAGCATACAGTTGTGGAGGAGATCCAAGTTATCCAAAGACCATCTTTTTTCTGAGTGTTTTGGGTGATACCATGCAGTGCAAAACACTTTTTACCTTTGCATAATGCTTATTATTTATTTGCAGGATACTTGCCACATAAGAAAACAGAAGGGATGAAATATATATTTTTTTAAGTGTCCTGGCTCTTTGGAATAGGTTTTATGCTGCTGAACACACAGCCAAATAGAAAAGGAACATTCAAGCTTACTTTCATTTATTTTAACTTCTTCCCATATTTGCTTCCTGGAGATTTCTTCTGTTTCTGTCAAAGGTTTCATTAAGAGCTCTGAATATCTTTTGATTAAATTTTGCTGAGAAGAAAAATATAATAGGCTACTGTACACCCTTGTAAAATTTGAAGAGGAAATGAAGTAACCAAAACAAAATGTTTTTCATTATCTTGGTGACTGTCTTTCTATAGGCCCTCTCAGGTGATATCAGCATCATTTTCTTCTTAAGAGTAACAAATTTTGCTTTATGTTACTAGGATTATGCTGCACTAGCAGACATTCAACAGCTTTGTTAGCTCAGTGAGAATTTTGCTTTTCTTCTGAACTCCACTTGGTACATTTTAAAACATTTTTAACTATAATTCTTCCCAGATTTAACTTGCTTGCATGACTTAAAGTTAGGTCATGCACATGTACCCATGCAATATAAGAGTATGTGTGGTTTTAGTAACAATTGCAAGACTGTTTACTCTTCCCTAACATTCAGAGACAGGTTTTAATGAGACAGAGTCCTAGTTTTAATAAGAAGCAAAAGTTCTATTGAATAAGCCTTTTCCTGTTCTATCATATCAGATTGGCATCATATGATGTGAATAGTGATAATCTCGTTATTCTTTTATTACCCAAACCTGTAATTGATGAAGGATTATAAGGAGATGTTTCCTTTGTAAGCAAGAATTTGCCAATGGTATAGAATAAACTGAACTTCACTCTTCGTTTCATGATCTTTTGTAGTCATGATTAGATAGAACACGACTAAAAACATCATCTAGTTCACAAAAATACATCATAACTACACTGTTGTAGCCTCTGAAAAAATCATGTCTGCATTTTAAAATGCAGTTGTCCAAAACTACTTTGAAAGGAGCCAGTGTGTTGTCAGGCAACTATTCTGTGCATGGTATTTGGAAACAGAAATCTGCCTTAAGCTTATCAGGTGGACCAGTATCCATAAGTTTTTTACTGGCAAGCTCCAACACACTATTAGTATTTATAATTATCTTGCATCTGTAAGTCTTAAGAGTTAGACAATGCCATGCCCCTTCTTAACAACTTATCTTGCGTGCATCATGAAAACTGTACAATGTCATAAAGGTTCAGAGGTCATCCTGTCTGAAAGTATGTCATAAATCATGTATCTGGGCACATATTCTTCACATACTTTGAACACAAGTTCAGTTTGTACCCACTGAAATGATGGAGAAGATACATACCACTTCTATCAGTGGTTCCTTTTAAAATCACATCAGTTTGGTAGATTCTAATCTTTTCAATGCTTTTATCTTATGTAGTACTTAATGAGTCTCAGAGATAAGTGAACTATGGCAGGAACACTTCAGTGCACTCCATCTATGGTCTGGAAAATCTTTCTGATGAGTCCAGCAGTACATCTAGAACCTCCCTCCAGTACAACATCTTGCAGGCTGAATTCTAGACATCTTCAGTTTGAGTTGATGGCAAGTTGAATATGAGTCAACAGTGTGCCTTGGCTGCCAAAAAGACCGGCTCTGTCCTGCGGTGCATCCAGTATGGCATACGTAGCCAGTTGAGGGAGGTGATTGTCCCACTCTAAACTGCACTGGTGGGGTCCCACCTCAAGTCCTGTGTGCAGTTTTGAGTACCTTAATATAAGGGCATCAAACTATTAGAGCATATCCAGAGGAGAATGACCAAGATGATGAAAGGTCTTGAGGGCAGGACTTACGAGGAGCAGCTGAGGTCCCTCGGTTTGTTCAACTTGGAGCAGAGAAGGCTGAGACTTCCTCAAGGAGGAGATTGGAGTGGGAGGTGCTGACCTCTGGTGACCAGCAACAGGACATGAAGAAGTGGGATGAAGCCGTATCAGGGGAAGTTCAGATAGGACTGAAAAAAATATTTTTTCAGATAGGACAGAAAAAAAGATTTTTCCTAAGAGGGTGGTTCAGTCACTGGAACAAACTCCTCAGGGAAGTGATCACAGCAGCACAGCACCAAGGCTGTCAGAGTTCAAGGAGTATCTGACAATGCTCTTATAGTATGGTTTGATTTTAAATAGTCCCACAAAGAGCAGAGAGTTGGAATCAATGATCATTACAGGTCCCTTCCAACTTGATATGGTCTATGATTTTGTGATTGCCATTCTGGAAAACTCTAGTGTTTTCATTTTTGCCACATGCTTAGTCCATCTTGTGTTTTCCATGCAAAGGAAGGATGCATGCAGGCTAAAAGACAAATTTTTTACAGTACTATAGTTTCTTTGACTTTTCTTCCAGATCCTAATCATAACAAGAATGGACTCTGAGAGAGAAAAAGCTGCTCTCATTCAAACTTTATCTAAAGTCGAAGGTAAATAATTATTTTTGTGTGTATTTTTGAAAGAAAAAGTGGCTGCTACTCTATGCTTCTTTGCATTCCTGTTTGTATGCTTTTTGCAGGTCTTTCTCCCTTTTCTCCTCGTTAGAATGTTTCTATATGTTCCCTCACTAGTTTCAGTGTCCTAACTCTTCCATCAGCCTTTTTACTTTCTTGTAATTTTATTTTCCCCTGAATGAGAGTTCTGGTATGGTGTTGTCTGTTGTGAGAGTGATGGTTCATCTGTTAAGTCAAAGATTTATTTCACAGAACACAAGGGAGGTATCGGCAGCCCATTGCCTAATCATACTTGCATATGTTGGCTTTGTCAGATTGTCTGGTTTTAGCTCATTGGTAGTCACAGGTTTTCTTCCTCTGCAAGCTTATTAAGAGCAGTTAGAATTCAGAAATCTTAACTAAACTCCCTAGCATAAAATTTTAAATGAGTAGTGAGGTAGAGATCATGATTTCCCTATGCCCTCTGTTGCTCACCTTGTTTGCTATCATGCTCAATATGTATGAACTGTATGAATCTATTAAACTCCAGGAAAAAAGTACTGTATCCAATATCCTAGCACCACACCAATACACACAATACTTCCATAAAATCATCGTTTCATGTGAGAATAATTTTTGTACAAGCTTGTTCAACATCACAGATTCAGCTGGTGAAACAAACATCTTTCAGGAAGGTTGTTATTGCAGACTCTGCTCATGTTTTCAGCAAGCCACCAATTCGTTTCATACTGCTTTTTAAAACCCATTTTTATAATTCCTTGCTTGACCTTTATCAATGATGTCATGTATTGTATTCTTCTTTTGCCTTTAAAAACAATGCTAAACTTCCTGTGCTATTAAAAGAAGAAAGCCAGACTTTCAGAATGTTTTGAAAGGGAGGAGGCATGTTGACAATGCTTTTACTAATAATAAGTGATGAGAAGTATTTTATTTGTTTTACAATCTTAAGCAAACACAGGACAATCCAGCTAACTAAACTTCTGAAGAGAGATAATTGTGTTATATAAATATCTCCTGTTAGATACATCTTGCAGTCATGCTTGTGAAACCTGATGTGTACAGGAAGTTTAGAGGAATTTAAATTATAAAAAGGTTAAGATGCTTCTTTTTCACTGGTCTTTATTTTTTGATTTTAAGGTAATTGATTTGTCAGCTCATGAGACATGAAATACGTTCGCATTACTTTATCCTTGTGTTAAAAAATGAAAGTTTCTAAATCAGTATACGCACAGTGCTACACAAACTCAGGCTGCATAGGCTTCTTCATGGCAGGCAATGTAATACACAAAATTCTAACATTCACATTTGCTGCTCAATGCTGTGTATTCATTCATACTTGCAGAGCCTCCTTTGTTCAACTAAGGCTTTGTTCCTTTTTCTGCAGGTTTAAAAGCTACAGATTTGAATTCTGAAAAAAAAGGAACTTGTTTAGGTTGTAAGGATATCATACGCAAGTAAGTTAAATTCTTGATTTGTGAAAACAAAGTCTTTACTCAGGGCCTGATGAAGTGGAATTTTTGTTACTTTTGTTAATTTTCAAGGGTCTTCCCCATCTGGTGGAGAAATTTCAGAATATGGATCTACAGCTTCATTCTGGGAGGGGAGAGTTTTGTCCACACTTTAGTAAAATGCTTAGTTATGATACTCAGAGAAACTTAGAAAACATGCAATTGTATGGGCTTGACTTTTTGTATTGCTCTACATGTTTTAGGAAAAACTTATTTAGAAAAATGTGCAGAAAAACATGTTTGCTTTGCATTTTTTAGAAAAATGTGGAGGAAAGGGTGTAAAAGCAATAATGAAAAATGATGACATTGCAGGAAAATATTAATACCTCAGAAAGATAATCAGAGGGGAGGAAATACAGCTTTTATTTTTTAGATTACTTTTTAAAGAAAGGAGAGTTTTAAATTTAGGAAAATTTATTTTCTATAAACAAATGTTAAACAATAATTCTTCCAACTAAAAGTGTCATTATTTTGTTCTGAGAGTAATTCTACCTGAACTTAATTGTATTAATATTTTGTTGATTCTTTTAAGCCTTAGTAGATACTCCTGTGTTATTGTACATAATCAGCAAATTGGACCTGACTTTCCCTGGACACACTTCTCATTAGTAATGGAATATGATTATTCTGAAAACTCTTGCTGGAAAAATCTGTGCAAAAATCTGAATGTTACTTACATGACTTTTAAAACCACCCTCTCTGAAACAATACAAACGGGTAAGAATTGTAATAATCAAGTGATCTAGCAGATGAAAGCAAAGGATTTTCTATGCCTTAAAATGCTACATTTATTTACCTGTGGAATAGAATGAGTAATAAATTACAAAGGAAAGAGCTAAGCAAGCAGAGCTGGCTTACCTATACAACAAAATAGGAAGGTATTTTTCTGAGGATGTGAGTTTGGTTTTGGCTAGGCTGTAGTAGTAAATGTTGATTGATAAAAGACTTGTGCCAAGTTCACAGATTGTTTACAGTTATTACAAGCTGTATCCACCCTTCCTCATTCTAAGAAAATGTTGCTGTAGAAATTAAAGCTTAATTTTGAAGAGGTTTAGAAGACCTCAGTTTTGAAAAAATCCCAGCATACAATGGAAGTGTTATGATGGGGATGAATAAAAGCTGCATTTTAAAATTTATGATGTTTAAATATCTAAATATAGGTTTAGGCTTTTATTGTTTATGAAACTATTATCTTACATATACAAAATGTTTCAGCAGATCACTGTGGTTCCTTTCTTCTGAAAGTACAGATTCCATATATATTTCTGACAACTGAAGGTCTTCTTAATATGCCAGATATTCTTCAGCTTATGGAATCAAAGTGAGTGAAAATAATCTGTTAAATCTTATGACCATTTATTTTCAGTTTTCCAGGATGTTTATCTTGTCCTACAATATCATGCAGTAGCCAATTACTTGGCTACCAGGTACGTTACTGCAATTGCGCTATTAGCATTTTAAAAGACAAGATAATTTTTCTACTAAAGTTGATGGCATAATTCTGTAGATTCAGAGATGTCAACCAGAATGGAATTGGCCGATCTATTTACTTTGATGATCAGCTGGCAGCTTTTATCAATACTTTAAATTGCCTGCTTTTCCCTGGAAATCATGATGTTACTCCAAAATATGTTTTTGCTTTAGTGCTTCTTAGTACTTGGAAGATTTTATATTTAAATTTTGGGTTTTAACTACCTGAGTTATGAAAAAAAATCCAAAAAAATCAGAACAAATACCGCAAAAGTCTCAGTTTTTGATACATCACATCTTTTGGGAGAGGTAAGTTAAAAATAAAAACTCTGTTTTTGAAATCCAGAACTAATATTCACTTAATTTTGAATACTCTTTAAGCTATACAAGTTTTCATGTTTGTAAATAACTACACACATGCGTTATTTAATTTGACGTAATTTTCTTTCATTTGGCTTTCACAATAAGAAATACCTGATGAAATTACCTTTTATCATGGGGAGAAGGAATAAATAAAAGAATGAAACAGGGGACAGAGTAGCAGCATTTGTTAAGCGCAGTGCCAGAGATACAGATGGTTGATCTCACCACGTTGCTGAACTCACATGCCAGTTTTGATCCTTGCTGTATCTTCAAGCCAGCTGTGAAACTGTTTTTGAGTAGTGCCCAATTATAGTTCAGTGGGGGGGGAAAAATGATATGTTTGACACTTAAAATTTGAATATTTGATGTGACATGCTTTTAAACTCTGACCTGATCGAATTCCACGTTCAGCCTGGCCAAAAGCTGAATAACCAAGAATACTCTTGGTACTTTCTCCCTAGCTTCCTTTAGCACTGCAAGAGTTATTAAATAGATGAGCAAAGAGCTATATAGTTTCAGAAAAGCATATAGTTCACATTTTTCTTAGTGTCTGAATAACTGTCCATGCAAGTTTCTAGAGGGCTTACTCCTGGCAGCAGGTTTAGGTCTTCTATGTTTCCTGGGGATGAGGCCAAGCAGTGTGATTATTGCCTCTCCTGAACATCCCCCATTAGTGAGCCAGGACTCCATGAAAACCCTGAAGATGTGATGTTCATGTAGGGTGTCTTTGCTAACACAACCAGGGTATTCTTTGCATGTGTCTTAAAGTGAGCATGAGCACTGAAGAAACACCAAAGTATGAAAAGACTGTGCAATTGAAAAAATCTATTGAGATATGTTATTAACTTCCTTTAAGAGAATCTTATTATTATAATTAAATTATATTTAATTTAATACTTTAACTTCTTCAGGTACAGCATTACCGTTGTTGAAAGAAGCAGTAGTTACTCCTTAAAGCTCTTTGGAAGCACAGATCGATATGTTGTGTTGACAATAGATGAATGTACTGCTATCTTATTGCAGGTACAAAATTACGTCCAAATTCTTTTGTGCATTAGGTCATGTCTTGGCTGCATCTGCAACCTTCTAACATATCTTTTCATCCTTGAAATCATACTTAGTTCAATCATTGTCTCACTACACAAATTATTTTGTAATTAATTAATTCCAAAATTCTGTCTGTGCTCATATAAGTAGTCTAAAATGTTTTCACATCTTTTCCTACATCACTTCACAGAAGTCTAACATATGACCAGAAGCTGGATTGTGTCCAATACAGTTGAAGGATGCGTACTTGAAAGTAGGGGCATATAAAGGGATTTTGTAATAACTAATTAAGTGTACGTGTGACTATAGTCTCTTCCCAGTATGCATGTTAATTCCTTTAATTTCAGATAGTTACCAGAGTTAGTCTAGAGAATAATTGGTCTGGGGTTTAATAAATACTAAAGGTTTAAATGATAGCATAATACTTAGATTCTAGCATGCAGCAAGACAGAGAAGTAGAGGTAAAAGAACTGAAAGATAATGAATAAAATAATCAGTTAGTATTGCAAGAACAGCACAGATAGACATTCCTGCATGTCACTGCAAATGATACTGCAATTAGTAGTGTTCTATTTTATCTACTCAGTATGGGTATAATACAATTTCTATAGGTGAAGTAAAGTTTACAACAGTAATGTGCATTATTAAAGTTAACAAAAATGTTAAAAACACTAAAAAGTTAGTAGCAATCTTTCCTTTTTTCAGGGAAGAAAAGAGACATGAAGCAGTGAATCAGCTTTNGGCATTTTAAAAGAAAAAAAAAAAAAAAAAAAGCTGGGAATAAAGCCTAGTTTTCCTGACTCCCAGATGTGTCTTTAATACCTACATTATTTAGCTGTATTTATGTTCTATCTAACTTCTGCCTATGAAATGATGCACATTGAAACTTGTGACAGCTGTGTTAATATATTTGTTTAGCTTTTACTTTTTATATTAATTTTATGATAGTGTATGGAAGACCTAAATTATGAGAAATCCTGTGACAATGTAACATTGAAGCTAATGGCATTATCGCTCCAATATACATGCTGTTGGATTGTGTTCTATTCCAGAGAAAAACTGAGTTTAGAGTAAGTTATGAAACTCTTCTGTTATCTTCATATTTTTTAAACAATGTTATCACTAAAGGAAGCTGCGTATAAGAACAAGCTAATATCCTTTGTTGTTTGAATTTCTCTTTAGGAACACATTTATTTTAGAACAATGTGAATATTGTAAGCTAATATTTCTAGTGTGTTTTGGACATTTCACATAGTTACAGTGTTGTCATGATCCTAGTGAAAAGCTCAGAGAAATGATAGAACTGAGAGTGATCACTGGAGATAAAAAAAAAACCTTAGCAAATATATTTTTGATGTTTGGGTCTTTCTGATGTTACCCAAGAGGTAAATAATTGTTTGTTATAGAATAACAGGATTTGAGGCAGGTAATGCTGATGTGAGGTGTATTTCAAATCAACGGGTACAGAAATTTCACAAGATTGACAATATTAACCACTGACATTAGTCTTAATAACTTTTTGAAGTAAAATAAGCCCTACAAATACATGCTCTTGAATGTATTAGCATCACTGCATATTATTTGTGGCAGGGACACATTCTTCAAGTGTACTTCTGGTCCATCAATAGTTCTTCTTTGGTTATAGAGACATAGCTTCTGTTGGTAGAGTTCATGTGTTCCTTTGTTATCTGTTGTGAGATTTTTTTTCTCCTATTAGTAAGCAAGCACTATATATTCCATACATGACCTTTCCTCTCTCTATGATTTTTCACCAGGGACTGACTCTGATGCAGTCCTTTCTCTCAGGACAGGCTTGTGCTGTAGGGTGACTCCATTTTCTTCCTCACAATGCATCTTTCAGCACTCAGTCATGTAATGTGTCCTAGCTCTCCTTCCACAGACATTAATGCTCAAACTGTACTAGCATCCTAAATTCCAGGAAACGAAACAGAAATTTATTAGCATGGGAAGAAAATGTTTTAGAATTATTACATATGCATTTTAAATATTAACAGTCTAATTAAACTGCCTTATAGGTACAGTCTCAGGGGAGATACTCTACTTAACCTTGTCTTAATTTATGCCACTGCAATTGAACTTACACAAAAGTCAGAAGACTTTGAAGTCAAGGTAACGTTTTTGGTAACAGCCTTTCCATTTCAGTCTTCACTGTATGATATTTCCAAAGTCCATAATCATATGTGCATTCCACAACAAAAAACCTAAAATAACCCAAAACTACTAAAATAAGAGGGAGGAGCTTAATTCAGTGCTGCTGAAGTCTGTGAAAAAAATGTGTTCACTGCGGCCCAGGCTGAAGCAGATTCACACAGCAGATGAAGCGGGTTTTTGACTAGGAGTCAAAAAATGAGATTGTGCCTTCAATGTCATAAATTATTAGAATGTGTATTAATCCTGCTTGTGTTTTAATTTGAAGTTTCAGGTTAATATTATGTTACTAATGTAGTAGAGGAAAAGGAAGTGTCACTTCTTGTGCTGTCAGCAATTTGGGTTTTTTTCATGTGGCAAGATAAATTAACTTTTTTCACTACAAATTAAAAAATGCTGTATCTAGAATAATCACCATTAAAAAATGGAGCAAAACTTTCATTTGGCTTACCCATTTGATGTCTGTAAATCATTTCATTTGCATGAAGTAACATCTTTTTAGGCAATTTGTTTACTTATTTGCTTATTAAAATTTGTTTCAAATTTATCTGGTTAGATGAAACTTAAGGAAAGGACAAAGGTTTTTTCATTCCAGGTATTCAGCAGAGTAGTTCCTTTGAATGTATAAGAAATTACTTATACATTCAAAGTGTTATGTGCCTTCTTAAACCAAATTAGGCATTTCAGAACTACCTGTTTTATTAGGAACTAGTATTACACCCATAAACATGATCACATGTAAAAGACTTGCAGGATAAACTAATTTCACCTGCATAAGATTTGCATAAATAAAGGGTGTAATTTGTGGACAGACTAGTGGTCAGAGGCTGGAGTTCTTCCACATGATAAGTAAGCATGGATCAGGTTTAATTACTCGACATTACTAGCTGTTGTGCGCAGGGTCAGCTTTAAGCTTTCATATTTAACTACTGCAGAAAATTAAGACATTCCTTAGTATAAGTTTTAACCAAAACTATTATGTATTGCTTTTAGGTAGTTCTTACACCAGGGATTGAAGAGACAGCACTGGTAATACGCCAGATTGCTGACAACCTTTTGATAGCATCTAATATCAATCCTCACGAGTGGTTGGACAAATCCTGGCTTTCTGTCTTGCCATCTGAGGTTTGCTTATCTTTCCATTAAATTTCACTGTTTTCTTCAGATTCATAAATTTCTAGGCTTTTTTGTTGTTCTCTTAAAGTGCATTAGTAATGTAAGGATGATTGCAGACATACATACAGACATACTTTTATATTTCTATGCATATATATATGTATAGAATCATAGAAGCACCAGG
>WAAB01006428.1:0-79416 GCA_013389865.1 Piaya cayana | reverse complement strand
GGCTGGACATTAGGAAAAAACTTTTCAGGAAAAAAGTCATTGGGCACTGGAATATGCTGCCCAGGGAGGTGGTTGATTCGCCTTCCCTGGAGGTGTTTAAGGGATGGGTGGACGAGGTGCTGAGGGGTGTGGTTTAGTGTTTGATAGGAATGGTTGGACTCGATGACCCAGTGAGTTTCTTCCAATCTCGTTATTCTATGATTCTATAATCTAAGGGCTGACACGTTTGATTGGATGTCATTAAGAGCTGGGCATTGAGCGTACTGTGGAAGGTGGAGGGGAAAGGAGTGCATCTCTGGGATGCATTGGTCTAGGAAACTTCAAAGGACACCATTGCAGAGGTCAAAAACAATTTGTTGTGTCCATTCTCAACTTGATGCTCTGAGGAGCCAGGAAGAAGGACAAGCTACAGTTATTTCTGCTCCAGCTCCCTACTGATATTGACTGTGTTCATTTGAGGGATCCACATTTACCTCTCCTGCCCTGTAACCCTTGAATCAAGGTTTAGGGTCCCTTAAAATGTGCCCAGACCTGAGAGAAGCATCGTGAAACTCAAAATTACCACTATCTCCAGCAGCTGAGGCATGTTCGCCAAGAGCAAATGTGATCATAGCTGTGAGACAGCTGAGCACAGTAGGCAGCTGCTGTCCTGGCTGCTGCAGGAGAGGTGAAAGAATTTTGGAGATAACACCTGGGGAAGGGTGTTAAAAAGCTGGGAGGACTTCAGCACTTGATGTTTATGATTCCTTGTTACAAAGTCACCAGAGACTTATTTGCCTCCACTCTGTTTTAACCCTTCTTCCCACTTCTTTCTTCCACTGAAAGAAAGCTTCAAGCTCAGAAGGAGCAAAGAAAGATTAAGTAGAAAGAATTACAATTTCCTGGCTGCTGTTAAAATCTCCTTTCCAACTTTTCTTTTTTTATAATTTCTCTTTGCACTGACATACCTTTGACATTTTATGAGCTGAACTGTGTTTCATTGCACGAGGCACTGGCAGACAATCTGAAAGCCTTTTATTCTGAGGTGCTTTTCAGCTTCCAGGCTATGACATACATCACTTCAAGCCAGAGCCAGGCTGCAGCCATGGGCTTGGCTGACATTTTACAGAGAAAGGGGAGTGAAGTATCAACTTATAAAAGTGTTTGAAGATTGAAGTGTTGCATATTAAGATACACCATGTTTGAACTCTATGCAACATGCTCACTTGGCTGGAATAGTTACCTGGGGTACTTTTTGTGAAATGTACAACACTGGATGTGCCGATACAGCAACTTTATCAGTGAGTTTCACCAGCTGTGAGTGGATCCAAGAGCAGGAGGAGACCAGAACAACTCCCTGAAGTGAGCAGTTCACCCATGGGACTCCTTATCAGATGATGTGGTGGACAGAAAACATGACCATGGGCTTGAAAGAAGGAGTCCTTGGAAGAGAAGTGCCCTGGAGATTACTAACTAGATATACTTCAGCCAAAAAATGCCCTATGCAGAAAATAGCCAGTGTTTGGGAGAATGTTCAAGGGCAGTATCAAATGTGTTCATTCTGTTCATGTATTTGTTGAAGATATTTGATTGTATGGTCGTTTGCTATAAGCCAGAATGTCCATTCTGACTCTTCCTTAATGAAGTGGTGAAGCTACTTTACCACAAGCAACCAAGGAGAACTGGGAGTTTCTCATACTTAAATTAGACGCATTTTGCTTTGAAATGTACCTGTGCTGCAGCAGCATCCCAGTATCCCAGCGAAGGATGATAATGCTCTAGTCTCACAAGGATAAGCCATATCATTCTTTGCTCCAAATAGACAAGACTTAAGAGGAGAAATAGGGCCAGAACCCTACTGAGAAGGCAAGTGGAAGAACCAATAATTGAATCCAACTCCCTTGGACTGGTCATTCTTCACAGGCATTGAATTGCTCAAAGTGAATCAGACAGAGGGGGCTGATACAGTGGAAAGTCCCTGGCTGGCCTCTGTGGGTTTTGAATCACATCTAAAGGAGGAATAAACCCTGTGGGCTGCTTCATTATAGGGCTTGACTAGGGGTCCCTTTCATTTTGTGGGATCTGCAGGTAATGCAGCCTACAGGAGAAAGATGGAGGGATCATTACAGCTGAATTTCAGGAGGTTTCATCAGTCCACTCTAACCACAAGTGTCAGTCTGATCTGATGCCAAGCACGTTTAACAGTGAAATGCTGGGGTGTATTTCTTTTCAATGTTCAGAAAGAAAAACAGTTGCTTCTGCTACCATATATCTGAAATCATTCACACCACGAACAGCACAGTCTAGGACTAGACATGGTGCATTGTGAATCCACAAAGAATCAGGCAAGCAAGAGGGCTTGAATAAGCAAGCTACCATTGAAAGAACCCCCCTTTTAATTTAACCCTAGATGATAACCTCAACCTTTAATCTCCAAATAAAACTTCTCCTTAAGGAGAGAATAACTCCCATTGGTACAAGCTGTCTAATGATGGCATGAATATGCCACCAGTTGGCATCTTAAATGATTATACAGTGCTTTCTGGAGATATACCTGAATGACCAGGATAAAATATTTGAGTGAAAATCTCTAGCTTATGTCATTCTTAAGGCTGAGTAGGGCTTCCTAATGTTTACGTCTGATTTCAGACATGATAAATCCAGAATTTATGACATCCAGTTTCCATTCTCAAATGATATCTTTTATTATGTTGCCCACGGAGCAGGAAAAAAAGTCCAATAGTTGTGTCATAGAATCATAGAACAGTTTGGTTGGAAGGAACCTTAAAGATCATCTACTTCCAACCCCCCTGCCATGGGGAGGGACACCTCCCACTGGATCAGGCTGCCCAAGGTCCCATCCAACCTGTCTTTAAACATCTCCAGGGACAGGGCAGCCTCACCACTCTCATGGTGAAGAAATACCTCCTTATGTCTAGTCTAAATCAGCCCTTCTTCAATTTATAGCCATTGTCCCTAGTCCTTTCACAACAAGCCTTTGTAAAAAGTCCCTCTCCAGCTTTCTTGTAGCCCTCTTTAGATAACGGAAGGTCACTATAAGGTCTTCTCAGAGCCTTCTATTCTCCCTGCTGAACAACTCCAACTCTCTCAGCCTGTCCTCATATGGGAGATGCTTCATCCCTCAGATCGTCCTCGTAGCCCTCCTCTGGACCTATTCCAACAGCTCCATATCCTTCTTATGCTGGGAACTCCAGAACTGGACAGAGTACTCCAAGGTGAGGGTCTCACAAAAGCAGAGTAGGACAGAATCACCTCCCTTGCCCTGCTGGCCACGCTTCTTTTGATGCAGTCCAGGATACATTTGGCTGCCTGGGTTGTGAGCACACATTGCTGGCTCATATCGAGGTTCTCATCAATCAGCACATGGGTAGCACAGTACTGATTTTGGATACACAATAAAATGCATTGGCAAAAATGAATGACTGCAATGTAGATATACGTTGCCTGTTACAGAGACCTTTTAATTGTACATTTTATGTCTGAACAGTGCTTCCACAGTTTGTCTTGGTGAGAAAAACATGCTCTAGCTATAAAACTGGTTCTAATCACTATTATTTCTGTATGTTGACTTTCTCCCCAGGTTAGCAAGTTTTAGATAAATCCTCTGCCAGTGTAAAAAAATACCTCTCTTTTCTTATCGCTGATGTAAGGCAATTTTATATCTATTTCCCCCAATTTATCCCAACGTGAAACCACAGGTCAAGGTCTGTCTGACTCCATCTGAAAGTATGCAAAGCTCACATCAGAAGTGTGGTTTCACCAGAAGGTAAAGGATATTATAGCAAGTTGTGGGAGACAGCAGGCAGTTGCCTGATCCTGTAGGTCACGAAGTGTCTGCATCTGAGCTTGACCATTAACTCCAAGACCTGATGCTGTGGAGGTTTTCCAGTCTGAGGACTTCCCCTAGATTTGTTTTCTTCTTGCTTGAAGAGGCAATGAGGCTCTTCCCATAGCCTGGATTTTTATGCAGAAGCAATTGGCTGCAGGTGAATTTTCATCTCTCATTTGGCGGCCAGGCCACACAGAAGAGTCAACCAAACCGTGCCCACACTGTTGTTTATAACGTTGCTTACAGCTGTTCCTGGCAGTTGTGTAGCCCTATGCCAGCAAGGAGATGATTTTGCCAGTGATCACTTGAATCTCTTCCTCAAGACACTTATCTCTTCTTCCTGGTATCCAGTGATAGGACGTATGGGAGTGGTTCAAAGCTGTGCCAGGGGATGTTTAGACTGGGCATTAGTTTGACCACTGACATTAGTGGTCAAACACTGGGACATGGTTCCTAAAGAGATGGTTGATGCCCCAACCCTGCCAGTGTTTAAGAGGCATTTGAACAATGCCCTTAATAACACGCTTTAACTTTAGCGAGCTCTGAATTGGTCAAGCAGTTGAATTAGATGACCATAGCAGAACCCTTTCAGTTGAAATTAGACTATTCTGTTCTGTTCTGTTCCATGCTGTTTTAAACACTCTAAGCTGTTCTCTTGCTCTGCTGAAATGATGGTCATATCCACTGGTAGAGCCACCTCAGCATCTCTCATTCTAGCAGAGTAGGTCCTTCTGCACCATTTCCCAAAGACACATGGCTGTGTAAAAACCAGTGGGGATGCAACAAGGACTGCTAAGAGGCAGATGATTGGTTTATGGTGGCAGCTCAAAGCTTTGCAGCACTCAGGGTCTTCATGGAAGTACAAGAAGCTATGAAAGGTCTCTGGCTCCCCCACACAGAGCTATGCGACTCCTATGAGTTGTGGGACCTCTTTCCTGCTGAAGTTGGACCTCTCCTCTTGTCTCCAACACAACTTCTCTTCTCTTTCACTCCCCTCTTTCTCCCTTTTGACTACGTTCTTTGTTTGCTTGGCTTGCTCATGATATCAACATCTTTCATGCAACACTCCCCCACACAACATTCATCAAGCCTCTTCCTGCTCTCTTTCAAAGCTCTCCCAGATGCAAAAAAATCTCACTAGCCCATGGAGGAGCTCTAACTATAATAACCACATGTCACTCTCCTTGTTAGACAGCTCCTGGCTGTATTGTCTTGCTCTGTGAAGATCTCTTGCTTCTTACTAATCTACTCTGTTCTCTCCACTATTGGAATATACCATGAATATACATTTATGATGCCAATCCCTGATTTGCTACATGATTTTGGCTGCACTGGTCAATCCAAAGTGTGTAGATGTTGGGATGTAGGCCAATGCATTCAGAAATGACAGCTGAGTTCATATGCCTTCACTTTTGTGGCATATGGTGCCTGATTTTCAGAGGTGTTGGAGACAGTTGACAGGAGTTCCCTGTGCTTCACATTACTAAATCATGCATCTTCTATGATAGCTGGTTTCAGTATATATTTGGTATTGTTTTCTTTGTGTTCTTTAGATCATGGAAAGTGGCATTAACAAATTCTTGCATGGCTCAGAGCTCATTCAGTATGCGACATCATCTTAAAGGCAAAGCATTAAACAATGTCACCTAGACCTAAATAAGATCCCAGAGAGCTGGAAGGGTACTCATCTCCCCAGTTGACAGGTTTAAGAGGTGGATGTTTGAACCGCAGACCACCTCCTGGTTAATGAAATCAGACACTTCAGAAAATATGATTTATCCCATCCTGAAGCATGTAAAGTATATCAGAAAAATCACCTGTGTGCCTGCCCAACTAATCTGCCCCAGTGTTGCTTGTTTGAACCTGGATCAGTGTCTCATGCTGATTCACTGCACAAAATGTCCATGCCAGTCCAAGGAGGGAGTGGAGGGTGGGAACTTACAACCAGGATTGGAAAAGAGTTCAATTTTTTCATGGTAAAGTTGGCTTGAGACAGCTTAAAGTGCTAGAGGATCTGCAGTGTTAATCTCTTCCCCAAATCCCACTGTATTTCATGTTTCCTGCAGAAGCCTATTTTTGGTTATTTCTGGGCTTTTGGCACACAGGGATGTGAGATTATTAGACATGAAAGGCCAGGCAATGAGTTCAGAGCTAGATCATATTTGCCTTAAAATTCAAGATTTTTCAGATGTAGTGGTTTCAGTCAGACATTTATTTAATAATAGCAATGGAACACCATTAATCTGATTTAATTTTATGTTACGTTGACTTTCTTACTATGCTGATTTTATTTTAGGCACCTTGTGAAAGAAGCGTGTGGGAAATTTGGCTTCCGTAGGTCTTTAAAAAACCATCAGTGGAGTAAGAGGCAGGTAAGGAGAAGCACTGTTTAAACTAGAAGAGACCTTGGTACAAGCACAGATGGCCATAACCTGTTGACAAATGAAGTGACACTAGATAACAGAATATTATGTTCTTACATGGGAGGATCCAAACAACTTTCCAAAGAAATAAGTGCTGTGTGAGAAACCAATATATTTTCGGATGGAGCTGATCATTTTCTTAATGGATTTAAATTATATGATTCAGTATGATAGCAGGGAACTGGACTCCTTAACCCAAGAGGGCCCATCTCATCCTATGCCTCAGGGGCTTGTCTCAGTGATTCATTTGTGATCATCGATATTCCAAGAAAAATAAAAAACAAACTTCAGGGCAAAATATTAAGAAAATCATATCCTGTTAGAACAAAAAAGATACTTGTTTTCAAAGCAAGTTTGTATCCATGTTATGTTTTCTGTTGCTCTTTCTTGTTCTTCCGGAGCTTCTATGGCACAAGAAATTAAATTGGTTCTTTTGGGATTTTGTCTGCTATTACTAATTCTCATTGTGCCATATAGGTGGTTCTATAGAAATAACGATGATGTCCACAAGAATAGTGTTAAGGATGTAGCTTCAGGAATGTAAGGATTCTTGCAGAGTCTGAGATCGGTCTTACTTTCAGTGATCCTTGACTAAAAAATATTTTAAAAAGAGACTAATTGAGGGATAGATCCAGTTACTCCAGAAGCATTTGTACATTAGATGAAGATTGCTCAGTGACTCCTCTTGAAGTTCAGTTCAAGCAAAAGATGCTGTGAATCTGCTCAGTTCATTCCTTGTTCACTTGGTAATGGGGTGTTTTACATCTCATCATCAACAAAACTCACACATAATGAACCACACACTGAATGAAACATCACTGATGGAGCTGATGGCATCACTGTCATTGTGTGCAGTTGTGCACCCACTGTTTCAAGCCCAAAGAAGCCCAAGTCCAGCTAAACCCTCAGTTGAACCCACATTAGCTCTGTCTCACCATCTAGGTCCAGAAACAGTTACACTGGCAGTGGAACCTATGTAACTATAAACTAGGGTGGGGAAATGTCATGACTGCTCAGAGGAATATCCACATGACCATCATCCCAATTGCATGTTGAAGACACACAAAACTCATTGTGTGACACCTCAGACTTACATCAAACTCATTGTCTGGCACAGTTCCTACTTCATCTGTCAGTCTCAGTTCCCTGAAATCTGGCCCTGAGTTCTTGCAGATCTTCAGCTAAGATTCAACTGAACTCAAACTTGGTTCATTCTTGCCTGTCTCTGCTATTTCTCTAGAATAATTTGAAAAGTATGTTTCAGTGTGCCTGAAAAGTTTCTCACTCTCTTAGGACTCACATCAGTCTCCCAGGATGATTCGAGTGCTTGGCTTGTTTAGTGTCTGGGTTTGGTTCCTATTTTTGTCCTGATCACAAAGATTTAATTTCTTACACCTCAATAATGAATTCCGGAGCCTTCAAAATACTCCTTAATTTGTTTCTCCAAGTAGACATTCTCAGGTAATGTTCTTTGTGAAGTAAATTGCCTGGAGATAAAGAAGCTTGGGAGAAAGCTTTTGATTTTTAAGTTTTAGGAGTTTTTTAGGTTTTTAATTTTCCCCTGCGGCACTTTTAGTTCTTATGAAGGTCTGTAGTGGTCCTGAATTTGCTGGGACAGACCCATCTCAGCATGGATTTCCTTGTGAACTGACGGTTTCTGCCATAGTCGGACAATGGACAGAGAGTGTACTTAAAGGAGACACTGAGGAGAAAACTTCTCAATTGCACTGTTGACTAGGGAAAAGTAAACCCATGTGTTTTCAGTACTGAGATTGTGTGTCCAGCAAGGAAAGTACAAGACGATTTGTAGATCACACACAGCATTCATTATTCCTCCTTCAGCCAGGTTAATCTCATCTTCTTTCTAACCCCTTCCAACACTAAAGTTTCACAAGGGTCCACATCACCCCAGCAGTGTGTGTGTTTGTACAAGGGACAAGGGAAGTTCTGATACAGCATAGGGAGAGCTGGAACGCTTCATCAAACCCTGAGTCTGGTTAGAAATTGCTGAAATCAAAGCATATTTTTGGATGGGCATTCAGCTTGGTTGGAATTCTCCTGAGAAGAAGGCCTCAGCCTGGTTTCCTGCTCACTTTCCTACTTGGTGGGCCAGATGGGCTTCTGCGGAATGTGCGCCACATAGAATCACAGGATCATAGAATCATCTAGGTTAGAAGAGACCTTTAAGATCTTTGTGTCCAACCACAAGCCTAACAGTGCCAAGTCCACCACTAAACCATGTCTCTAAGCACCACATCTACATGCCTTTACATAACTCTAGGAAAGGCTTTGGATCTGGTTTCTCTATGCCCTGGCTTTGGGGGCTGCCTACCACTTCCCAAGCTGCCAGCTCTGGGAAGGCCATGAAGATGGGCTGGCACAAAGCTTCTGTTGGGCACTGTGTGGTTCCTTACTGCTTCCTGGCACCACATTCTAAAACTTCACTTTCCATTAAAAATCAGGAGCAATATCAAATTCTGGAACAAAAAAACTCCTCCCCAACAGTGAAGTAATCATTCTTTGCCCAAGTTTCGTGATATGCAGGCTGTGCACAGCTCAGACACTCCTATGGAGAAATGAGGATGAAACCATTTGATGGAGAAAAGAGGCAAGCAAGCCAGACTGTTGAAACTAACTTGATTTTCACCAATCTGAACTGTTTTCCACCAGTGTGTTTCCTTAGGGATTTAGGTGAGGTCCTGATGATGAAACTAAGCCTATAGAATGATGCAGGATCCAGTCTGACACGGAGCAGATGCTGCTGTCTTTTATCAAAACATGGTGAGAAGCCAAGTGACTTCACTCCCCCTTGAAGAGCCTCTTGTTGCCCTACCCCTAAAATTGCATTCCCACCGCAGGTACCAGATGTGTTGGAAGCAACCAGTGAAATACATAATCATCCCAACTTTGCAAGGCCTGTTTCTTCTGAATCACACCTTCCCTCCTCTTTTTTTTCATCCTGGGACTTTCTTTGCAGACAGCTTTCTTTCTCTTCACAGTGATTTCTGGCATTGAAACCCCAGTGCCTATTGCAGAATGGCAAGAAGTTGCATTTCAGCCTGATCTGAAGAAGTATCATGGCCTGACAAGAGCACAACAATCATTTCTGAGCACCTGCTCACCTGTGTCATGAGAGGAGAGATGAGAGGGGTTGTCCTGAAAATCCCCCTTCCACGTGATATTTCCTGTTTCCATCTGAGCAGGATCCAGGCTGTCTTTTATTATCTTCAAGTTTCTTCATGCCACCACCATTAGTTAATGAGCATGTTGAGTCTCAAGCAAAACACATGGTCGACCCTAAAGCTTTAACAAGTATAACTTCAGGGAAAACAAAAACAAAGCAAGAAAGACTGTGCAAGCAGCCTCTCTGGCAAACGTGAGAAGCAGGAAAAAATAGTTTTCTATGGACTGGATTGCACAGCTTCACAGCAAAAAGACAATACATAGGGAAATGTACTAGTACTCATCTATTTTGCTGTAAAATAGAATTTTGCATTCTGTGCACATCCAATCTCCTTTCTAAACACCTGGCTCAAAAATTGCTCTTAAGACAAGAAAAGGTGCTGGGATAGATTTCTCCTGTCTTCAGAGGACAGGAGAGATGAGAAAATCCATATAGTGGTACCATTTATCACTCAGGGTGATGTGCAAGAGCAAAGGGTCCTTTAGTGCCTAGAGTTGTTAAGTGTTTATAGAAAAAAAGCCCCTAATAAACTTTTTTCCTTTCTCAATGAAAATTCAGCTTGAGGCTAGGTGAAGGGATTTAATTAATACCTTTCAGGTCTTTGGTTGGTTTATTCATTCTGTAAGCAATAGAGGAGGGCTTCATCGTACTAGAGAAGAACGAGGGGAAAGAGCTTGTCCCTAACCTGACTTGTCAACCAACATACACCAACATATGTATGGGACTTCTGAAGAAATAATACAAATATAAGAGAAGTAAACATCTTGCCTGATCTAAAATCTGCATTAATTTACCATTAAAAAAAAAAGGGCCATCATGACATTACAAAATTCCTGCTACTGCTGCATGTACTGACAAACCTAAGAATCACAGAATCACAGAGGAAGGGGAATGTTTTTTGCTCTTGATGAGAATTGCTGTTGGTCATGGGTGGAACTAGATCTGGCCTCAGTGACACACAACCCAGGGTTTTCAGGCCCAGGTAACACAGGGTCTGCCTACAAAACAGTTTTTATTTCCCTTGAACTGCCTGAACAGATCAAAAAAAATGGTCCCCGTGCATGGACCCATCCAGCAGTTTGTTCTGGATTCTATTGCCATCCTTGAAGGTCTTCAAGATTTAACTGCTCAAGCATCTGAGAAACTAGGTCTAATAAGACCTGCTCTGTGGAGGAGGCTCCAAAATCAAACTATGACAGGTTCCTTCAAACAATAACCAGTCATTGATTCTATGATTTTGCAGAAAGACTAAGCTAAAACTGGGAGGTAAAGTTTTCCAGTGCTGTCTGCAGACTGCTGGCACAGAAACAGTATAGAGGGCAGACATATTTCTTCAGGCAAGAGGTCTGGCTGGGCACTGCTCCCATTCATCTAGCGGAGTCATTGCTGCTTTCCCAGTTTCTAACATCCTGGAATCCAAATTGCAAGTTTACTGTACTGCCATTTAAGAGGACTACTATTGAAAAAAAAGATCCCTCTGTTTGTTTATGTGGTTAAACCATGCTGTTTACATGATTTCTGTAGCAGGAACTGACAAATTCTTTGAGGGGTTCTTGACAGGAACAAAATCTATTTTGGGAAGCCTCTCTGGCATGGCCCAGAACTTGTGGCACACAGGAATGTCTGTTCCTGGAGCACTACAGATTTGCACATTGGACCTCATGATCTGAATAACCAAGGTGGGTGAACCTCTATCACTCCAGGTGCAGCTGCCAATCAGAAAAATGTTTCCAGATTTGGGGACTGGTGCCATCGGTACTTTGCATCATGTCTGAATGTTGCAAGGCTGAAGTTGCTTGTCAAAGCTGGTTTAACAGCATTGCCTGCTACTCCCAGGACATCTGTTTCAGTGGTGGGAGAAGGGGGAGCTCCTCTGAGAGCACCTCTGAGTATATATGAACCCATAAATTGGACACAGATATTTTTTACTAAATAATCTTTGTCAGATCAGCTCCTTCTCCACACGGTGGTGATAATATCTTGCACCCTAATTTACATGGGTGATAT
This sequence comes from Piaya cayana, assembly GCA_013389865.1. NCBI lineage: Eukaryota > Metazoa > Chordata > Aves > Cuculiformes > Coccyzidae > Piaya > Piaya cayana. The sequence continues at coordinate 67,973 of WAAB01006428.1, read as the reverse complement.
GCTGAGACCTTTAATGCTGAAGAGGTGTTCGGATGCCAACATAAGGCATATGAACCTATTCATATTCCAACTTACTTTGGAACAGGCTGCTCAGGGAGGTGATTGAGTCACCATCCCTGGAGGTATTTAAAATATGGGTGAATGAGCTGCTGAGGGGCATGACTTAGTGGTTGATAGCAATGGTTGGACTCGATGATCTTTTCCAACCTAGTGATTCTGTGATCCTTCCTAACACTGGTGGAGATAGTGAATATTTTTTCTATTATCTCTTACATATAAATATTTGAGGCTAGCTCATGAGCTGTGCCTGCACTTTCCCAGGCAGCTGATCCATTTTAAGAAAGGATATAATTTATAGGCATTTCCTGGAGCAGCAGGATTAATACTCAACGAGGAATAACTCTCCCTCATGTGAAAGTCTTGGAAAGTATTTCTCGCTGAAGATAGGAGTGTTCGTCAAGAGGTCAAAGGTGGAAGGAGTTGGCCAGGTGTCTGGCAGAATGTGAGATGTTGTTTCATTGCTGGAGTGGTGATGGAGAGTATATCTTGTTACAGAGGGAAACCTTTGCCACATTACCAGAGGGACAGAGGTACCTTGGAGGACTGGATGATGTTCTGGATCTCCTCTATGCATGTAAACCTGTGATTTATTTTTCAGTTGCCTGCTAAATTCATTATTATATTTTCCTTTTAAGATTCAAGGATGCTTTCCTTGAACCAAATGGCAGAAAGCCTGATGTGCTCAAGGGGTATGGTTCTAAATGTTGCCATCTGATCATGTATTGTACAATTCTTTAGTTGCTTGAGTAGCATTAGTGGAGAGCTATTAGGGCCTGGATTTTTTTTTCCCCTTTGTTTTCCATTGCAAATTAAGAGGATAAGAGTTGCAGTTTTGATGCTAGTTAAAACAAATCACTCCAACAGTGCTGCATCTCAACTCCCATAGTGGCAACTGTCACATGATTAGAGGGAAGAAAAGCCACATTGACAGGATGCATTGGCATCTTCCCTTCTGTCACCTTCTCTGAGCTGCAGTTGCAACTCATGACGGCATTGCCCAGGCTGGTTTAAGTTATTTGAGTTTTCCATCCTTGTCATGGGGAAGTTTTATTTCATAGACTACATCATTTCACCAGCTGCGTATAGCCAGAATTGTTGGAGTGAATGAAAACGTGAAATATGATGATCCCTCAGATCCTAAATACTGATTTCTGGAGGTCTCTGGTAGGCATAGCTCCAGATTTGATGTGTCACTTTTATACTAGCTTCATAAAAGCAGGGGAAGGCAGACTTTTAACACTTTAAGCCAGACCAGATAAAATCCACTCGAGGACAGCATTGAGCTAAGAAGAGAATGGATTGCGGGTCTGATCCAGCTCCCATGCAGCAAACGAAAAGGTTCCCACTGATGTAATCAAAGCTGGATTAGGCCCAAAATGACTGGTGATTAATCATTACTATTTATTTGTTATCACCAGCTATGGATCTGAAAATTTAGATGACATCAATATAAGACAGATCCTGCCCAAAATTATTAAGTGGCCAAGTTTTCTGAATTTACAAGAAGCAGCGCTCTGGGAAGCCCACATCAGGCATTCATTTAACATATTTTTAATCTATTCTTCTGCACTTACGTGTTGTTGGGACAGAGAGGACATTTAACTGATGAGGAGTTAGTATTGCTGAGTCTTCTGGAGAAAGAAGGGAGTTGAATTAAGCAGGAAGGCCTGAGACATGGGGAGGGGGAGATCATTGTGTGAACAGCAGAAGATACGGTGCAAAGGACTCTCCCAGGGCTCCAGGCCAACAAATCTCAGAGTTAGAGAGGGTCGTGGGGGTAACTTTAGACAACGTAATGGTGGAGAAGTCCACACCGTTCTAGAAGCAAGGTGTGGAGCAGCAATTAGGAGAGCAGGGAGGTGAAACTGTGAGGAAGGAGGAGGTCATGTAAGGGCAGTGGCTGTGGAGGAGTGGTTGGAAATAGTTCCCAGAGCAAAATTAGGAAAGCACACACATGTGTGCATGTGCACGCACATGCAATGACAGGCATACCCCTCAGTCATTTCCTTGAATGTTTACCTCTTGCTCAGCATTCTGGCTTGCTTACCTTCTCTGCCCAAGACAGCAGCAATTCCCTCCAGCAATATTGTAATGATGATGCTGAAAGTTAATGAAGGTGAAGATGAAGAGAGGAAAGTGCTGGTCACAGGATGCCTTTGCTGTCTGCCCTGGACTCAGCAAAATGAGGTTCAGATCTGAGCCTCCAAGAATGATGACAACACTCAATTACCTGGAGACAAGAGTTTTGGCTGCCATCAGAGCCAGATCTAAAGCTGCAGGAATACAACATGACTCTACTGACCTACAGATTGACTTGGGACCATCAACCATTTCCATTGGCTGGAGGCTCCTCAGGGAAGTCTCTGTAATGACAATTGCTGCTGCTCATTGTGGGTAGGTGGATTGTGTATCCCTTAATGCCCAGAGGATTGTCAGTTGAACTGCACACCTACTTCAAGTCTATGCATCACTAAAGCAGTGATAGGAAAAGGGTCTTGTGTGTGCCTAAAAGAAACTGGTCATTTAGGTTATGAATTTCAGTGCATTCTGTGATAAAGCTCTTATTGACCACAGTGAGAGCTTAATTAGGGATTTAAATCCATACCTGGCAAATATCTGAATGGCTGGATCTTTCTGAAAATATAAGCTTACCTTTTGCTCATTTCACAGATTTGCAGTCCCAGCCACTCAAAATGAACAGCAGCTGATGCCCATGTGTTCTTGAGACTGACTCTGCTTTCATACACTCACTAAACTATGTAACATTTATACAGTTCAGCAGGCTCCATCTAATAACTCCAGGCAATTCTGAAAGAAAAGGAGATAGCATCAGTATCATAAAACCAACCACACATCATCTGCTTTCATGCTTCAGCTACTCTTATATTTATAGATCACGTATCCCAACCACTTCAGTTCAGCTTGCAACTGGTTTTCAAGTCTGTGGGCTCAAGGAAAAGACATAATGGGCTGTTCAACTGGAATTAAGGAAAATAAAACCCCTTTGTGTTCACTCACATGTATTAGTTTTGCTACCCTGGATATTCTATATTAGTTAAATGTCTTTTGAGGTTTATCTGAACTATTTTTACATACAAGTTTCTTTCAAGGTTTACCTTAAGTTCTTAAAAATTCCTAAAAACCCACACTGGAAATGTCAAGGTGACATCAAATGTTGTTTGAGGATTTGTAAAGGATATGTTTTAAAGCAGTTTTATGTGATGTACTAGTAAAAAGGAAAAAAAAAATGAGAAGAGCCCTGTAGCAATTAAAAACAAACATTAAACAACCATCTTCCAGTGCATTTGGTATTTTTTAACCCATGCATTTCAGGAAGCAGCCATAAATACACAAACTGTGCAGCTGTCCAGCAGAGCCTATATTCTGCCTCCTTTGGTGCTGGCAGCAATGAACACAGTTGCTATGTTGCTCCAGGATGTGGGAGCGGGGAAGGCCCTGGAGGTGATCCTGGCAGCTGAAGGCTACTCTCTGTCACTATTCTTCCCTGAAGCCAGGACATTTGCTGCTGCACCAGACTCAGGTCCTGGGTGCATTTGGAAGGCAGAACTGATGGTCCTTTCCCAGGTCTTTGTCCATATTTCTCTTGTGATGAGCAGCTGCTTTACTCCCGCAGGACCCCTTTCAACCTCATATTACCCCCATGTATGAGCAGTTCTGATCTACCCAAAAAGAAAGTGCAATTCACCAAGGTGGGATCAATCCAGGAGTCCTACCTGGGACCCCTCTGCATGAGAGTCACATGACCGGCTTTCTGCCAGCTTTCTGGAGTGAGACCACAAAGGATGTGGAAACGAATGAGCAGTTGTTTGCTCCCATTTGCACAGGCGTACATGCAACATCTGAAGAGATCAGCATGGTTCACTGAGGCACAACATGCTCTTACCAAGCAAGGTGATTAAAATTAGCTGTTGATACCAGCCACCATCTCACCTCTGATGTTAAGCTGCAGCCCCTTTCATTCAGAACAGAGAGGACTCTGCACATCCAGGTAGGCTCCTTGTTTTCTCTTCAGGAGACTTTGTTTGCAAGGACTTTGTTCCAATGTCAAGCATTGTACACAAAAGCAGATCAAAACTTGATTTACCTTGGTTTTCTTGTTGGGACATAGGTGTGGTTTGTTTGAAGAATCTTTTGCAGAGACTGAAGAGGGGCGGCATTTGTCACTAAAAATAGGGTTAAGTTTTCAGAAGTGACCCTTTATTTTTAAAGGTCTTCAGCCTTGTCCTGTACCATAGCTTTGGTGACAGAAGACAGACTACTCTCAATCCATTCTCCACCTGGCCTGTGCCTGTGTTTACAAATGCCCCGACCCAGGTGCAGGACCTTGCACTTGGCCTTACTGAACTTCATGAGGTTAGCACATCTGTCCAGCCTGTCAAGGTCCCTCTGGATGGCACCTCTTCACTCCAGCATGTTGACCTCACCACACAGGTGGGTGTCATCTGCAAACTTGTTGAGGGTGCCCTCAATCCCACTGTCCATGTCTATGACCAAGATGTTAAGCAACACCAGTCCCAATACTGACCTCTGAGGAATGCCACTCATCACTAATCTTCATTTGGATATTGTGCTATTGACCACAACTCTTTGAGTGTGATCATCCAGCCAATTCCTTGCCTCCCGGGTGGTCCATTCATCAAATCCATATCTCTCCAATTTAGAGACAAGAATGTCATGCAGGACAGTGTCAAATGCTTTGCACAAGTCCAGGCAGATGACATCAGTTCCTCTTCCTTTATCCACCATTGTAGAAGGCCACCAGATTCGTCAAGCATGATTTGCCCTTTGCGACGTCATGCTGCTGTCACCAGTCACCTCCTTATGTTCCATGTGCCCCAGTAAAGTTTCCAGGAGGATCTGCTCTATGACCTTGGTGGGCAAAGACCTTAGTGTTCAATTCCCTCTACTATTCTTCCATACTGCAAGGAGATTCTTGATCAGAAAGCCACTAGTCTATAGCTAAGCAAGCTCTTCAATGCATGCTCTTCAGTTTCATGTCTTATGTGGTAACAGTAGCCCAGCCAGTATCAAAGCAATATTTTTTTAAAAGCCAATTGTGCTGCATTAGGTATATCTCTGACCAGCGGCTCCTTAATAAAATCCAGTTCTGGTTGAATAAGAGCTGAAATGAAGGTGTAGTTGGTGTGTGTCCATCTGTGTGTGCAGAGGACAGAGGCAAAGAAATGCCAGGGTGGGTGTTGCTCATTCATTCAAAGCACAGATCAGTACTGACATCTTACCTCTCTCATGAAGGTAAGGGTTAGTTTCTGTGCTATGGCTGCTGGAGAATAAGTGGAAAATAACAAGTACAGAATGTAAAAAAATAAGGTACTACAGGCATTGTAAATGTGGCAGTTAAGGTATATGAGATATGGAAGGGAGCCTTCAACCTTGCCAAGGAATTTTGTCCTTTCATTGTGGTGCAGATAAACAGCTTTTAAACCATTCATGTTGGTTTTGAATGTCTAGAATTAAGAGTTAATCTGAACAGAACCAAATTTTATAGTAGGCACCAGAGCAGGTTTGTTTTCCAATGGCTTTTCCAGGGACCTGCTGCTCCAGACTGCACAGGATAAATGGGGGTGGGGAAACTCTGGAAACAGTTCTGTAGCCCTTTCATTCACATCGGTGAGAGAAGCACAGTGAGATTGAGTTACAACACAGACGTGCAAACACATGGTAACAGAGTCACTAAAAATCAGAATTCTTTACATCTCTATTCTGTATGAAGTATGGTTAAATCCTAGGCAAATCCTCCTTTCTCAACAGTTCTGGAAGAATTCAAACCCACCTGACTGGAAGAGAGAAGATGGGATTTGAAAATCAATATCCAGTTCAGATGGTCTCATCCAGGTCCTGCATCCTGTTGGTGAAGGACTGGAGAAGGGTGATTTGAAAGGTGACTGTAGAGATCAGACAGTGACACCTTAATTGAGATTTTGTATTACAACATCATCTCTGTTTCTTTTGAAGTCATTTTCCATGTGCTACGCTCCCTGGGAATGATTTACAACACCTTTTTACCCACTGCTGATGGCATCCTAGACCAAAATTTACTGAGGAATCTGATTTTGTTGACTGCAATCCAAACTGGGGAAAGTGTCATAATGAAATAATGTACCCAGGGAATAAAACGCCTGTGGTGTCTCCACAGGAAAACACTATGCAATGCCTCAATGAGCTGTAGGGATAGATCCCATCAACATTGGTGTGATACAGACACATAGGTTTTTCTGCAAAATGCAGAAGAAAGGCGAGTGGATCATTCTCATATTTATGCTGGTGTTAACCTTTGTTATATGAGGACCAACACAAAAACAACAAGACTAGCCATATGGCTTGGGAACCAAGAGTGGGAGAGGAGAGACAAGGCTCAACCCAATCAATTCAGTCAGTACCAGTGGATACATCCCAAATATAAATGTTTTCTTACCCTCAATCTGAAAATGTCGGAATGCACCAGCCCACAATATCTGTGAAGCAGTTTTTAGCCAATAACATCACTGTGCTTGAGCATCCACCCTACTCAAGGCTTGCTCTTCCCAAAGATCAGATCAGTGCTCAAAGGAACTCATTTTTTGTTGGTAGAAGATGTGAATGAAAAAACAATGGAGTGCCTCAACAGCCTTTCAGAAAATGATCTGCAGAATTGCTTAGAATATTGGCAGCATTGTATGCAGTTCTGTGTCAACTTGGAAAGGAACTATTTTAAAGCAATCATAGTTGATTTTTTTAATTTGTTAAATTAAAGGAGTTACAGGCACAGTCTCATTTTGGGTGTTTGTGTGTGTGTTGGACCTTGTAGCTTTTATAGGTTTTTTTTCTCCTTCCTGATGATGATGAAGTGTCAAAGGAGAAGTAAGAATCTCACAGCAAGCATGTTTTCATGGTCTCAGTCTTCATTGTATTGGCTGCAGACTTCCAAGGGAGGGGATTAACTAGGGCTTCACACCATCCATGCACTGAGGCTGGTGGTGAGCATAGCAGAAGGATGGTTAGGCTGGTCTGGTGCTTCTTCATGGCTTCACACAGACCTGTCACCTGCCTTTGACTCAACAACCTGAAAGGCAAAGGACCTGGAAACTAGGCAGCTCCCAAACTGTCTTTCTTAGCTATTCATGGCTACCACATAAACAGCCTACTCTGAATCTTAACAGAGAACAAGAGAAAGCGCTTCAGCTTGATGCTGCTCCAAGTGGTTGGGGAGGTCATTTGGCTGCCTCTCTGATGGTGCGTCATTTGCCATCAGCCATGGTGACAGGAGAGTGGAATCTTATAGAAGCTCATCTGAAAGGTGCCAGGTGGCATTATAAAGATGCAAATCAATGACCTTCTTCAAGTGCATTTAAAGCTCCTAGTTCCATTCCCCTGGCTTCTGTGATTTTGTCATGTAGGCAATCATATCAAGCCAGGTTATAAGGGGATTACTTGGGCAGTGAGGCACACCGAGGTGATGGCCTCGAAGCAAACCTTGTACTTCCATAGCAACCTGCAAACTCTGGAGCAGCTGAAGTCCAAGTTCAGGTCATTTGTTGTGATGGTTTGAGCCAAAACTCCCCAAAACCCTCACAGCATCTGCAGCCCCCCNGAAAATAAATCATTACACTCCTCAGATAGCAAAATCACCACTGCCATTCCATGCCGCTCCCACACAGACACAGACTGGCAGACCGACATCAGTACCGGAGAGAAGAGAGAGACAAGATGGAGCCGGAGCCAGAAAAGGAAAATATCCCACCCCCAATTACACCCTTATTTACGTAGAAAAAGTTGCATGGAATATTTGGGAGTTGTAGTTCTTCCTCAGCCACAACCTGGCTATTCTGAAGGGGCCAAAATCAAACCATTACATTTGTCCTTCTAATCTTAGTAATTCTGAAATAAGTGATGACATAGGGACATCTAGACCTATGCCAATGCCGTCACTAGACTCTAATATGACCTTCCAGGTTAACTTTGCAGGTCCAAGTCAAAAGGAACAGAAAATCAGATTATCACAGCTGCAGTTTAGCAGTCTGGGGTGGTGATTCCCCTGGCCTCGGTCTCTTTTCCAGAAGACAGGTGTCTCACTTGTCTTGACAAGTTGATCAGGGATGAAAGGACAGAGAGGGCAGCTGGGTTACAGCTAATCAGGTATAAATCAGATTTATTAGAGCAGTGGGGAGACCATGCAAGCTTACAAGGAACATGGACCACAGAGTATGCCATGGTGGAGTATTTCTTCATCTGCAAATTGTCTGCTGTTTCTTCCTTACAGCTCTACCTTGCTGCTATGGTCTAAACTCTTCCTGTCCTTTTGTTGAAAGATTGCTTTTGGAGACTATATCTCCACTATCGCCCTAGAAACATGGTTTAACCGGGTGTGGGCCTGCTGGTTCACCAAGCAGAGCTCCATATTCTAACAGCCACTACTGCAGATAAACCGATTTGTCATTTGAGCGATCTCTGTTTTCACAGCCTCTGGAAGCCTGTTCCAGGACTTTGCTCGTCAGATGCATAGGAAACTTCATCTAATTTCCAGACTAAATTTACTCCAGGTCAGTTAAAATCTACTTGTTCTTGTGCCAACATTTTTTCTTTCACTCCAATGTTTCTTTTAACTCCCAGTTATTTTTACCTTTCATGTGCAACAGCATTTATTTCCCCTCTCAGTCACTGTTGTGACTAAGCTCTTCAACTCCCCTTCAGATAACAAGTTCTGCATCCCCCCCATCATGTCTTGGCACTGTCCTGCACCTGCTTGGTCTGAATGACTTATTCATGGACACAACTGACAGGCTCCAGACAGGCTCTTACCAACATCTCACGCTTTCTTGAGCTTTAAATATGAAGATCCTCAAAATATTGCTTCTGGAGGCAAATTAGACCCATGTATCACTCTCATCTTTCCTCTCATGCTTCTCTTGACCCAGAGGGAGATTTCTTTCATCCATGCAGGAATCATCTGTGTGCCAGAGAATACAAAGGATCTCCTGAGCAGTGATAGCTGCAGACCTGGTTATCTGTGGCCTCAGGGTCCAGATGGTGAATTACAGTTATCCATCCTACATCACAGGATTTTGCATCTTCCTTTTGCAGATTTCTCTTGGGTTCAGGGCAGGAGGCAAAGTCACATAACAAGAAAATTGCTTGGAAGTTCATTTTGTATTTTGAAAAGACAAAAAGAGAAGAAACAAAACCCACAAGAAATAACTGCTAGCACGAAGGGACAACTGGCTACATCCTGAGTTATTTCTGCTTAGTAACCTCCTCTCCTCTCCATGACTCCTTTACCCCCGCTTCTCCCCCTTCTCCCTTTTCCTTCCCTTCTCTCTTCCTCTCTTTCTTCCCAACAGAGGTCATAAAACTTTCAGTTTTTCATAAACAAGTTCAACAATTTGGAAAGTAGAAGTCGTATCTGGAATGGAGATAGTAGAAGAACAAGTGGGTTATAGCACACAATTAATAGCTTGATCATGACATGCTACAGAGATATTGCCATCACCATCCAGGACTACACTTTGTTATACATCTACTCAAATCCTGTCTTTCTCTATGGGAAGCAAAACCAATTAGACTGCACATATCTCATCGATTGAGTGAATTTCACTCAGTAATGAACTAAATTACGTACTCTGCTTAGATGACAGTGCACAAATGGTGAGTCACTGTCCAAGGAATGTAAGGCCAGTACTTCTATTCTGTCCTGAATTTAAGCTGCTTGAGTTTTCACAGGTGATAAATGTCAGCATCACCTCCTAGAGACATTGCTGCAAACTCGGAGATCATCCTCTCTGTTACTGTAAATGTTCAAGTACATACACATGGTTTCTCTGGATTTTGCCTTTCAAAATTGTGGTGAAATCATTATTTTCATCTATTTAAAAAATTATGATAATATGTTATTAGGAACCAGCCAGGGAATGCAGTCAGACAAATGCAATACTAAAGTGTTGCCAATTATTATGATTTAATCTGGGTTTTTATTACATGTTTTAAAAACCCCAGACTTTGGAGCCATGGGATTAGATACAATTCTCAGGTTTCTTTTCTTTGTTATTCCTTTTAATAAAGGGAAGGAAAGAAAGTTTGAAATTTTTTTGTAGGTATATTCTATTGATTCAAAAAACAGATGTAAAACTGGCTGGCAGAAAGAATTTAAAAATGTAAATGAAAATTGGAAACTGTGAAAGGATATCTTACTATATATATCCAAAAATCATAAGGCTGCAGTTGAAAGAGAAGAGTAAACTAAGTTTTTGAAAAGTTACTTTAGAAAGGAAGCGAATACAGATATAAAAAGAATAATAAATCTCCAAAATGTAATAACTGCAAAAGCCTAAAAATAAATATTAGAAACTAGAAATTGTAGAGATTGTTGGGAAATATAAATAGCCCAGGGAGGAAACAGAAAGAAAGTAAAGACGGGACAATTAGTGGGAGATTTTAATATACCAAAATAAAAGAAACATAAGTGGTTCATGGATGGATATGGTTGAATGTGGAAGAACAGGACAGATCTGTTAACAATAATTCAGAAGTGGTAAATGTCTTCATAGAACATTTGTGTTCCAGTTTGAGGGAAAATATAGAGATATTACATGATGATGATTAAATTCTTTCCATTACAGTAGAAACAAGCATGTGAAAGAATAGCTAGTAAATTCAGGTAGTTAGATATCTGTACAACTGGTATTCAAAGATACAAAAGAACTAACCAAGGACCAATATGTGCTGATAAGTTTGAGAAATAACTTGCTTCCTGGGAACAGAAAAAGTCCTTCTGGAACAGGGAAACAAAACAATGTGGGTAGTTCTTGCCTATAATCCTAACACCAGTCTTGGACAAAATTACAGTGCCAACAATATCACTGAAAAAATTACACTGGTCCACACAGATATATAGATCACATCAAGCCAACGTCACATGAATTTTGATAGTGAAAAATGACTTCATGGATGTAGTATATTTTCATAGGAATCTTGTGAATTATGCCACAAAATTTCTCTTATGAAATTGGAACTACTGAATAACCACTACATACATTTGAAGTGATAAAAGTGTCAAATAGCTCTAAAATGAGTGTATAAATGTTTATGTACTTCATTGATCTGATATATATCATTCGTGTATTCTACATGGATTTGTCTGTAACCTTACAGTATTTAACATTTTTATCAATGGCTAAGAAGAAGCATGAACGCAGTCATGCATAAACTTAGCTAATTACACTGGTGCTGGCAAGAACAGTAAAAACCAAGACACATTGCTAACAGGAGGCAATTTGCTGTGGTGGATGTGCTGAGCACAAGTAAACTACTGGTACTTTCATGTGATCAAATATAAAATTGTGTCATTAGCAATTACATGTATGCCCCTGATTTAGTAATGGAGTCAGGGACCATGATTTGACTCTCCGGAAGTCAGCAATTCCAGCAGGGTCATGTAGGTCATGGTGGATTCTGATTGAGCACAAGAATATAAGCAGTCCTGCGAATGTCAAATTGCAAATAGGTGAAGGACACATGTAATATAATGGAAGTAAAAGCAGAGGCTGCAGATCTGGAAAGGGTTACTTAAGGAAGAAAGGAATGACTGTAAAAATGGAAAAATGTACGAAGAGATCCACTCTTTAGCTCTGAGGAGATTGAAAGTTGATTCCAGTGAAGGTGGCTGGATCTCTTTATTGGAAATGGTTCAGATAGAGCAATAACCTTGAAGCAGAAATAAGTTCATAAAAATCAGACAGGACATATCTTGCAGAATATAAAAAGAGATGGCTGTTACAGTGCATTTTAGGCTTGAATTTCATTCTCTGCATCAAGAACAATTCTCAGCACTTTTATTCTGAAGACAGACATGTATTAGAGTCACTCTTGTAATTCTGGCCTAGAAGAAGGACTCACCATCTTATTGATGGATGCTGGAAAGCAGAAAGGGAGGTACTTCAATCTCACTTGAGAGCCAGCTCCAAATATCTGAAGTGTCTGAAAAGTCCAGGTCCTCAAAAAGCCTGGGGAGGTCCTGGGAGAGGACTAGTTTGGTCATTGCCAGTCTGTAGTAGCCCTGTGCCAACCTGCTGGTGAGATGGAGTGGCTCCCCTCGGCAGACAGCTGAGGTCACTCCAGCAACTCTTGCTAGCGGTTATTTCTCTGCTGCTCCCACCACATTCCCACAGCCTTACGCCTGCTTTTCTCACAGCACTGATGTCAGACCTTTTCTTTCCTCCAGATTTTTCCTGGAAAGAATATGAATTTCAGATGGTAAAACAAACTATTTCAAAGGGGATCTGGTTTTTCAGGAGTGCACCTGTCCGGACTCCCTGTGGTGGCTCCAGATAAACCTGCTGGGGATGTTTTTCCACCTTGCTGTTGTGTGTTTTCCATGGTCCAGGTCTCAAACAGCATCCAGCACCTTTGGAAGGTTACTAAAAAAGTACTTGAAAGAATTTGAGCAGAGCTGAATACGTGATCCAGGTCTGGCTTCAATTGCCCAGCCAATGCTGCTTTAACCTCCTTTCCCAGCTATCTGCACAAGGTATGGCACATGAGTAAGTGTGTGTCCTCTAACATCTCTATTGTTGCCTTAGCGTCTCCCAGTGCAGAACACTTTGAACCTATTTTTGGGTAAATAACACTAGAACCCTGGGTGAAGCCTCTGGGAAACCAGGGTGGAGAATCTTGCACAAAACTCTATAAAGTCCTTATGCTTCAGCAAACCTTACTGTCCTACGGAACAGCAGATGCAGGGCTGGAGAGTTGGAAAACAAGTAAACATGATGAACATGATGTTACATTTGGGTGTTTTATGGGATTGGTGACAGATCATGGGATGTAACCACCCTGTGCAGCCTGGGTGCTCTAAGATACCACAGTGAAGAGGGAGGAGAATGGCTGGGGGACACAACAGGCAACAAGAGGTAAAAAGCAAAGAGGCACAATTTCAATGCATTAGGCTCCTCTAAAAAGGCATTTATCACATATTAATCTTTTCTTGTTTCTACTGTTCTCAAATATACTGCCTGTGCATCTCAGTGCATCATTTAATCCAGCCCTTCAGGAGGCACTTGTGCACAGATGTATCACCAGAGACACAGCTACAGGGGGAAGGAATAAAAGAAAGAATCAATAATTAACTGAAGCTCCTGAAAACATCAGCAAGAGCTGCAAGGCAGGGGAGAAAAAAGCAGGCAAGAGACCAACACAATTATTTTCAAGTGCTATCCCTTTCTCCTACCTTTCATCTGGTTGTCCTGATCTAGGTCCTTCTGTGAAGGGTTTGTCTTTGGTCCAATAATACTGTGCTTCACACTCATTTGTGCCTTAGCTGGTATTGTAATACATCTCCTAACTACTCATCGGGGTTTAAAACTGCAGGAAGCAAAACACATCTTTAGCTGTTTGCTCACTCCCCACACAAGGGGATGGGGGCAAGGATTATTAAAAAATGGTAACACTTGCAGTTTGAGATGAAGACAGTGTAATAGGACAGAAAAAGAAAGGAAAATAGTACTAACAATAAATAAAAAAGAATATACAAAAGAAGTGATGCACAATTGTTCACCACCTGCTGACTGATGCCCCACCAGTCCCTAAGTAGTGACTGTTGTTCTCTGACCAACTTGTCCCAGTTTTTTTGTTCAGCATGATATCATATAGTATGGAATATGCCTTCAGCCACTTTGAGTCAGCTGTCCTGTCTGCATCCTCTCCCAGTTTCCTGTGCATCCCCAGTCTTCTTTCTGGTAGGGCAGTATGAGAAGCTGAAAAGCCCTTGACACAGTGTAAGCACTGCTAAGCAACAACTAAAGCATCAGAGTGTTATCAATATGATTCTCATTCTAAATACAAAAAAAATCCAGTGCTGTATCAGCTAGTAGGAAGAAAATTGACTCTCTCTCAGCTAAAAGCAGGACAGTAATAAAAATAAGGTAGAGGGGATTTGTAAAATATATGGCACTGGGGATTTGAAACTGCAGAATACCTGCCTTTCAGTTTGGCAGTTCTTCTGCAGCTCTTTTCTCCATCTGCATGGAGAATAAAGGCTCCAGGGAAAATAAAAGCCTTGCTCATGCACTAAAGCAGCAGGGCTTACAGGAGCAAAAGAGGGAAATCATGGCAAAATTCTTCCTGACTTTAGCAGGGCCAGGGCTTTGCCTAACATTTTTCATCGAGATTTTGCATATTGCTTCCACTAGTTTCCCAGTGGGGGACAGATCTTTTGGGGTGAAAGAGTTTGTCTGTTATCCTGTAGCAAAAGGAAGAAGAGGAATGAAATTCTGTACAGGGAGCCTGATGGAGCTTGCTTGAATTCCTCTGAGGGAAGGAAAAGGTTTTATCCTGTTTCCAGGCATATGGCAACATAGCAGAGCTCTTTCTGCTTGCTATAATGCACTGCTAATAAAACTCCTGTGCTCCACACTCAGCAGATGGTTTTGTGGCTGATGCATGAACCAGAATGAGATCCTGTTCCCTTTCCTTGCAGTTTTCCTGGCTCAGCGGTGCTAGAAAGAGCAAAGGTCACCTGCAAGTTACTGTATATGTTGATAATATAGCAGAGCAGGGCTGTTAAACTGTGACAGCTTGAATGAGGGATCATCGAGGAGGAGGGAAGAGAGAGAGATGAGTGAGATTTCAAACGCTGTGTGGAGAGACACTGCAGAATCTTTCATCAGAAAGAGGAAGGTATTTTAAAAGCTGCCTCTGCTGAGTGAGGCTTTGCAGGACTGCAGTGACATAGCAAACTCTGAGGTTGACCTTCCCTAACTGGCCTTCTCTGTGCACTGAACATATTCCTAGGTTGAATGTGAACCCTCATGCAACAAACTGCATTTTCATGGTGATGGGTTCACTTTTCTCAGCGCCTTTTCAGGGCACATGGAAGCAACAAGAGATCCTCAAATGATGGGCTGAAATCCCTCAAGTCCTACTGACTTTGCCAAGCAATTTTACACCCTGTAGTTTGGACACAAGCCATACTCAGAATTAGACTCATAACTGTGTTTTGAAAACTCTGCATGGGGTTATTTATGGAGCAGAAGAATAGGTTTTTGTGGCAACATGGACCAGGACTGCACGGTGCAGAGATATAGTAGAAATTACTGTCTCTTATTGGCATAAATCTGTGATATCTCTCCATTTACCATACAGGACACAGCTCAGGACTAGGTAATGTCAAAAGCAACAAATTCAAGGCTTTCTTCATAAGAAAAGATGAGCATGGAAATAAAAAGTATGTAACGGTGATGCAGTGATGGCTTCCTGAGTCTGCAGTCTAGGGTTCAAGCTGTACCAGCTCACATGTAAGTATTGACTCCAGCATTTTGTTCCTCACCTGTGGTGTCTCCATGGGGCAGGAAATTACAAGGATTCAACACAGCCCCTCAGAAAACCTGCAGAAAAGGAGAAGGAAGAACTCTGCAAGCTGCCGAACCCCGCCCTGCTGCCTCCCTTCTAGTTACTCTGCCGTGGACTCCAATAAAGAGCAAACAGTTGCTGGACCTCATTCCTTGCTGGTGTATAATAATAAGAAGTGTCTAAACAAAGCTTAAAAAACAAAAATCCTCTAACAACAGCACATCTTCCCTAAACCTCTTCCAGTGTAACCATCCTGCACAAATCATCCCATAAGCACTTTTCAAGCTCCCAATAAAACGTGCATGTCCTCCACTGATGTTATTAGGGGACTCTGGGAGAAAACTGAGAACAGCCAGCCACTGTTGGTGCCAGCATCTCCTTTCTTCTCTCTCTCCCTTTTTCTCTCACTCCCCAGGCCTCTCAACAGTCTCAGTTAGTGCAACATGGGCTGTGATGCTGAGACTCTTCTGGTTTGTCTGCTGCCTAGCTCTGCCTGTGAAGTCCTCAGCCTCCCCACCTGGATGGGACAGATTTTGCAAGCCCTCAGCCCTGGCTGTGGCATCTGATTCTTCCCTAGGTTTCAGCAGGAATTGCTGTGCCAGGCAAGGTCATGTGTAGGAGCATGAGGATACCAAATAGAAAGATAGGGGTAAATGCTACCCCCCTCTGACATTGTTGCTTATAGAGAGGGTCTTGCCGAGTCCACCTGATGTGCTTAAATAAGAAACTGGTCCATGAGCTGCTGTAAGCCTGGGGTAGATGCCACTATGGTCAATGCTTGAATAAAAAAAGAAATGTCTCCAAAAAAGGGCAGAGATATCAAGCTTCCAAACACAGCAACTGCCTTCATATCCTCAGAGGAAACCAAGCAGAGAGGACAGGGTCATTGTAGCTTCCACAAACAGGGAAACATTGACTCAAGAGAGGCTGCAGGGCAAAAGGGAGGGAAGTGGGGGCTGGCAGCAAATGCTATTTGCAACAGCTACTAGTGCAAATTATTCCTATGGCCAGGAGCCCAGGCCTGGCCCAGATTCACCAAAAGGTAGTTGCAGATGGACACAATGGAAGTCTTGTTCCTCAGAGCTGTTGCCCTGATAAAAGGAGCTGTTGCATGAACTGCAGGACACATGCAGCCACTGGAAACTAGTGTTGAGTTATTGCATGTCTCATAAGCCTCAAGCTCTGGCTGAAAGCTTTCCTATCACTGGCATATCCAAAATTGCTCTTTTAATGGGATTCTTTGCTGCCTAGCAAGACAGACTCTTCACTGCAGAAAATGGTGGATTCTCTCCATTGAATCAGTTCTTGCAGAATTTGCACAAACGTCACCTCTTTTGCTCTGCCAAGTAAATACTGATCACACTCAGTGTGTCTGCACCTCACTTTCCTTCTTTTGCTGCAGATCTCTGAAAATAGTAATTTCTAATAAAGTTCATCTTTAACTGATCTAGTTAAAATAGTCCATGTAGAAGCTGAGCTTCTCGCTGAATTATTCTTATATCAACATAAGCTTCATCACAAGAAAGGAAATAATAAAATAAGGAATTATTATTTACATGAAGGAACTGTTATTTACATTGTCATTTCCCTGAAACTGACTCTACAGCTGTGAAGCAACTTGCACATTGTTATTTGTAACAAACACCAGTGAGAATAAGAATGCAGGAATTACCTTTCCAGGACACATCAAAGGGACCATCTGTCCCAGTAACTCACTTCTGACATTGACCCATGCTGAGGAGGAGTGTATTGGAATCAGGGATCCTTCCTCCCAGCCATGCTTACAGACTTTCTCAGCCTGAGGTTGCATTCAGAGTATTGTCTTTAATATCTACCCATGGATCAGCTCTCCACGTGGCCTTCTCTATCCTTCACACTGGTACAGTCAAGATTTGGGTTTTTAATTGAAATCCCAAACCCAGAAGTGGTTTGTTCAAGACATAATAAACATGTGAGGTTAGACAACTAGTGCTGAGATTACAAATTATCTGAGGCAAACTTACAAGGTTTTACTTCTCACTCTGCTTTCAGGTTTCAAATGTTTTCTTTTGGCCTACAACATGCATGCACACTCAGAGTTTTATTGGGAAAGTCTTGGACTATATCTGTTAATTATTAAGGAGGGAGTAGGATTCATGGTTTTGGATGACAGAGATTTATTTCAGTTCCCACCCACCTCTGAGTTTCCCCTGCAGATGCAAGCATGGGGAAGAGCAGATTCATCTCCCCTTTCTTCCTGGTAAATGGCAAATTGCTCCAAGAGCTGAGAATGTAGATGATATGATAAAAGTTTGTGATTGAAATAAGAGCAGAACTATGTGATAAATTATTATTAATAATACCATCTCACAGATATGAGGTGTGTTCAATCTTACAGAGCTTTAGCAACTTAAACTGGCATAGGCAGAGAAACTGTCCCATCCACCAGTGAAATACAGTCAGTTCTAGCAAAGCTTATTAGTCTGGGTGATAACATGTGGAAGGAGGGTGAACAAACCTCTTCCCTGGGTTCCTGCTCTCCCAAAGTCTGATTCTGGGTCCAGCCTTCAGGTCCTTGTGCCCTGAAGCATCTTCAGCATTCTCTGCAGTCCTGACTATCTCTGGCATGTCAAAGGAGATTTTGTCCCACCTAGAAGGGACATAGGCAGCAGTGTAGAAGACCACCTGGGAGAGATCTAGCCTCCTGTACTGCCCAGGATATGCTAATTCTAGTAGAGTTCCCCACTTGCACCCTTCAGAGCTCATCCTAAGGGTGCCACGAGGCATGGAATACAAACTTTGGATGGTTTTAATAATATCAACCTGGAATTCATGAGTTCTACACATTTTTTATAGATCATCACAGTGACATTGTCAGCTGAACATGATCATAGCCTCCCTGTGTCCTCCTATGGAAAGGGATTACAATATTGTCCTATATCACAAGGTAGAGGTAAGACATATTAATGATGATGAGATATTCGCAGCTCGGTGGTGCAGGCATTAGGGCAGGCGAAGGTAAGTAGGACTATCCTGACCCAGCATGGAGGTTGTGTCCAGGATCTGGTCTCCTACTAGGGCCACCACAGTTATTTTCAGGATAAGAGGCATGAAAATACGGCAGAGCCTGCCCATGATGTCCTTACAAACACCAGTTTTTTTCTAGCTTCTCATATCCAAATATTAGTGAGAGCAAATAAATATTATTTTAGCCACACATCTGGGGATCAGCTACGACTATTAACTGCTTCCAGAAAAAAGATGGGCCAGTCTGCAAAGCCAGCCCTCAAAAATTAGGAAATGTTGTCTCTGTCCGTTTTCTCTCTCCAGGAACATCAACAGCAGGATGTTTGAGGCACTGAGGAAGCACTGGCCCAGCAAACCCCTGTGGTTCCTTCTCAGAAACCTTTTCACAGTTCTCTGCTTATCCTTCTCACATCAAAGGCATCCACCACCCAGCTGATCTGGGCTTAGTTTTCCTGACAGAATCAACATTGCCTGCAGCTCCAGGTCTGCCACAGACTTAGTATGTAAGCTGAAGCAAGACATTGAGCTGATGAGCTCTCTTGGGCTATTCAAACCAGCACAAACAGTATTTGCTTGCAAAGCAGCAAATATACATGGAGTTTTATCTGCTCTTGCTGGGGCTTAAATATAAGCTGGAGTTGAACTTGGCAAGAGAAGTAAAGACTAACAGCAAGGACTAATAGGTACGTCAGTCAAAAGAGGAAGGTCAAAGAGAACGTACCCCTACTGATAGGTGGGAATGGTGACCTCATATCAACAGATGAGGGGAAGGCTGAGGTACTCAACAACAATTTTTGCTTCAGTCTTCACTGATAACCACTCTCCTCATCCCTCCTAGGTCACGGGACAGCAAGATGGTGACCAGGGGGGTAAACACACTCCCACTATAGAGGAGGATCAGGTTCACAACCACCTGAGGAACATGAATATTTATAAGTCTATGGGATCTGATGAGATGCATCCCAGAGTCCTGAGGGAATTGGCAGATGTGGTTGCCAAGCCACTCTCTGTGACATTTGAAAAGTCATGGCGATCAGGAGAAGTACATGGTGAAGGAGGGTAACATCGTGTCTATTTTTTAAAAGGCCAGAAAAGACAACCCTGAGAACTACCAACCTGTCAGCCTCACCTCTGTGCCTGGGAAGATCATGGAACAGATCCTCCTAGAGGCTATGCTAAAGCACATGAAGGACACTGAGGTGATTAATGGCAGCCAGCACAGCTTCACCAGAGACAAATCCTGTATGACCAACTTAACAGCTTTCTATGGTGGGGCAACCACAGCAGTGGATACATGTAAACTGACAGATGTGATCTATCTAGGCTTCTGTAAAGTATTTAACAAAGTCCCCCACGACATCCTTTTCTCTAAAGAATAGAGATATGGATTTGACAAGTGGATGGTACAGTGGATAAGAAACTGGTTGGATAATTGTATTCAGAGTAGTGGTCAATGCCTCAAAGTCCAGATGGAGATCTGTGACTAGTGGTGTCCCTCAGGGGTCCGTACTGGGACCGGTGCTGTTCAGTATCTTCAGCAATGATACTGACAGTAAGATTGAGTGCACCCTCAGCAAGTTTGGAGATGACACCAAGCTGAGTGGTGTAGTTGTCACATTGGAAGGATGGGATGTCATCCAGAGGGACCTGGACAGGATGGAGAAGTGGGGCTGTGAGAACCTCATGAGGTTCAACAAGGCAAAGTACATGCTCCTACACCTGGGTTGGGGCAAACTCCAATTTCAGTACAGGATGGGGGATGATGCCATTGAGACCTGCCCTGAAGAGAAGGACTTGGGGCTGCTGGTCAATGAGAAGCTTGACATGAGCTGGCAGTGTGCACTCGCAGCCCAGAAGGCCAACTGTATCTGGGCTGCATCAAAAGAAGTGTGGCCAGCAGGTCAAGGGAGGTGATTCTGCCCCTCTATTCCTCTCATCTGGAGTACTGTATCCAGTTCTGGAATCCTCATCATAAGAAGGATCTGGAACTGTTGGAATAGGTCCAGAAGAAGGCTACAAAGATGATCTGAGGGCTAGAACACCTTCCCTATGAGGCCAGGCTGAGAGATTTGGGCTTGTTTAGCCTGGAGAAGAGAAGGCAGTGAGAAGATCTTATAGCGACCTTCCAGTACCTGAAGGGGGCTACAAGAAAGTTGGAGAGGGACTATTCATAAAGGCTTGTGGTGATAGGACAAGGGGGAATGGGTATAAACTGGAGAGGGGCAGATTTAGGCTTGATATAGGGAAGAATTTCTTCACTGTGAGAGTGGTGAGGCACTGGAACAGGTTACCCAGGGAAGTTTTGGATGCCCCATTCCTGGAGGTGTTCAAGGCCAGGTTGGATGGGTCCTTGAGCAGCCTGATCTCGTGGGAAGTGTCCCTGCCTGTTGCAGGGAGTTGGAAATAGAAGATCTTTAAGGTCCCTTCCAACCCAAAGTGTCCTGTCATTCTGATTCTATGATAAATAACATTTAAAAAATTTCCCTTTTTCCAATAGTGATTCTGATTCTATGATAAATAACATTTAAAAAATTTCCCTTTTTCCAATAGTGNCCCTTCCAACCCAAAGTGTCCTGTCATTCTGATTCTATGATAAATAACATTAAAAAATTCCCCTTTTTCCAATAGTTTAAAATATGAAGAGGAATGTAGAAATGTATTCTTAAAACCTAGGACTTTTCAGAAGCCTAACAGGCCATGTTAGACATGAAATCCCATCACATAAACAGGAAAACCCTTGCCTGAACTCTGCCATTAGGTATGCTTTACATTCATCATAAACAGACACTCTGAGCAAATGCAGTAAGAAGATATACTCTCAGTACGTTAAACTTTGTCACTTTTACCATCCACATATAACTATTTCCCCTGTGAAAATCTTTTTTAATATCTTTGATTTAGATCTACAAACCGAGCCCTCAGTCTGCATGAATCCATGCTCCATGACTGTGAATTTTCACCACTCTGAGGTGAGAAGCAGTGTTGCTTATATACAACTCACTTTTCACAGAGTCTAAATAAAAGTCAGAGATTTATTTGCAGGGTCCTCCATCAGCCTGAAAGGTTTAAACAAATGGAGCAACAGTTTGGACAAAGTCTCAATCCCAGCCATAAATCATCAAGATATTAGAAGTCCACATGGGCTTTTAGTTCTTGCACAAGTTGGATGAGTATGGAGTTCTTTATACCATTAAGACTGTGTGGCCAGCTGATCAAGTAGGAGGTGGGGAATGTTTCCAAAGAAGGTCATCATTAAATTGAATCCATTCTTATACAACAGAACAGGCTGCCCTCTCAATGAGCCTGCAGAAGATACTGAACTAGGAGGATGGTTAGTGTGCTGGAGAATAGCAGTGTTTTTCAAAGAAATAAGCTGCATAACTGAATGAGCTGGAACTTCATGAAGTCCGGTTTAGAGAAACATGAAGTTCAGTGTCTGGAGTAGAATAAGCCCACACAGCAGCACAGGCTGGGGGCAGCTGAATAGACCCAGGGGTCCCAGTGGATGATGAGATGCTCACGAGCCAGTGTTGTGCCCTTGCAGCACAGGATGACCATATCCAGGGCTGGATTAGCAAGGGGTCAGCCAGTAGACTGAGAAACATGATTCTTCCCCTCTGCTCAGGACCTGAGACCATATCTGGGCACTGGGTCCAATTTGGGTTCCTCACTACCCAGTACACAGTGATAAACAGAAGCAAGTCCAACCCCTAACAGCCTGATGCATTGGACCTGTTTTTAGTGGGTCTTAGACCAGAGACACACATTCCCAGGAGGTTTCCTCCATCCTGTCATTCTGTGATTCTCCAAATTTGAATTTTCTTCCTCTTCCCACTGTGCACCAGGACTCAGTCACAAACCTTTTTCTAGGAAAATTATGAAGCTAGTACAGCCAAAGCTCACATTTAAACTCAGTCCTCCTTTTTGCCAATAATTTTACCTCCACCTTACAGAATCACACAAAATGACAGTCTCACAAAAAAATGGAAACCAAATAACGCAGACCATCATACACATATATTTATATATGCACAAATGGGAGGATACAGATGTCTTGAAATGCACAGACATCACATGTGTGGCTAGGGTTGAACATGACCTTTCACAAAGGTTGAGAGTGCTCAGGAGTTGCACCACAGCAATGGCTGCTCAATTGTTTTGCAGAAGATAGAGCTGCATATTGACCACGTGTAAGGGCACATGGAGTGGCTATAGCAGTTCTTACATTTAACTGAGTACATCACATGTATATGAGAGACAAAAGAACGGGTATCTGGAAAAAGAAGTGTCAAAGAAAGCTTGAATCTGATGAAAGGTAGAGAATAATCAAAGAGGATACAGCTGGTATCTTGCCTAGTTATAGCACCGGAAGGTAGGACATTGATTTAATAGATGACATGTATTTGTTTATTCTTGTTTACAAAGCAGTTTAGTCATGTCTGCTGTAGGACTGGTAGCAACTTAAATGGGTTAGACCATGAAGGAGTCAAGTTCATGATATGCTTAATGGTGCAAGTGCCCATCAACCTGGTCCAACAGAAGCACTGGTTGCCTACCAAGCATTACTGGCATTTTGCAGCAAAACACATCTATCGTAGGTACAGACAGGGACAATATTGCCCAAATCAAATCAAGCTTCTCATGTCCTGTTGTACTATGGACAAGGTAAACAGAGTTACCTGTTTAGCTTTGTTTTCTGTTTTTCTTAATGTGCATGAAAATATGAAATGCTACCTGGGCTGAGAAGTGTGTAATATATTCTTGCATTAAGGAAAAGAATCAAACACACAGAGTTAATAACTCTTCCAACATGAAGGAAATTAATAACTCCAGAAATTATATACAGCCTTTTAACACAAGAGGCATTTTCCTTGGATAAATGTGAGTTTTGGAATGGTTTCTCCCCTTGAACGTTGTTTTTCCTACAGTCCTCTGATCCTCACTCTCTCCTTTGCCTCCACTCACTTCTTTTGCTGTTTAGATGAGCAATGAGATCCCACCATGTGCAATGCAGCAACCTGTGACTTGTGCTGAGATGCCACAGTCAGCTGCTAGCCTGCTCTGACTTATCCAATTTTCAGCATGTCTAACAGGTACGTTTTTATTAATCATTGTCCATTCTTTTGTCAATCTCAAGCCCAGTCCAAAGCCCTCTCATGTCAACATGAATTTCTGCCCATCAAAATGTCTTTTGATCCCTCAGTGCTGCTTGCAGTGTTTTCCTTCTCTCAAAAAACTTCCTGACATTTATAATCTTAACTTAATGCATTGTAAAAATGAATTATGAATTCTGATACATTTTGGAGAAACTCTGCAAAACAAATGAAGTCATCAACTGAGGTATAAATCACATGCCCTTTGTTACTGCTTTCAAAATAAGATTTTATCTATATGCTTATTAGCTCCTTCCAGGCCAAACTGTGTTTTCACAGTGCTTACTTATGTGAGTGATAGTAGGGAAGTCAGCCCAGATCTTTCTGGGAGTAGCAACCTGCCAGTACAAACCTTAATTAGGCAAGTTTTCTTCTTGGGGGGGGGGGGGGATTTTTTTTTTAAACCCCTTTAGCCACAAGAGTAAAACTTGTTCTTCCAAACCCTGTCTTTGTCTTTAAGAGTTACTCTGAAAAGCAAGATGTAGAGCTATGAGGGTCATTTATATTTGGCTTTCAAACAGCTTGGACAGTGTCATGTTGATTGATTAGATGTTGTCTCCTGTTTTCCGGCAATAATCTGCTGATGCATAAAAAAGTAATCCAGAATGAGTGATAGCAGTCAGGAACTTGAGCTGTCACCCAAGCCACCCATAACCTCCACTGCTTTTTCCTTTCCCCCAGCCACGAGCGACCAGAGACACTGAGTAGTATCTGACCCACAAGCAACATGTTAAGCACACTGAACAGCAAAGAGGTTGGCTACTAGTAAAGAGGTCACAACATCTGTTATGAGCAGAATGGCTCTGAGCCGTTCTCAGTTGTTTTCAAGAGAATTGCATGAGATTAATTTGGCTCAAGGACTCCAAATTAGTTGTGCATATTTATTTTCTCACGTCAGGTTTACTTCTCTGTTTCCACTGCAGTCATGGCTCTGACATTGCATCCAAGCTTCTGCCACAAGGAAAAGCCTGTGTTTTCTCCTGAACATTACGGCACTGCTTACAAAGAGTAGTTTCAGGTATTCCTGATGGGATATCAGAAATTACATTCTTTATCTTCAATCACACATATGTTTGAGCACATATGCATGTCTGGAGATTATCAATTTGCTAAAACCTCTTTTATTTCTTCATATCTGGGCCCCATCTGCACATCATGGTGCCTTCAGCCAATTAGCATCTTGCTTATATTAAATACAGGTTCATATGTGTCTATCTACACATACCAAGCACATGACTCTGTTGATACCCTGTGGTACGAGCATCAAGCACCTGAGCTTAATTCCCTTTGCTAAAAATAGTGATGACCTCTGTGGCCATCCTCAGAGGTAATTCTCCTTATTTACCAATAAATTAAACCTTTTTAGAGTGCTGAGGTTTGACTAATTAACACCTAGAAGAGTCTTATATAAATGTTGGATTTCTTCATAAATGCACATCTACTTTACATAGTTCCTTAAAATATTAACAGAAATATTTGCTGCAGGTAATGTAAGATAATTGTTATTATTTCCTCTAGTGGTGACGTTTTCTACCTTGGAGACAGTCATAATTTGTATTAGATATAGATCATAAAGATACATGCACAGTAATTTGTATTGTTTACAATTACAGCTCAGGCATTCCTTTCAGCTGCGTCTTGCAAAGGATCCTACCACTTTCCCAGCCAGATGCTAGATGAATTGTGGCTCTGCAGAGACAGTGCTAATGGAAATTATGTCACTGCCTACTAGGTTTGGCAGACCAGAAAGTCCTCCCTGGACTAACTCCAACAGCATCCCACTCCGATTTATTCTCAGTGTCTCCTCTTATGTACCAAGTCAGGCTATTACACCCTGAGGTGGGGATGCAAGAGAGGAATAAATCTTTTATTTCAGTTTAAAAAGGAAGGTTGCTCCCATCCCAGTGATGCTTCCTGCTTGCATCCCCGTTTCTCAGGGCTGAGAGAGCCTGTAAAGTGAACATGGAGCCTGTGCAAACTCCTCTTTACTGAACTGGGAAGGTGGAGATGGACAGAACAGGCCTTTAATTATCTTCCAGGTGTTGCTAAACCCAGAGGAGTTGCTAAATCCAGTGGGAGAAGATGCTCTTCCAGATCATCCACAGCTGCTCTGCCTCCAGGTACCCAGGTCTTCCAATAGAGTAATCTGGGTGATCACCAATTACTTTCCTGCTCAAAGACTCCACCTCTCCACATTTCTGAAAGCCATAGCTTTGCCACCTAATGGTTGTAGCACAGACACAGCCTCTGGGAGTGATGGGTCTTGATGAATGTACAGCCTGAAATTTGCCCTCCCAGGTGCAACACCCAACATCTATGACATAGAGAAGCAATCCACCTTTCTTTCTGCAGGATGTAGGAGCCCTTACCTTCCTCCTCCTCTCCTCACGCACCAGCCACATACTGGAGATCACATCCAGAAGCATAAGAATTGGAATATGATCTAGAGAAGCTTCACTAGAAATGGATTCCCCACCCCAAGACAACCACCCAAGGAAGAGCCAGGGAGCACAGTCACAGCCTAGGCAAACAGCTCCCTATAAACATTAACAAATTTTCCCTTTGGAAAGGACAACTGGTATATGCATTTAAAAGCATTACAAGCTTTCTATAGAGTCATGCCTTGGAGTGATGACTTACATCCTTACAGATGGCATATTTATCAGCTGTGCAGGCAGCCTTTCCCCTCTGGCTAACACTTTCAGAAAATTTCCATCTGCAGCCCCTGCTGATTTCCATTATTAAATCTGCTGCTTCGGGACTTCTGTAGGACACAATAAAGCCATCAACATGACCTTTAAGTAAAGGCTTCATCTGCATCACACAAGGTTGTTTCTATCAGTGGAGAGGGAAGGGGAGCTTGACTTGGTGATGTTAGGAAGATTCCTGATTAATACCTTTCACACAGCACTCCCAGCTGAACAGCTAATGAGATGTCAAGAGCCAAGCACAAAGTCCAGCCCATGTCAGGTCCTGTTTTCACATGTCTTCCCAGCACAGAGGTTAAAGTGGAGAGAGAGCTGCTGCATGGAGTGGCTGGAGCAAGATGGACTGGGTCGTGTGGCTTTGAAATGCTTCAGCAACATTTCTAGAGGGAAAGCAAGGGAGGCAAAGGGTACAATGGGGCTCCCAGACAACGTTGTGTCTGAACTGGCACATTCAGCTCCTGATGCTCAGCTCTGCAACCCCCTGTGGCCCAGTAGTCCACTCTCATCAACACTCTTGTGAATTTAAAAACTCTGTCTTAGTTAGCCCCTCATAATTCATGTTGAGAAATGAGAATATATATTTTGCTAAATCTTCTCTCTTTCAATTACAACAAATTTTCAGCTCAAACACCCTGCAGAAAGTTCAAGAACTGCAGATGTTTTTTTTTTTTCTCTGTTGAAGTTTCACAGAGCCTCTTGTCCAATTTAGCTGGCGATGCATGGATGGGATAGCTTGGAAGAGTTAGAGTCATCAAATATTTGGGCTGCAGGCAGAGGAGGAGCTTGATGTATTTCACTGTTCCTTGCAAGCTAATCTGAGTGATGCCTTAGATAGTCAGGCCATCGAGTGTGGGGAAAGCCATGACCC
Source organism: Piaya cayana (assembly GCA_013389865.1). Lineage (NCBI taxonomy): Eukaryota > Metazoa > Chordata > Aves > Cuculiformes > Coccyzidae > Piaya > Piaya cayana. The sequence goes on along the minus strand of WAAB01006428.1, from coordinate 40,821 downwards.
ACTGCCACTTTCATTTCTGTCCTGATGCTCTTTGCATATTTGGTATTGTCTTGCTTGGGTGTGATCCAGGCATACATCATTGAAATGAAACAAGCCCACAGTGTTTGAGCATCCCTTTGCTTTTAGGGGTTGGGAGCCTACTGTGTTCCGTGTGTCATTTCAGAAAGGGCACACAAAGATTTTCAGCTTCTTTAGAGCTCAAAATGGGTATTAAGAAAAGGCTGAAGAAAATGGAATCCATTCGAAGAAGATGCCAGCAACACCCCCTTCTGCAAACAGTCTGCCCTTGACCACAAAGCCAGCAGATCCTGCAGCTCCCACTGATCTGGGTGGGCCAGGCTCCTGTCTCAGTCTGCATGCAAAGTAGATCTTTCATCTTCCTTCGGGTGAAAAGTAAAATGTCACCTCATCTGTGGGGAATTTGCATTCAAATTATACAAGGCTCCTAGAAGTGAAGAGATTGCAACAGGCAGCTGGCAGCCTAATCCTCCCTCTGTGGGGACTTCTGTGCTGCAAGTATGTACCTGCCGTGCCAAGTGCTGTGACTTGTGGCTTCCCACTGGTGGAGTAATTCAGACTCTAGGCGTCCATCCGTGTCACATAAATATTTCAGCTGGCATTGCTGAAAATACATTTATATTAGGGTATAGCAGGTCATGAGTGCAGCATTACCATACCCAGCCCCTGAGTGGGTTAAGCAAGGACACCTTCCCATTGCATTCCTGTGCACAAGACAATGCCTCTTCTCTCCTTGCTGCCAGTGCACCTCAGCTCAGGTACTGTCCTTCTTGAATAGACTTAGAAAAGCTTGACATCACATCATCTAGACATTTACTAGGGTTTCTTCCTTCACCAAAAACCTCTGCAAAGGATCTTACCTCTTATTTTGCAGCACTGGACCCTCCAGCATCGCTGCCTGACCTCCAGAGGTGGAGGCAGAAGGATCTCAGGAGCTGGTAGTAGCCTTCTCACTTCAGCCAGGCTTGAGCCAACCAGACATCAAGGACCCTTTTCACATGCCCCACTAAAACTCTACTGATTATGTTGCTCATAGGGTATTTCTCTGACCACTCTTCCTGCTATTCTTTCTCTGTGGCACAAGGCAACAGGGAGTGAAAAGAGATTGCAGGCCAGATAAATGAATGGCCAAGCAGAAACCCCAGGGACTTACCTGTTGGTAGCACCATGGGTCACAGATGCAAGAATAACCCAAAAGGGTTTCTGCTGCTAAAGCCATATATCTACATTGCTAAGGCTGTACTTTGAGCTACTGGAGGAGTCTCCTGACTGCAGAGGGAGCATGAGGAGACCACATGAGGACACTACATGAGGTCTTTAGATGCTGCATGAGGAGACCACAGTGGATCTTTGAACACTGTTGATGGATCTGTTTACAGTAGCCAAAATTGTCTCAGTCGCTCCCCTCCCCTCTCTATCTCCTCATCCAAGTTTTGATTAGAGGATTATCCATGAAGCCTGGAGGAGGCATTTCTGAGCCTTCTTGGTGAAAAGTAAGTTGTAAACAGTGGGGAGAAAGCAGAACATAACAATACACTCCAAAAAAAAAAAAAAGGAAAAAAGTGTAAGCCAACACCACCCATTTTTCCAAGATGATTAAGAGAAATTGTGGAGTAAATGAGTAACCTTGTATACTGCTGGTTTATCAATCAGATCGCAACATGGAGGGGAAGGCAGCAGGAGGGGAGAAAGATTTCTCATCTTGGCTTCTCTGGCAGCTACTGGCTGTTGTTTATGAAGCCATAGAAACGTACAATATGCTTTACAAGACACACGTGCTGAAGGCTCTGGGCCAGGGAAGGGTCTATGGATGCAGATCCCACTGCTCCTACACCACTTTATCGGCAGGACACCTGGAAATTGGTCCCACTAGCTGCAGAGTGTGCGGGCTGTGGACTCATCCACGTAACAGAGAGGGAAAAAGTAAAAATGCTGAGAGCTCATTAAAAATATAGAAGCAGAGGGAGTGTGAATGCAAAGGGCCTGTAGGAAGTGTGTTAGTTCAAGTTACTGAATTCTAGAGCTGCTCCATAAGCAAACAACTGCTCCATAACCCCTGTTTCAGTGGAGAGAGCAGAAACCTCCACGTTATCCAAGTCTTGCAACTCTGAGACCTCACCTGGGGCTGGGCTGCTGACCCAAACTGGATGTTTGTAAGAGAAGATGACAGAGAGAGTTGAATTATAAAACCTCAGCCAAGTTTATGAATGGGCTGATTTTTACCTCCAACCACCATCTTCAGGCTGGAGAAAGCCTGTATGTGACACCCGAGCTAGGAGAAGCAGTGCAAAGGTTCACAGTGCAAAACTAGAGGTACACAAAGAGAAGGCGGACAGAGTAAGGGGGAGGGGTGTTGTTTGGTTTCAGGATTTTATTTAGATGCCTCGAGGCCAAGCATAATACTTAAATCCATTTTTTTCCAGACCATTTGAGTCTGAAGTTTCCATTCAGGACCCTCGTCTCAGAGTAGGATTTATCCTTTCCGGCCCTTCCCTCTGCAGAATACATTTTGGTTTGTGGCTGGCACCACATCAAACATTTCCAGTACCTGATCTGAAGTAAAACATTAAGAATCAGTTACAGCTGGACTTGAAACAACATCAGCACTATTATAGAAGAAAAACTCCTGGTGATAATAATGAGCTCTTTCAAGGGAACTACCAGCAGGATAACTCCCCAGTGCCCTGCAGATGGTAAGATGGGTGAAGAGGGAAGATGATTTGGTTTCTCCAAAACAGCTGCTGCAAAGCGCACAGCTATCCAATGACAAAACATGACCATGACCAAAGATGGGGGGCCAGGAGGAGCCCTTATGTGATATTTCACATTTCCTCAAGTGATGATTTCAACACAGCACATTTTTGTTGTTGCTGGCATTCAAGAGCCCTCAGAAGAGCGGATTAAAGAGTGGGATAAGGCTCGCCTGCTCGTCTGATAAAGCCTAGCTGGAGATAAGGGTTCCTTACATGTCTAATTTTAAAAATGACTTGATTGCCCTTTGCTTCTCTTGATTCAAAGCTGATCAGTGCTGCCTTGGTAAATGCTCAGAAACTGGCAAAGGGGATGGGGAAGGCCAGGAGTCCACCTTACTCTTTCCACTTGAGCCACAGAATGAGTCCCCATGGCTTGAAGTATCTTGAGATGCCAGGCTCTTCCACTTGAACAGCCAGAGGAGCCAGAAAACTCTTCTCCCAGCATGGATGGGTACTTCAGACTCTGGATCAGCATCCTCCACCCACAGTAAAAATTTTTGGAAAGCTGAAAGAGTTGTGGGGCACATACAAAAATCTCACCTGGGTGGACGAAGCCTTACCCACATCCTCTCCTGCCCCAGCATCAGAATATCCATGCCTCAAGGGGAAAGTAAGGGGAAAGGTAAGGGGTAGGCAAGGCAAAGAAAAGCACGGACTCAAATGTGAAAAAGGTGTAATAAACCTGGAAGCCAGTAATGCGAAGTGTGGTATAGTGTAGAGAAATCAGCAATGAACGTCCTGTATATAAATCAACCATACCTGCCTCCTCATGCTTTGATCATCAAATACAATTGCTAAAACATGCAAGCCACAAACACTCACCCCCCTGGCAACTACATGCATCACATTAAAGCCATGTCCTGAAACCTAGTTGATCCCTCAGTTGGAAACAATAGGAATGAATTAAACCATTTATCCATTAGAAGGCGCCAGAAAAGCCCCAGTGGATGCCCTGTGGGCTCACTGGTTAGTTCTGCCTCCCCAGGCTCAAGAAGAGGTGGATAATGACCAACCTGGGAAGCTGATAAAGCTTGAAGGGGTCAGGGCAATGAAGAGGATCTAAGTGACTTGAGACTGTGAAAGGGGATGAGATAGATCCCCTTTCCAAATATCTGCATAAATCAGTGAATGGGCAGAAGACTCTGACTTTCCAGCCATTATGCGCTGCTGCTGGGACACCAAGCCCAGACCTAACAGCCTGGCACATATACAGTGCAGGGGATCATTTGGTACATCACTAGCATGCACCTACACATCAGGGCTTGAGAAGCCACAGCTGTTTCAGTGGGGTACAGTTGTAATGTATCTTCCACCAGCTTGGGCCCAGGTGGGTTTGCAGGAGCAATATTTTGTGGCTTACAAAATTCCTATTATCCAGTTTTGGATTTCACTAGGACTTTGCTGTAGTCCCTGACAGTGGCCAAGACTTCAGCTCTGAATCACACCAATGGGCCAGAATTTAGCTAATGCAAACAAGACCCCAGGCTAGAAACAAACATGCCCATGTGCTGCACATTTTATCACCAGCATAACTGCTTGCTGTTCCTGCAGGGATGGCTTTTATCTTGAGGTCTTCTGGCCTCAAAAAGTCTTTTCAGACACACTCACAAAATTTCAGCAGAAACTGATTCCAAATGGCCTCAGGCTCCATCAAGGGAGGTTTAGGCTGGACATTAGGAAAATACATTTCACAGAAAGGGTCATTGGGCACTGGAACAGGCTGCCCAGGGAGGTGGTTGAGTCACCTTCCCTGGAGGTGTTTAAGGCACAGGTGGACAAGGTGCTGAGGGGCATGGTTTAGTGTTTGATAGGAACGGTTTGACTCAATAATCCAGTGGGTCTCTTCCAACCTGGTTATTATATGATTCTATGATTTTAAAAGTAGTCATATATCCACATGTATAGAGGACACACAAAGTGATATAGTCGCATAAGCAGTAGAAATTTGCCAATCTAGAATTATGCCTTTCTTTATAACTTTCCCATGCAAATCTTCGAAAGAAACCTGGGCTGCTAAGAACTGTCAAAAGCCTTTCAAGAGCTGACATGTATCCAAAAATATGCCTGCTCTAAATGATCTACCCTGCTTAGTCTGAAACAAAATTCAGGGTATTTCAGCAACAGTAGTGCCATGATTTCCCATCTCTGCGTCAGATCAACTGTAAGATAGTTTTGAAGAATTCTCTTGTAACATTTGAAAAGCAGACCCAATGCAGACTGTGACCTCATGTTTCAATTTGAAAAGCTGGTCACAGACTTATTCTTCAAACCATTTCCAGAGGGAGATACATTTTTGCATCCTCCAATTCCTGCTGTCAAATTCTCTTTGTTTTGTGTTTCAGTCTGCCCTCCAGATTTGCTGTGCACTTTACAACGGGCTCACAAGAAAACTGCCTTTGAATCGTTAAAAAAATTGCATCTGTGCATGAGAAAGGAACATTTTGGGTTGTTTCAGGGTTGAGGAGGCTACAGGAGGCCAAAATTGGCTATTGATTAATATGATGAAGCCAAACCCAGGGTCCTTTCATACTCCTCTGGCTTTCCCTTACATTTCTTGACCTACACATCATGCTTTCATTTGCAGACCTCCTAAGACAATTTTGGATTGTTTGGGGTGGTTTGGGGTTTTTTTGGTTGTTATTCACATTCTCTTCTTGTCCAATGATCTTTCAGTCAATGTGAACCCCCACAAGACCCTGCTTCTCCAACCTAGTAAGAGCTGGATCCAGCTGCTTGAGGTCTAACACAGCACAAACAACACAGGCTCAAGGCCAAAACCCCCATTGCCTGAAAACAAACATAGTTTGGCACTGATTTTTATGTTAGTGCCATAGATCTGTGACAGAGAAGAAAGGAAGGCTTCTTCCCCCTTTGACTGCAGGGGCTTTTCATGGCCACTACTGTACGCCTTTAGAAGCATTAGCAGTAATGGGTGGAGCTGTGTTGATGGGCACATTTGTCTTTATAATGTTAAAAAACAATAAAGTCTGTCTTTCCTTCTGCAACCCTGATCCTGGAGCACTCAACCTCAAGCTGGAATGGGAGGAGACAAAGAAGGGGACGTGGGACAGTTGGATCATGCACAAAAAATAGAGAAAACCATGAGTTTCAAACCCAGCAGGGATGTGGGAAGGGAATGGGATTTGTTCCTAGGGCAAAACATTGCTCCCTGAAAAGACACATTGGTGGGAGTCTGATCTTGTGTTTCCACATCTAAGAAGCTTGATTGATTTCCCGGCCATTGACTCCATCATCTTCATCTGTTTCAAAAGCCTTGACAAGGCAATCTGAAAAGAATTCCCTCAAAAGCACCTTGGGGAACATCCCATTGCCTTTAAAATAAGACAGAACAGGGTAAGAAAAAAATACTCTGTGAGGAGCAAATCTGCCTCGGCAAGATAAATGGATCAAAATTCTCCTGGGTCTTTTCCAGCTCCCCCTGCTGTGAAACTTGAGCCTAGACCTCAGATGTTTTATAACTATCCTTGCCTTCTAGGTTGTGGAGTCACATAAATTCACCCTGGTTGAAGTTCTGGTTCTAATATTGGAGCTGGAGAGGAACACTGCCAGCCTCCACCATCCTAATGTCATTCATCCCAAGGGCAAACCCTAAATATTGTCTCCAAAGGTGGTCATCAAAACAGGACTCAAGACATGCTTCAAGACAGTGATAACAATGAAGGCGGCTCCCCCAGGCTTGCCAAACTGGACACATTTCAGAGGTGCATCCTCAGACAATGCACTCCAGCTGGCTTCCTTCGGAAACCTCCTCCTTAACTTGCAGCTACTTTTCTTTGCACACAACTATCCTTAGATTTCTCCTGTTTTGATCTCAGCCTCACACCTCTGCCACTAGTGTTCATCAGTTCTTCCTCCTTCTTGGAAATCTCAGAGGAGAGAAGTCCTACATTATACAGGAGAGGCAGAAAAATTAAGAACGTTACCTGGGTCTTCTGAGACAGTCCAGAGACTGGCAGCCTGAGTCAATCACAAATTTACAGTGGTTACACCAAAGAGGACACTTAGTCTAATTTGAATGCCACTGAGCTCTCCTAAATGGTTGCAGAAAGGGAAGAGGGGCTTGCCATGTGCTTACATTTTTATTTGACCCCAAACTGAGGTGCTTCCTGATTTCTGCTTTATATCCACCTGCCCCTTTCCATGCCAGATTGAGCTACTTTTTTTAATCAAGGTTCCCAAGACTAAGGTCATCTCTGTGTCATCAGGTTGAACTGTGTATTTCATTAACACATGGGAGTGGGATGCTAAATTTGCACTTGTTCAACTGTAGGGCCCTCATAATTTTCTGTATATCTCAATTAGGTAGACACATTGCCTTATATACTAGAGCTCAAAATTTGGCCTAAACTCATATCTCCATACCAACACCAGATTCTATCTCCTACAGACACTTCTTACCACTTTTTTTTCTTGTTTTGGGTAGCCAAGACTTTCTCTCAGGTCTGGTTAGAGGAAACAAAACAGCCCATGTGTGGGTCTGTCTATATTTGCTACATACAAACACAGGAATGAGCTGCAGCTCACAGCTCAGCACAGTCTAACTAGCACACAAATTATGGGAAGTAAATCACTTGTCTCTGTGTAAGATATTATTTCCTCACAGAGAAATTAATTTTGACCTTCTGTTAAACTGCTAAATACATTCTTATGTTTGGGGGAGTGTTGGGATTTCTTTAACTTTCTCCAGATGAAGAGTATTAAGCAAGGGGTATAGGCAATGGATATTTTTCTCAGAAGACTTTCCAGGCAGATGTCTCTAGCCCATCCTCTGCAGTGAGCTCAGAAAAGTGAGTTCAACCTGCTCCTTTTCCAACTCTTTTGATTGCACTTGTGTTTCTGCTCCACATCCTCTAAGCACCAACAAGAACGGTGCTAAAAGACCATGGCAGATGAAAGAAAGAGCCCATGGACCAGAGTGTTAGAAATGTTGACCTCCTTCCTAGCAAGTGTTTATAAATGATTGCATCAACATTATGGTTTGCAGATCTCAGAGCATGCAGATGGGATGATGTGGTGCCCGGCCCAACCATCAGGACCAGCCAGACACTCTGCTATAAAGCAACTGGGGACAAGACTTTACCTTCCACCCAAGAGCTGCATGGACTGAGCTCTGCACTCAGCTTGGCACAACCAGAGCTCTCCTTCACATTTCACTCCACCTAACCCCAGCAGGATCCTGTTTTGGGCTCTTGTTTGTGCTGTGCAAAATGTGCTTCAGTGAGGGGAGCTGCTAAGTTTGGACCAGACCGCTGAGGAATCCGATTTACTGCCTCAGACACAAGGAAAAATGCATCAGAAAAACTTCAAGAAAATCAAGAATAAGCAGACGTGGATCAATAGCAGGAATTTCTTTCTAACTTTCAGCAAATATTAACTTAAACCCCCAGAGCAGACATGGACAAATATTGCCTCATCAGACCTTTGGTGGGGGTTAAATATGTCTTTTCAATGGAAAGAAAAGAAAACCTACACTTTTTTTGTTTGCTTCTGTTAGAGAATTCTACTTTTTATTTTCTTATGAAAAGAAAGTTCAAGTATTTTCATTTTCAGTCTCTGTGTTCAGAAATTCTCCCACCATACTCAAAGAAAAAACCTCATGACACATTAAAAAGAAATCAACATTCCCTGTAAAAACACAATGGGAGTTTTACAAGTTTGTGCTGGAGAACAAAGATCTACCTCCCTTCAGAAATTAATTTTCTTTGTAACATGAAAAATAATTCTTTTAGTTTCTGATTCTCTTTTTATCTGCATAAACATCCACCACCATGGTGACAATGTGCCAGGGTTATGGCACATTATTACAGCATGTTTAATTTCTTCCTGAGCCTGATATTTTCCTAAATAGTAAGTCTTGACATTTAAACAGGGAGGTGTTTGTGGCAAGAAATTCAAACACCAAAGCTGGCTGGATAAACAGAACAAGGAAAACTATTCTCAGAGTGTAACAAGAAAAGGGCTGAAATAAAGAGAGGGCTGGGGGGGGTTCAACCAAGAACTTTTATGTCTATGTAAACTACCTGTAACACCAGGATGTTCAACTGCAGAAGAGTTATAACAATGCAAATCTATGGCTGGCAAAGCCATCATCTCATGATTATTCACTTCTCTTCTCCCTGGGCTACTACTAGGAAATGAGTTTAGCCTTTTCTTTAACTTCCCTGCATTCACTGTTGGCTCTCAGCACCATGCGGGTACACTGTCTTCTTCCCCATTCCCTGCTCTACAATATTATTATTTTCTCCTTTGAATAAATTACCTTCTGCAAGATGTTGTGATATGAGTGCCAGTCCTGCAGTATAAATTGAAGATTATCGACCTGTATATCTGCACCCAAAATGACCGTAAGATCACATTGTTGTTTGGTGGGGAAGCACACCTCCAATACACTGTCTGGTGGGTCAGAAGACCACTGCCACCACAAGCTTTCCCTTAGCATTGTTCCTCACAGACACCCTGGCATCCCAGGAAGATGGCAACAGCATCACTGCTCTTCTCCTGCAGCTCATGACTTCAAATCCAGCACACAAGAGGTCTCTGTGTGCCTGGCGGGTTATAAGTAGATGAAGTTACCAGGTTACTGGATGCTGCTGGTCCTGGGTGGAGAAAGGCTCAAGAGCTAACAGTGCTAAATGCAGAGAAGCAGGTGTTTGTCTTCTAGATGATGCAGTTCTTGTGTGTAGTTTGCCATGGTCCATGGCATCTTCAAGGCAGCCTCAGGGCTGTCAGGCTATGCTGTGAACTGCTGCCACAGCTGCCCGGACCCACTCACAATTTTTCACCAAGTAGCAGATGCTTTGATAGCAGATAATCCTTGTGGGGAAGTGGCCTCTGACTGCAGCTTCTTCAGAGTTGACTTTTTCCTATTAAGTCTCCCCTGGTTACAGCTAACATGTCTATGGGCTTTCTCAGGTGCCCTATGTTGTGAGCTGGGAGTCTAAACAAGTCTGCATGGGCTGCTTGTGAATCTCCAACATCTCGAACTATTCCTGTTCAGGGCAGATACTTCTCTTGCCTCCCTGCTCTCATCTTATCAGGTCTGCTGTCTCATACCCCTCTTTATTAACACAGGCCACTTCTGTAGGGCTCTCTTTCCCAGTCCCTCTCTAACTGCTAAAGACCTCCAGAGGATTTAACCTGTGGAAATGAACTTCACCAACAATATAGAATTCAAGTGAGAATTTAATTGACATGTAGCAGCAAAGAACTGTCTCTGAGTACTAGCCTAAGGCAGGAACTTGCCACAGACGTTTCAAACATTTTAATTCTGTCTCTTTTTTTCACTTTTAGTTGTCTAGTTCCAAGATCTCAGTGAAGGTCAGGGGTGAGGAGTTGTCTGCTCAAAGAGATCATCAAGGTTTTGAAACAGAGCTCTTTTTGCCTGGGAGCTACGTTCCATCTCATATTTCCTGGGTCTTTGTGGAGTAGGTGAGCCCCATAGCTATGGGGTTTCTCACACTTCCCTTGAGAGTATTTGGTGGTGACCACTATTGAAGACCAAATGTCAAATCTGGGTCAAACTAGGATAGTAACTCCCCTTGTCATGGATATCTTTGTTACTGGTTTTGGTCTTTTCTTCTGCATTCTTACCTTCTCAAAGCTGTAGAAATTCTTCTGCACTCTGTGATGATCAAAGATCCCAGCCGCAGGAAGGGCAACTGAAGATCACTTTTTATGGTATCACCCAAGCCTCAGTGCTCTCCCTTCTTGTGTCAGACTCCATACAGGTTAGCTGTCAGCTCCCAGATAAATCCTCCTACAGCAGCTCATGAGCTACTGAATTGCAGCTGTAGATCTGGTAGGGTTATGGGACTTTCCTTGGACATGACTTTCCTTCTTCTGATGTAGCCCAGGATACGCTTGGCCTTCTGGGCTGCAGGCACACACTGCTGGCTCATGACAAGCTTCTCATCAACCAGCACCCCCAAGTCCCTCTTTACAGGGTTGCTCTCAATCACATCATCCTCTATCCTTTACTTAAATCAGGGATTGCCCCAACCCAGGTGTAGGACCTTGCACTTGGCCTTGCTGAACCTCATGAGAGGGTAAAGATCATAAACATGACACCCAGACATGGGCAGTCATGATTAACACTGCAGACGGCATCTCTGTAAAGGTGGACCACTTACGGTCTCTACGACTGCTACCCTGTTTGAGGTTCAAAGCAGGACATAATCCTTCACACCCAGAACTTCTGTAAAGATATCTCATGCTAGGCAAGGTTTGTGGTAGGAAGAACATTTCTTCTTACACTAATTTGCTACTGATTAGTAGATGAGGTTTCCATCACACCAGGACTTCTGCAGGTCTGTAATACAAGAAACAAAATTCTGTGGTGTTTACACTTCAGTAGCAAGTGTGTGGAGTTGAATTAGAATTGTCCACTGGCTGAAAGAAAAAAATCGTAAGTGCAAGATGTTCAGTAATTAAAGGAAGAGGATGGTGAGATGGTTATTTCCCATGGGAAAAAGTGGGAGCTTAACACCTGTGGGACATATAGAGTGTGATGGTTTGATGGGGAGAGAGTTGTGGTTTCTTAGACAGTTTTATTTCTTAGTGAAAAAAACATTGTGAAGAGAGCAGGAAAGAAAACCCAATCATATGCCCTCTGCATTCCCAGACCCAAGACATACACTGGATTTCCTCTGTGGAAGAAACCTCCTATCCAATCTCAGCACAGAGCAGAAAAAAACCAATAGCCAGAACACAGATATTGCATTTTAATTGTTTTTTTAATTATCTTTAAGCATAACTGTCTCAACTCTGTGTCTTCTGATATTGCCCAAGCTAAGTATTCAATTAAAACTACTGTAGTCAGAAGGGAAATTTTTTTCAGCACTGTTTGAAGACCCTATCACAAAGAGCCCCAGGTAGCTGCCAAGGGTCTGTGGAAGAAATGCAGTCCACCTGCTGCTTCCCTACGCCACTCTGTCTTTATTTATGGTAAACTTTGAGTAGCTGGGCTGAAATCAAGCACCAGGCTGATACCTGACACCAGCACTGAGCCAGACTCTAGGTGATTTACACTAGGGAACAAAGCCAAAGGGAAATACAACTGTTTGAGGGGAAGGAGCTGGCACTGCAGAGTATGGACGTATGTGATCAGCCAGCACCTTAACAGAGGTAGTCCACTTTGGAGCAATATTTTTGCTTCTCCTGTATCGTTTTTATTTTCCATTTGTTAACATAAAAATCTCCAATGGCTGCTATCCACTGTTACTTCACATTTCTCAAGGTCATTGACACCCAAAATGTGAAAGATTAGATTACTGCCTCCAGGCTTGGATCTCAATTACCCAACTGCAAACCTTGAGTGACGCCAGTCGTCTGGCAGCAGACTCTGGCCCATGAAGGCATTAAGTAGACTTGTGTGTGGCCAGGCAAGATGTGGAGCCCAAATACGTGTAATAGTTTTCAGATTTCATTGTATTTCCACACAAGCCTATGCCCTATATCTGAGCCATTAACCTTTGAACTCTCCATGACCATAACACCCATGTTTGGGACAAACGCAGCTCAAGAGCTAAGCCACCTGGACAACCTGGATACCTTGGTATTACTACCACAGTACTGAGGGCTGTGAACATCTTAAACCATGATTAAATGGTATCACTTGGGTAGCTTAGCCTCCCAATATCTACCTTTCATAACAGTTGTAAGCTGTAAAAGATTTTGACCTTTGTATATGGAGATGTGTTTAAAAAGTTTGCAACTCCTGTCTCTGTTTTTAAAGGATGATAATGTAGTGCCTTAGAGTTCTGAGAGTTTTTTGCTTTTTTCCACACTTGGTTTTCATCAGAGATTTCCTTTGTTTTTTGTTGCTGGTTGTTGGAGCCGGGAAGCTGGTCTTGGGGAGCCAATGCTGCTGGCACAGAAGGCTGCAGCTGCTTGGTGTGGGACTGGAAAGGTTGAATCACTTTTTGGGTGGCAGTCCAAAATTTCCCATGAGCTAGTCTCATCCCAGCAGGGGACAGAGCTTGACATTGTATGAAAAATCCCAAAGATGAGAAGGAGAATTGAAATGGGTTTATTGTACCTTTTTCCTTCCACAAATTTCAGGCTAAGAAATAACAAGATGGCGACTGGTATCATCACTAAATGCGTCATCTACATCAGTTTCTCCACTCCTTGCAAAGACCATGCAAAAAGAAAGGAAGGATAGGATCTGGTATTGACCCTAAGTAATGCATGTGCACAGCAAGGACCTTCAGCTACTCAGGGAGAAGCTAGTGTTGGATGCTCTGCCCATGGGTTGTAGCTAAGGTTATTCAAGCAATAGCAGGAGCTGTGGACCTTTTGAGGTTCCTTGGAAGAGTGTTAGTCATGAGACGTGCCATTAGGACCTGCATTATCAACATGGTATTTTCAGAATGTGCAGTAGGTCTGGGTCCTCTGTGCATCAGCATGAAATGTCAGACTGTATTCAATCAGCTCACTTGGGAGGAGCCAGTGTAGTCTCTGGACTTTGTTTACGCTGATCTACACCTAAAAATACCCCTCCACAACTTAGATGTTTTCTGTGAAGAAGTCACTCGCACGACACGTGACTTGGGTGTCAAACCATTGCGTCTGTGGAGTGCAAACACTTGCTGGAAGGCCTGAAATCATGTGAGGAACTAACAGATCGCTTAGCTTATTCTGTTGAGTTCAGGTTCAGATGGTCAGAGTATGGTATTGCAGCGATCTCAGAATTGATGAGCTGTATTGATTTGATTAATTAATGTGCTGTGACATGCAAGGTGGCAGTGCTGAATGCTGATCTTCAGTAGATGCAACTTGATATTCAGTTGGTGAAAAAGCTCATTTCAGCTTGTCTTAGATTATAGGTGCACAGTCCCTGGTGTCCCTTTCATACAATAAAAGCAAATAGCCAGAAGAAACAATCAGACTGCTTGCCCACTGCTCTGGCAGCACATTCTGCAATCACCTTTGCTCATCTCAAAGTGGGGTCTTTCAAACCCTGACATTCATTTTAAAAATGATTAATCCCCACTTTTACCCAGAGCAAAGGGACCTACAGAGGGTTTTGCATTAACCAAGGAAAACCAAGAAAATAAGTGAGGAATCTTTTATTTTATACACCATCAGTCATGGGCCACTGGTTTTTGGTAGAAGAGCTGACAGGCGGTTGTGCCAGAACCAGAAGGGACTAAGCTGGAGGCACAGCTTGTTAGAAATGACCTGGGAGCTGTGAAAACTCGCCTCCTTTGAAACAAGTACAAAACAGTTTGATTTTTTGCTCCATTTAATGTGGGCTCAGCAGGAACTGAAGATAGGTGCCAAAGTGAAGCCAAGCAAAAATCACTCAGCTGAGCCTTCCCAATGCCTCTGTTGCTCACCAGGGCATTTGGTTACAGAAGTGTGAGTTCCTCTCACTCGTGCCAAACCTGTTGCTACAGGATGAATAATTTCACTTCTATAATTTGAGCTGTCACTGGGAGCAGGCAGACAATAACATATAATTGTGCATACTTCTCCCAGCCCTTTCCACTCTGGTATCTCTGGAGTGATCTAGGTTTAGCAACATTGCTTAAAGCACTTTGATTTGAAACATCGACCTGAGCTCCAAAATAATTCCCAAACTGAGCTTATTGGATCTGAAGAGGTGGCCTTTCGTAAGTCCTGCTCTTTGCTCTAAGATGGAGACATGATTTTGATGTGATTTTGCAGATGCAAAAACTGATGCTCGAGGAAGTTGATTGAATTGCTCAGGGTTTCCCATGGAGAAAAAACCTGGTTGAATAACAGCAGTTACAGTTCACTTTTTTTGTGTGTCTTAACATTTTAGAACTCGAAAAATTAGTAAAACAAGTAGGAGTCTTTTTTCTGTAGTTCCATTACATAATAACAAACATGACTGAGGATTAGTTCTGTCAGCATCTCTGTTGTATCATATCAGATCTTTTTTATGTTTGTTTTGTCATTTCCATTTTCCATTACATCTGATGATGAAGGAAATTGACAGGTCCTAATTTCCACTCTTTTCTGCTTAAATTAAATTATGCTAATTTATAACAACTCATATTTCTTCTCTTAATGGGAAAACTTAAATGCCTTTCTACTCGCCTTTCTAAAACCAGTTCAAATTATTTCCTGAGCAAAATCAAAGTAGGGATACACAATTGTAATGGAAGATATTATACCTCCACCTTTTCATCTGAGCAGATACAAAAGAAAATTATAAATAAAATATTAATATTGTAAATGCTTTCATTGATCAAAACAGTTGGGAAAGGAGAAGAACAACTGAAGATTTGGGTCATGGTTTCAGGGAAACATTTACTGCTTTTCCCCTGGGCAAGGATTTTCATTACAATACATGCTTATACTAACTATATGTAGGTGGACTTCTTCCACATCTTTCTTATGATTCTGTTATGATTATAATTTCAAAGGTAGATGATATTTCAGGAAACAACAACTTGATAGCAAGGAAAGAATAAAGACTGGCTGCTGTTCTTCAATGGTGATGTGAATTTGAATGCATTAGGATGCCACAGTCAGTGGCAGGAAGGATTGTCCTTTTACCACATTCCATACAAATGCAGGATATAATTTCTTCCTAAAAAATGGGATTCCGATAAACCACTTGAACTTTGCCATACAAAAATACATGTTTGTTTTGAAGCTAATACCAAATCTATAAGAAAGATGACTCTGTGCCATCACTGGGAAAAGCTAAACAAACAAAGCTAAACAACCAGGCAAAGCAAGCTACAGAAAATGTGTCCCCATGCATTTGGAGTGAAATGCAGTGGGTTGTTAGGTGAGAAAAAATACTCCTGAGTCATATAAAGGTTGAATTTTCCCCAAAGATTTGAGTTCACTTCTTCAGCAACAAGCTTTAGCTGTCAAATCCAGTGAGTGATACCTTGATGGAGCACGAATTTGTCCCCTGCTGATTCAGAACTCCAGGCTGTGCCTGATGACAAACTGGCCCTCACCCTACCAATATTCCCACTGAAATCCAATAAGATGAGTAAAACGGGAGTCAAAAATCCACATCTTGAGTAGCACTCCCCTCCTATCAACTGCTCTGTTTTCACAGTGCTATTGCTGTTATTTTTGGACACAGCAACTCACATTTCCTGCTAAGACTTGTTTCCACTATAATTTATAGTGCTATTCCTACAGTGGGTTGAAAGTTCTTTGGATTACAATAGCAAACATGTTGCTTATCTTGCTGGTCCAAGTCCAGTGGTTGTCTGCCTAAAATGTGGTAGGCTCATCTATCCGGGAAAGTGTCTTGGTTAGCGCAGGAGTGGTACACAAACCACCTGCAATGTTCCTCACTGACAGATGATTACTTTCATGCAAGAGACATCATACTCTTCTCCTGTCCAGGGGCTGCTCCACAAGAAGCCAAGAAAAGAGGTGCTAAAAGCAGATTTCACAGGAATGATCTGAGAGATATCTGCAGCTGTCGTGTGTCCCATTCTGTCTGTAGGAAAATCTGATTTATTTTCCAGCCCGGGCCTGCAAAAACTGCAGGAAATGATTGAATTAACTACAATGCTGCCTATGATACACATTTGAACTTGTATGGAAAAGTCTCAACTGTAATTTGATTTATGCCTGTAACAACAGTTGTGTTTATATTAATAAATGCAATGCATACAGGGTAATCCCACAAAGCACAATTATCCACTCTGAGCTGAAAATGGCCCAGCTAACCAGATAAGACCATGTGCAGAGACTAGTGGCGTCATCTCCTCTTACTTGTCTGTGTCCAAAACCCTACCAGAAGTGTCCAAGGAATGGGAAATAGGATCTCTCATACAAGTCCTTTCACAGTGTATTGGATAGAGCAACAAATGCCCTTTGGGGCTGGGATCTCCTTCCAAGTGGCCTCAGGATCTCTGTGGCCACCAATGTTCACTTCTCTATTATATTATATTTTATATATGTACACACTTGCCTTATTCTTATAATGGGAGTATTGGTTTCTTTTCTGTGTTATTTATGCTTTAGTCCAGGACACAGTCTTCTATTGATGTAATATTGTTAGCGAATGAAATACACACTTGAATAACAACACAATCCACTTCCAGGCAAGTGGTGTATCCCTCGTAATGGATTCAGTAGTGCTCCAGCCTCTCCAGGGCACAAGGAGCAGGGTAAATCCAGGTGGAAGAGAAGCTGCACGAAAGCATACAAGGACAAAGAGTACAACAGCAGGGACAAACCTGGGAGAGAGGAAGAGACCGTTCATGCTCCAGGACTACATCTCTATGCAGTTTCCCTGCCTCCCTCCAAACTAAAATTCCATTCATCAGAAATCCAATCATTGGTCCAAAAGGTGGTTTCAGAAATTGAAATCGATTTTATTAGTCCTTTTTCCACTTTACCAATGGCTTGGAGCTAGCAGTCAGGAAATCTGTTTTTCCTTCCCAAGTCTGTGTATAGCTTTCCAGTATGGCTGGGATGACATCTTCACAGAATGACCAGGTGATACTAGGTCTGTTAGGTTGCTAATGAGCTGGAAGTGGGCTGGATGCTTCATAAATGCCCTAGTTCTTCTAGTCAAAGTCCCCAAATATTTTTAATTTCCATGTGGCCTATGTTTTTCAAAATATTTAGATACTGAGTAGCAGCAAATCAAGCCCCCACATTGAGGTTACTGAGCTATATGTGCTCCTTGGAAAGATGCTTCTTGGGATTTCCAAAAATGTCTAGGCATCCAAATCCCACTGCTTTAAGAGGTTGAAGCCTGCTCTGTTTATGAGGTTTTGAAAATCCCAGCAATGTCACTCTGAATCTCTATCCTTGCATTGCTTTCTCCAGGACAATGCCTACGTTTTCTGATGGTTTGGATTCATTTGCCATTACCGGAAGGTTACCCTAGTAGTTAGACTTTCCTTTTTAGACTAAGGAGGAGATTGCTTTACATGATGCCTTTCATCTTCTGTAATATGCTCCATATTATCCTCTTGATTTCTTCCATCTGGGCAAATCTTTTGTTGACCTCACCTGAAATCTAAAACCTTTCAAAATAAGCCCTTCCACTTCTCTCCTCTGATCCCATAACGGTGAATATGACTGAGAGGTCAGAAGTCTGAGATTAGTTGTGACCTCGCTCTTGGGCTTCGCATTGGCAGTAGGTTACAGGCTTTGAACTTGGCATCCTGACAAATTGTTATTACTACATACCAAAAATCACCTCACCCTCATGTCCGTGGGAGGGTGTGGAGGAAAAGACAGGGAGATGGATTCCTTTAAAGAGCAAAGCTATTCCACACAGCACGACACCGAGACAGGAAGGTTTAACCCAAGAACCCCAAGGTAAACTGCTGACAGACACTAACTCCTAAAATACAGCCTTGAAATTATTTTAATTGAATCCTAACTGACTCAGATGATATGCACAGAGAATACCGCTTGAGCTTTTATTTTTAGAGGATGAGCTGCCAACCTCTCATGAAAACTGAGTAGGGACTAGAATTCTGCTCTGAATGACTCTCACATTTTACAAATCCATGAATAAAGCCAGGCTGTTGCAAACAATTGGTCTATCACCCCAAAAAGCAGGAGAAGATCTTCAGGGTCTGACTCAGTCCTCTACCATCAGAGGCAACTGCATTTACTAAAGATGTTCTCAACGTATCAATCTCCATCTGAAGAGATAAGTTTTCCTTTAATTTAATGTTAACCTTCATTATTCTCTATTTTTAGACTGAAGAAATGAAGCTATTACTTCTCTCTGTCAGACTGTAACCACGTGCGTGTGCTCGTGTCCGTTCATTCAGCATTCGAGTCCGTTGGCCAAGTTCAACCACACTTCAAGGAGATTAGAGGTCAAAGAAGCTTTATTTGGTATCCCCCTGAGAGCAAGGCTTTCGAGCCAGTCGAGCAGAGAGAGGTAGACCATAAGCACACTGAAGCCAGACAAATTCAACTTGGAAATAGAGTCTACATTTTTAACAGCATGGCTGTCAAATGAGAAAAGCTTCAATTGGATTTTGTGTCTTCTTAGGCAGCAGAGTTAGTCAGCCTCAAGACACAAATCCAAAGGAAACCTGGCTCCTTTCAATACAGAACTACCTGTTTCTTAGATTTTAAAGTCACAGTGGGCCATAAGATCATCTATTCTGAGCTACATATAATATGGACCATAAAATTGCATACTCCAATAAGGAACCCAATAACTTGTGCTTGGCTAAAACCTCTGTTCCAGCAGGCATCTGCTCACAATTTCAGAATATCTGAAGGGGAAGAATCTACTACTTTCACTGGTATTTTGTCTCAACACTTAATCATTCCAACTGTTAAAGCACTGGGTCTCATTTTGAAATGAAATATGTCTGCTTTTAGATTCTGGCCTTAGACCTCTGATAGACTACAAGGCTCTACTGCCTCTTGGTGTTTTCTCCTGAGGACAAACTTCCACCCTTCTTGAGCCTCCTCTGACCTT
Source organism: Piaya cayana (assembly GCA_013389865.1). Lineage (NCBI taxonomy): Eukaryota > Metazoa > Chordata > Aves > Cuculiformes > Coccyzidae > Piaya > Piaya cayana. The sequence continues at coordinate 21,618 of WAAB01006428.1, read as the reverse complement.
CCCTTGTTAAGTGATGCAGGTGGAGATCCAGCATGAGACTTGTTTTTCCTAGGCTTTTGAAACATTTTGTGACTTTTCACTTTTGGAGGGGGGGCTTTCAAACTAGGTTGACATAGCAATAGTTTGGACAACTTGCAGACTAGGGTTTTATTGATGTAGTCAATGCACTTGAGGGACCTAAGCAGAGAGAAGGGTGAGGGGTGAAGAAGCAAAAATTCAAACAACCCAAGAGTCTCTTTTCTCAGTCTGGTGTGGGCCTTTACAGTGCTGAAGTGTTCATGTTGTTTGATAACAACACCTCCTCTCCTAGAAGTATTAAGGCAGAAATGAGGTTTTCAGAGGGAGAAGCAGTGACACATCCAAGGCTCACAAGAAGCCTCCACTAAGGATAGAGAAGGGCTGGACAAGGCACAGAAATGATAATGTGATACCCTCATGGCTTGCTGAGCATGTTTCAGAAATGGTGGCTCATACAGTTTTGCTTCTAGGGTTCTTCTGGCACTCTCTGGCTAGATCTCATCTCTTGCTCTAAAGAATGTCCAGATTTAACTGCAGTAGACAAGAGAGCACAGAGGTCATTCTCAGTCAATCTGATGGAGTTCACAGGGGGTGAAAAGCAGAATTTGAATATTTGTGCAGACTGACCTCATCTCTTCAGGCTCTCGCTGCCCGGCTCAGTGGTAACAGAGCCTGTAAATCTCTCCTCTTGTAGTTTTCATTTTTAAGTTCTACTTTAAAGCAGAAAATCTGCATCTGGTGGAAGAATAAGCCAAGCATAACAATGGCTTATGAGGTGTGGTGGTAAAGCAGTTAAGTGTCTCACTGCAGATGAAGAACCACATGTTGGAGCCTTCCTCTAGCTTCAAGACACTGACCACCCGCAGCAACTTCATCCATCACAGGTCACTGGCAGATAGGGCATGGGATGTACAAATCAGTATGGGTGCCTTCAGGAAAAATCAGCCTGTGGCTTTCAGTGATTATCCAACCTACAGCCCAGCCCAGTGGGAATGCAGCAGATAATGCCACAGAGACCATCCACATGCACTTCTCCATCACAGTCAACAGCAGAAAGCAAGCTGAGCCTTAAAAGGGAGAATGGTGGATCAGAAAGGGGAAATTAGCTGAAACAGAGTTTGGGAGGAGTAGACTACAATGATGCAGTATGTCCTTCACATAACATAATGCTTTTGCTTCCTTGATTATTTTTTTTTTCTTGCAGAAAAGCTGGAGGGGAGCAAAGAAAGTTGCTGACTTGAAAAATGCATGTCTGTTCTCACAAGTGTGCTGTTGAACAGGCAATGTACCTTTGCATGAGGGACCTACCCAGAACTTTGTGGCAGCCTGATGTTATTGCCTCACAATTATATGACAGAGGAGGAGGAAGTACTTGCGTTGTCCTTGTGGGGTTTGGTTTTTTTTTTTTGGTCCTCTCCACTGCATTACGCTGGAGACTTCTTGTCCTGGGTCTGCTGAAATGAGACACCCACACACCACCCAGACTTAAAGCATGGGAGATCCAAAAGTAAGGGAAAACTGGATTTTATGGGACCTTGGCTAACTAAATCTTCTGAGTGCAACAGCACCGATCTCTCTGAAGTGTGTGAAGCAGCACTAGCAACGAGAGGAAGAGATTTTAACCTTTGTTTCAGAAGCCATAAATCACCATCCAGAAGGTGAAAAATGAGTAGCAACTGTACAGCTGTAAAATCTACACGCTGTGCTAGGCTGAGAAAACAGCAACATTGGAAATCGCAAATTTCCAGAGCCCAAAAGGAGCTCAACAGCTTTCCAAAGACGTTAGTGACCCCAAAGCCCCTTTGACACTTTGGTGAGCCACTTGACTTTCATCCCATGGGGATAGAGACAGGTTTTCCCCATTGTGCCTCCATTCCTGCAAGCAGCTTCAGCCCAGCATCTCTCCACGTAGACAAAGTGAGGGTCCACAAGGATGTGTATTTACTCCCATCCTGAACAGGTCCAGCCCAATAATGTCAGCGCTAAGAAGTTTCTTGCCTGGCCTCTCAGTCACAGGGCTTCACTGTTATCATGGGTGTCCTTAGCTCAGCTGCCTTTAATGAGGTCTGTGATTTCATACCATTAGTAGAAGCCACCATAAAAACCCTACAAACTTCAATGGAGACTTTCAACAGGGGTCAACATGGCTCACACTACAGTCCGTTGCTTGAAGCTTGTGAGAAAACATCAGATCAGCCTGTCCTGCAGTGCTGGAGGGCTCTGGTTGGTCCCCAGGTTTTGTTTTCAAGGACGGTTCTGCTAGAGTTGCACTTCCCTGTGACAGATGCTCAAGAGAGCAGAGAGGAGAAGAAAAGATAGAAAACATTTAAACATTTCAAGAAGAGATTCACTGGGGTGGCAGGAAGGTCTTCACTTCATGAACGCTCGGAGGCTGTGGAGACAGTGCCAGAGGGGGAAAAGGGAGAAAAGAAGGGTTGCGGGAGGGATAATGAAGTCTATGTTTTATGTGTATATAAACATAGAGCATCACACACTAGGACATAGGTCTGGTTTTGTGGATTTTTCTGTCCCTGGCAGGCCATGCTTCAGCTGACTGGTACTACTTTATAAGGGTTGTTCCCTGAGATATGGATGAGATAATACAATGTTTTATAAATCATTCACTTCTGAGTAATCCTATATGGAGTTCACAAAAGACACAAAGGCCTTAAGCTGGAAGATGATAGCATTGTAGAGACGTCCAAATTAGGAGCAGATATTCATATGCTAGTGCAACACAGAAGTATTCAAACATTTAAGATTTATGCAAAATTATAATGGTATCAACTGGGATTGTCCTATTTTAACCAGTCATGCTTAGCAAGGCAGTTCCCTGACAGCAGGTAATAGCAGAAGGTGGCTGCCTTTTATGCAAGTTTTTTTGTAAACCTACCCAGTGTGACATAAAAGCTTATCTCAGCTCTGGCATGGACACATCGCCAACCACTGCCTCCAACCCAGCTCATATTCATGTTCTTCCAGCAAGACATGCTGGCACCTCCCTGCACATTTCATTGTATGTTTTTATTAGTCTGGGCACGTGCATACATTCTTCTTTTTTTTTTATTTTTTTTTTAAATTCCATGTCCTACATCTTTTTGAACCTGAGAGGAAAGGACTTCTTGGTTTTACAGGTTTGGATTTGTTCCACTGGATTTAGAGCAGTATCTCTTAACGAAAACAAAATGCTGGAGTCCAATCTGTCATATTAAAGCAAAGATTTATCGAAGGAAAATATGCTTACAAAGTAAATATAAATTAATTTAATTGGTTCCTATTATCACTTCTATTGGAGCCTGCAAGTATAATCTGGTGCTGAAGTAATTAATTGGGTGTGAAGTAGCTACTGTGCCAAAACTCACTTGTAGGGAATGAAACTCACAGACTTCTTGGCCTGACTGTTACCTGCAGCGTCTTGGCTTTGTTATTTTGCAAATCACAGTGTCGAGCTGTGCAATCAAATGCTCAGATAAATGCCTTATTTCATGTTTTCGTGATGGGGTGGTTACGACTACAGGCATTTTCCCACCCTGGTAAGGTTGAGATTGGTTTCAGAGGGGAACTCAGCGGACAGGTTTAGCACTGTTGGGATTGTAGGCACTTATTTTTGTGGTTTTCTCTGGCTTAATATAGTCTCAGCTCTAATGGCCCTGTTTTTCCCCTCCCTGCTCTGGCTTTGCAATAAAGGAGCATTGTCTAGTTGTTTGCAGAGGGAATGGGGAGCAGTGGGGAGAGGATGCTGCAATGATATAAGTATGTTCTCAGCAGCGGCAGTAAGAAGAGAGTCACCATTTATGGTCTTTCATTCCATTTTGCCAGGACAGTCTCTCATGCAAGCTGGTTATTAGCCTGGGCAGCCTATCTGAATCAAAAATTACCCATACTCAAGTAACACAGAAATTTTGAGATCCTGACATGTCCTGAGATGGTGCTCAGCTGCTGAGACTGGAACAAACAGAAGAGATGGTTCTTCCTGATGCTTCTACCCACTCCCTGCCCTTTTGGGCCACCAAGTCCTTCTCCCCATGATTCTCTCCAGCCTCCCATGATGCTTTCCAGATGCTGTCATCTGCCACTTTGGGGAAGTCCCTCTTCTTCTGTGGCAACGTCTCACTCCCTACTCTCTCAGTTATCACTCATCTCAGCTTGTAGCATCTCTAAACAAGCAGAGTGCATCTTACTTGCAATTAAGTTACGCTCCCAAACCCCGCACTGAGTGAGATGGAACTGAGCTAAACCCCCCCAGGAAAGAGGGCATGAGCCTGGGATGGTGCTTGTTGAGAGGTGCTGTATGGTTATCACAAGGTCCAGACTGTATTTAAGGTGCAGAAGCAAAAATCAGCTCTAAACCTATCATCTTCTCACACTTCACAATGCATCTCCTGTCTACTAGGTCTCACAGGCAGTTTCGCACCACCTTTTGGAGACACATGCAAAGACTTTAGAAGGAAAAGATAACACCAAAGGTAACAGGACTTTGGAGTGAGTGTTGACCACCTAAAGCCCTGACCAAGACTAGAGATGGACTTCGGTGGGGATAAGCCTTTACATGCCAGTACACCAGCGCTGCTCCCTGGAGTCTTCAGTGAAAACAGACATGACAAAAGAAGTGCTGCTATTATTAGAGCTAACAAAAATGCTGATAAAATACTTCGGACCAAAAAAATAAAAGTGTTTTCTGAGCAAGAGCCCAATACCTTAGTAGGAAGTTCCTGATCGCTGTTTTCCAGTCTTTTCCCTCAAGGGAAAGCAGAGACAGGGCCTTATCTTATACCCTTTTAAAGTAGCATCAGTGGTCTGTTTTTTATTAAAAGATTTGATTTGTTTAAAACTGAAGGTTTTGGTTTGTGAATCTTATTTCTTTCCACTTCCTCCTCTCTCTCTCCATGTATAAATATTTATAAATGTGATTAACCAAAAACTTATTCTTAAATACAAATTCAAAGAGGGGCCAACATCTTCTTTAAGTTGTCTAAAGACTTTCGCTCAATTCTGAGCTCTGCCAAGGCCTTGTTTGGGCATCCCTGATTCCCTCCCTCAGTTTTCTTGTATCTACAGATTTAGCTAATGCAATTGTACATCACTGGTGGGACAGAAAATTAAAGTAATTCTTGCTCACCAGCCACATGTATTATCCTGGATGTTGGATTCTCAGGACCAAGGCAGTCCCATGGGAATCATGATTGCAAGGTCTTTTCTTATTTTAGGGAGAAAGTCTCAGGGCGTGGAGGAGAAAGCAGGAACCACACTCACACGGGATTATGTAGATGCACCCCAATGCAAATGTACCTGAGACACATGGGTCTAGTCACTAGCCAAACTCCCCAGAACTTGGGGGTTCACAAGAGCATTTGCCAGGGGTAGCACTTCCCTACAAAATCCTAGTGAACACAGAGGAGGAAAAACATCCAGACTGCACATGGTAGACTCACTGTGAACTGCCAGGGCTGGGAATGATTGCAGCTCACAGGCCAGCCTGAGCTGGGGAACCTCATAAATCATGTGGAAGTGCAGAGTTATGAGTTTCCTCAGACTAACACCACTAATTGCAGCGTGCTCTGATTGCTGGTGCAAGGCCACGTAACATGCCTGCGAACCTTGGGGGGTGCTGAATGGGGTGATGCAATTTTGGGGGGAGTGCAGGCAGACTAACATCGTCCCAGAAGGTGCACGGCTGGAGCACAGTACAGAAGGACATCATTCCCTGCCAGCTCTGCCCTGTAGTTAGCAACCAGCTAACCAGTGTGAAAATCCTTTGCCCTGCAAATTGTCTGAATGTGCCCATTTTTTCTCGTTATGGAGAGAAAATTTTTTTTCTCCCCAAAATTCCTAGAGAAGCAAAAAGTAGCTCAGACTGGAAGGAAAGCCAGGCTGCAAGGCAAGCATCAATAGGAGCTCTATGTGCAGAGGGCAGTTACTTGGTGCTGTAAATGCTCCAGGGCTGTGTCTCTGTAGTAAAGCGATCCTTGTGATCACTCCACACCCAAGCCAAGTGACTCAGAGAAAAAAATAATTAAATATGTTAATAATTATCAGGGCCCCGTTTGATTAAAACAAATGAAGCTTGCTGTATTTAAGCAAGGAGGAATGTGCAGGTCTGCAAGGCTCAGCTTGCAACCAGGAACCAAAGTGGATGCGATGCCTGGGTTGGGCATCAAAGGACCAACCAAGCACAACCCAAGGAGATATAAAAGATGGCCAGGTCCCTTCCACAGCAGTTGCTCCCATCCTCTATCTCAATGTACTGTCCCAAGGCTAGAGATGAAATTAGGTGCCGGAGTCATTAGGTCTCCACATTTCAATCTACGCAAGTGAGAGACTCATCAGGTTTTGGGTAGTTAGTTTAAGAACCAGCATCACGCAAACTGCCAAGGGAAGGTGGGAGGTAATTTTTGGAAGTGAAGAAAACATTGAATATAATTAATTACACCCTGAAGGGAGTTCATTCAGAAGCCTTGAGTACCTGGTGGATGGAGTAGGGCACTCCTGAGGGGAGGTTCAGATTTCATGGGAGTTTAGTTGGGCTCCCAATGTGCCCAGAGGAAAGCCAGGCTCCTGGCTTGGGCCCCGTGGGTGCAGTGCTTGTAGGGGGAAGCTGTGCCACTGAAACACTTTTCTGTGTCAACTCTTGCCAAAATACAGGTCTTGTTTGGGGTGGAACATGGTGGACACTGCACAGAGTTTGGAAGGCAATTGCAAGAGCATTTCAAAAGAGGTGCACGTGCCCAAACAAGTGGCCCCTCAGCTCCTTGCTCTGCATGGGTAACTTATCTCCTCTGTTCCTTGAAACCAGAGGCAGCATCTGGGCTTTCTGGCCAGACTTTTGACCAAGGGAGGAGAGGTTACTACTGTGGTGTTTGCACAGGAGAATGTGGAGATCCTCTCCTGCACTGGAATGTGGCTGGGGACAGGCAAGTGGCTAGGGGACTCATAGTAGAGTCTGAAGAAGCCTTTCTACAGCTGTTTTGATCTCTCAAGTGTACAGGTGATAAGAATCAGGGCCTGATGCGCTGTGAGGGCATTTATAGACATAGTGAAACATGCCTATGGAGCAGGAGGGTGAGTTCACACCGTATCATGCTCAGGATCAGCAGCACTCTAGGGAACAAATACCAAGACCTACTGACAGGGTGTGTTTCCCACGTAGGTGCTTATGCAGCAGCATAACCACACCCATTCATGTAACACCATGTGCACGTTATGGCCATGCTGACTGCCAGGAGCTGAGGAAGATCTGCCTGCCTCAGCTTCACCATAGCTTCTGAAGGGAAACTCTAGGCTGAGCGTAGCTGCAGCCATTGCATGAGCAGATACAGCATCCCAAGGAGGAAATGCTGTTTGCATCCCAAAGCATTCTCATTCTCAGGATGGAGCTAACTGAAACGTAAGACTTGATTGTTCTCTCTACATGGGGATATCCCAGATCATAAGTGGATGCAGATTTTCCATTGAAATGCAACCATTTTGGAGACAATCTGTGAGCACACAGCAAAACGACCCAACCCAGTAGGGAAGGGGAAGCAGGAAAAAAACCCCAGTCCCAGTTCAAATCGGAGGGGAACTTGAGGGAGATTCAATACAGCTCCCCTCCCTAGAAATCAGCCAGGGCACTGGAGCCACCACCCCTTCAGAAGACCAAAAGGGACCCAAAGACAGACAGCAATGGACAGTACCTGCAAACAGTACACAGCTCTCAGACCTTTTCTTCCCACCTCGAGGGGTGGGACATGCAGGAGGAAGGTAGCCACCACCAACACTTTCAGCCATGTGGCCTCTCTGTTACTTTGCATCCTGCTACCCTGCTAATATAACAAGTGATGCCCTTGTAGTGCTTTCCAGGGGAGAAACAAAAAAATGCATTTGCCTTTAGTTTATTTTTTAAAGCCTTATTTAAGAAAAGAAGAGGAAAGGGATCCCTGCAAGGGGCACACTTGCTAACAGGAGAGCACAATACACTTGATTGCTCTTTCTTGTCTTGCAATACCTCACTGACTCCGTGGGAAGGGAAAAAAAAGAGGGGTTAGGTGATGTAGCTGTACAGTGTATAAAGCAGCAGCTCCTTAACACATGGTTGTAGTTATGCAGCTGAGGAGTGGACATGTATTTTGGGAAGATATCCAGCCGGAGTACAGCCAGCCTGATCTGATATCCAGGGTAACTGCGCCACCTCATGGTCCCCAGAGCCAAAGAGTTCAGAAGCGGGAATGGGGACATCTCCCACTAGACCAGGCTGCTGAAGGTCACATCCAACCTGGCTTTGAGCACTTCCAGGGAGGGGGCTTCCACATGAGCAACTATTCCTTCTAAAACAATAACAAAATAAAAACAGGAGATGTCTTTTGCTACAGATGTCCCCTGCCTGCTCCAGGACTGCTCCTTAGAGCACATCATGAAGTCCTGTTGTAAGAGACCTGACCGCTGTGGCTCTGGCTCATTCCCTGCAGATGTAAGCTTGCAGCCTGGTAGACCCCATACTGGAGAAGGGCTATCCCAGATTATCAAGTCCTGCTTCCCTTTCCTTTGATCCATTCAAAATAATCTCTCCCATTTGGCACCTCCAGGCAGCCCTCATTTTAGCCTCCTGTTCTCACCCTTCTCACACTTCTGGCTGATTGTTGGTCATGTCTCTTACAAGCTGTCATTTGGGCAGTCATGCCTGGATTTTCCCAGTTTTTCTTCTGTAAGGCTGGTGGTGGTGGAAGACTCTTCACTGACTTAACTCCAGCAGAAAAGAGTCACCTAGTGCTCCTCCACAGTGAAAAGGGAGAGCAGGGTATCATCAGGTTTAAGCAAGGCTACCCTAACCTGTTTATCTAGCTTAGTCCTAAAACCATGCTCTGGAAATGTCTCACTTTCTCCAATGGGTCACAGTGAGGATCTAGTCAACTAGGGTTTTTTTAATCCCTTAGATGGCTAAAACTGAACTGAACTCCAGTGTGTATATCTTCTCTGCCTCTCATTATTCTCAGTGATCAGCACCTCCACCTTTTTCCATTCTCCTTCATTCTTTTGCTGCTTCTGCAATCATACACATCACCAAATCCTTCAGTTACACAAGCAGAGATTGTCTGAAAATCTCGCTGGCTTCTTTCCTTCACATCTAATTTGATGTGCACAGTCAGTCCTGTTAGGAACTGCTGTTGTGTCCTTCTTATCTGTGTTCACCCATGCAGATTGCATTTCCATGGATGACTTCCTTTTGCCTCATTGATCCAGTCCCTCTCTGCAGTGAGATAACAATGAAGAACACAGTTAATTTATGATAATGTCACATAGACTGCTGGCATTGGTAGTCCCTGACACTGTAAAACCCATGTAAAGTGCAGGTGGGATAACAGAAATTTTGGAGATTTACTGTATCCTATATCTGGACACAGCTATTACATTTAAAATCCTCCCTCACCCCCAACATCTATTCTTAAGGGAAGGTCTTTGGGAAACAAAGGGATTTGCTCCAGAAGAAATCTGCAGCAACAGGTCTGGAGCCCTTACTGCCTCAACTTCCCCATTCCCTTTACACATTGCCTCTCCTTTTCTCCTGGTACTCACATGCTTTCAGTGAGCTCTGTGTTGTGGAAGATGAGTGCCGGGCTCTGATGTGAGATTACAGCTGCCTGGGGTTGAAGGTCACTCTTACAGGAAAAGGATTCAGCTTAGGGAAATGCGATTTTACCTGCTTTGTTTGGAAACACTGTCCCAGGAATCACCAGGTAATAAGTTCTTCACATGAGGAAAAATTATTAAAATATGTGGGTTACTTGGAGTCTGGAAATCTCTTCTCTGGCTTGACCCAAAATGTAATACAGAACCAAAACAAAATACTTTAAAAGTATAGCTGTAGCTACCCCCTCTGTACAAACAGTTCAGAAAGCAAAGGACAGATGAGTTGGAGAAACAACTGAAATGCAGCCAAGGGAATTTTTTTCAAGCCATTTAAGAAGCTGCTTGGAAACTTTACTCAAAGTCTTTTCTGCGTCTTTGCCTTCAGCATCCACCCTAGATATCAACTCACACTTTAAGTTCAGTGGTTCTTACTGGTATGAAAAAAGTTTTAAAGCAGAGAAGTGACTGGTGGCTCGGTTGCTGTCAGACTCCTTGACTTCCTCCTTCAGCAAAGTAATGAGATGCAAGGTGTCCTTGGAAAGCCAGAAACATCAGCCCTGAGTAAAAGTGATGCAATAAAAAACATTTTCCTCCCTTCCCTTCTCTTCCCCTGCCTGCTTTAGGATTAAGCTCCCAAATGCTCTTAATATGGGGGAAGGGACAGAACTGAACAAACCCATAAAAGGCCGAAACATTGTGACCTATGTGGCTCATCTTACCAGAAGATCCTCAAAGACAGACACTTAAATACCACAGTTGTCTTCATGCCAGCAAAATGAGCATTGCCAATGCCCATTCCCTGGCCTAATGGCCAGATGAGGTGGAAGGTCTGTACTTTAATGATTAATCTCCTTTGCTTTCCAGAACAGGTTGGTCACATCCATGGCTGCCATGGGGAAAGCTATCTGGCCTCTGCAACCAGAAGACTGTCTGGGATTGGACAAGATTGTTCCAGGGACCATGCATAAATTTAGCTGCATGGACAGCTGAGATCTGTGCTGTTACTAGTATGGATTCAGGCAGAGAACTTTATTTTCTTACAAGAGCAATAGTTCCAGAGCCTCATCAGTGAAAACTGGTCAAGTGAGGTCCAACCTTATCCTGTGAGTGAGGATCAAAGTTTTAGATTCAGTTCAGGAGATAACCTGGAAGGAAAGAGAGACCAAGACTGAAACAAAAACCTAATTGGTCAAATTATTTATGAGGAGGAGAAGGAAATCATTAAAAAAACATAGAAGAAAAACATTAAAAATAAACCAGGCATTCAACTGTTCTGCACAAAGCCTATTCAACAGCTGTGTGGAGTCAGTGGAAGAGACAGCAGCTACTGGATGAATGAGCTGATAGGGACTAGAAAAAGAGAGTGTCATATCCCCCATTGGTTTTCAGGTCTTCTCTCAGTCTTAATGAAGCAATGAGTCAATTTGGCTTCTTCATACCTGTGACTGTAACATCCTGTCTCCATCTATGATCGAAGTAATCCAGACACCACAGGTTTTGGCAAATGTTTTAAGAATCACTGAGTGGGAGTCAATGAGCTGGATGATGAATTAAATCAAACTAGATAATTAAGCTAGACTCATACAGACTTCAAATAGAGGAAAAAGTGCCCATGTAATTCCTTTTAAGTTATAAGGTCATTATTAGTTGTTATGGCAAATCACAGACAATGTCATTAATTTCAGTGGATGCAATCACAAGTTTAAGACGGGGGGGGTTGTATGACATTTGATTATTTAACACCTGGAAATAGCCTCCATGCTGGAGTATGATTTGCATCTTATTAGTTTTATATAACCATACTAATCTCCTAACTCAGATAGAGTTGATGATCTCTATGGTCTTTTCCAACCTAATGTTTCTATGATTCTTCTTCAGTGCGACACAGTAGATCAAGTAGTTCCATATCATTTCTGTTCTCCAGGACTTGTCAAGCATTTAAATGTCACAACATTGGGGTTTGGGGTTTTTTGTCAGTATTGCTCTTCTCTGCTTTAAGATGGTCAGACTGAGGAATGGAGATGTTAAGAATGTTAACTGCTTACCCACAGAGTGGGAAAGCATCCTTTTCACAATTCAGAACATTACTCACTAGCATGTCAAGGTTTACCTCTGACCCAAATCATTACAAAGAAAGCAAAAGAATAGATAGAGGAAATAGAGGAAAAGGGCTTTACACTCAAACACACACCAATTTTAGGTCTAGCTATTCCATTAGTGGGATCAGGTAAAGAGAGGAGAGACATCTGAATCCTTGTTCCCAGGACTGTTATGGGAGATGTTATATCAGACTTGAGGACCAGCCCGAGATCTGGATCCCACCTTCTCTTCCTGCAGTTTTTCATTTTATAAACTCCAACTGAATGTGCCGTCGTGCAATTTCAGAAGATACATTAACCATATTTGCCAGCTCTGAAGTTTATATCGTATAGTTGTTTTTCAAAGCTCCACCTATCCTATGCAACACTTCCTTTCTGATAATTGTTACAGAGATATAAAGCTTCATAATGGAAAGGGGGACAGAAAACTCTAATTCTCACCATTATCTAGAGGGAAACCTGTTAAAACATGAGCACTCTGATATTTTCTTCCAAGCTCCTCCCCTGAGATATGCCTCTGAGCACCCCTGGAATTTCCTTGCATTTGCCCACTGCCCTGAGTTGTCGTGGGAATGTGGCAAGATTGGGAAGGTGTCATTTGGCATTGAAAGCTTCTCATTTTTGTCAGGAATGAATGGAAACAGAGAGGGGTGAGCTGCAAAAAAGAAAACCAACGAAGATTGTTCTTAAATCTTGTTTAGTTTATCTATTCATTGTAATAGTGAAGAGATTATGTCCCTGGGATTTAATGTTCCCCCCACAAAGCATACGTAAGACATACTTACACCTGCCCAAGAGGGAAAAGTCTCTTAGGGCAAAGACTAGTCTCTAGAATCACAGAATCATCTAAAATCAATGGCAAAACCAAAAAAAAGCCATTTTGACCTGGTTTCAAACCTCAGGCAGATGGCAGTGTCCTCCGCTGCAGGCCTGGGATTGCTAAAGTCACAAGTGCAAAACACCACTAAGCTCTTGCTTAGGTTACCTCACAAACTTTAAGGTACAGCATTGCTGTAGCATGAATGGCAGTATGAGTATCTTGCTGGGGCCACAGCTTCAACCTCAGGCATGCATTAACTTCTAAGCTGGCTACTAGCTGGGTACCAGAAGACAACCAGATCTCTTCCAGAGGACACATAGCCATGGTTGTCATCATTTTATCCAGTCCTGACATGGGTTGCACAGCTGAGGCATCATCTAACATGGTTTCCAACCTCAAACCAGCTCATATTTTGGAGTACAGGAGTTTGGAGTCAGTATCTGCACCTGATCATATGCGTTGTTCCTATGATTTCTCTTCCATCATACTAATGGCTGTCATTAGCACCTATTAAAATCATAGAATCATATAGAATCATAGAATAACCAGGTTAGAAGAGGCCCACTGGATCATCGAGTCCAACCATTCCTATCAAACACTAAACCATGCCCCGTAGCACCTTGTCCACCCGTGCCTTAAACACCTCCAGGGAAGGTGACTCAGCCACCTCCCTGGGCAGCCTGTTCCTGTGCCCAATGACCTTTTCTGTGAATTTTTTTTTCCTAATGTTCAGCCTAAACCTCCCTTGATGGAGCTTGAGGCCATTTCCTCAAATGGTTCCTTGCTCAGGCACCTTGAACTCTACACAACATCCCATGGCCATTTGTGCTTTGAAGGCATCAATGCTCTTATTCCACAGCACTTGAGGCTGCATACGAGCACAGATTCCAAGAAATGAAGCAAAAAGGAGAGATGGGAAGAAGATGAGAATCAAAGTCCCAGAGCAGGTAACAAGTGCTCTGAAATAAGAGCAAGGGTGTGACAGCAAGTGTTTTATTCCCATTCCAGTACTTGAAAAAAAAGGGAGAATGCTGAGAAAGCTCTTACAGACTTTTATCTCTGTGTTAAACAGAAGATAATATTAATCAGAAACAAATCCCTAGGAACTAAAATCACAAGGTTTTGTCACAGCTTGATTTCCAACTTGGTCTCTCCTGTTCACCAGGGATATCAGCTCATCCAGCACACTGTGAAGTCAGCAGAGACATCTAGTGGCAAAAATAACGTAAAGATACACGGGGGAATATACTGGAGTGCTTTGCTTCATCTTTCAGACAGCTCGATTATCACTGGCTTTCTACTATACATAAAAAGGACTGGTTGAGAGCTCAAGGCTGTATTTTTAACTGATCTGTTGAAAAATGTATTGGAATGATGCTTTCCTAAATCTCCAAAACCCAGCTTTATGGAGATAAAACATCTCTATAACCACTGTGCTTCCTGCCTGTCCTCAGTCTCCCAGGACATTGTTCACTGTCTCTCTCCAGCTTTCTGAGGAGTCTGCAGATATTGGTATCGTGTCTGGTTCTGGTTATGGTTTTTGGTCATATGTGAAGGTTTCTGTATGCCATTGCTGCTGGTTTGATTGATGTGATACTGTTCTACAATTTTTTTCCCATCTGTTCTTTACAAATATGTTTTTTGTTAAGAGCTTTTCGGATTTTGGCTTTGATGGCACTGGATTTTGTTTAAAGACTCACATTACCTATTATGTTGAATGTCTTTGTGCAGCTGTTCCATTTAGTCCAAGTTTGTTCTTCACTGGACACAAACCAGCCATTATTCAGCTTTGGCAGTTGTTTAAAAAAAAAAAACACCCAACCTTTAAGAATGCAACAAAGCAACAGCAAAATTAAATTTCTTAGTGGAGCAGGTAATACTGCCAATTTACCTGCAATGAAAATCTGGCCCATCTTTGTCAAAGTCTGTAGTCCTCTGGATTTATTCTACAGTCACAGAAAAGGGATTGAAATACAATATAATGGTGCAAATGAAAGATGTGAACACCAAACTGCCAGTCTTGGTAGAAATTTTTACTTTTATCATGACTTTGTAGGGTCCATATACATCTCACTGAAGACATTTGGCCAATGGTGGGAGATCATTGCTGTGACTGCTATAGAGTCGCCCAAGCAAAAGACTGTAGCCCAGATTTCAATGGGTATTCAACAATCTTCAGTACTGCAACACTTAATGGACTTACATGAACATTGGATTGTGAGGACGTTATCATAAGCAATTAAGAGTTAAAGTGAGTGACCTAGTAGACCATTTAGCAAATCCCTGTTCATCATCTGGGCTGTGATACCCAACTATGTGTGCAGCCATACCTTAACCCACCTCCAGCATTAAATACTTCAGCTTATTGAAAGCCAGTATGCTGCAAGCTTTTACACGAGCAAAGAACTTTGGAAAATCAAATTTAGGCTCTGAAGTCAATTAGACATTGCAAAGTGAGACACTGAAACACCAAATCACCCACTGGACAAGCCAAAGAGACAGTCAGGGATCTTCAAAGCAGTTGGGAACAGGTATTTGATGTAATTCCACACCAACTGTAAACCATTAAAAGGTTTAGAGGATTCAGTAGAAAAGAAGGAAATATAAGCTTTTTTTGGAGTTACTCTTTTAACCTTGGTAGTGATTTTTTTCTCTCTTTTTTTTGTTTGTTTTGTTTTGGTAGTCATGGGGGTTTGGCAGTGGTTCCTGACACATTTTAAGTTGCAAAGAATAGTACCACTTTTAATAGTAATGTCCACATCCAATCCATTAAGCAAATGATGAAGACCATTTGTAAACAGTTAGTAATCTTTCAGTTGTGCTCATAAGTTGCCTATTGAGTCCCTTGATACCCCTACTGTCATCCTTCTCCCTTTTCTTTTGACAGACCCTGTAGAGAAGATCTCCACTTCCTAGCACAACTGAGGAAGAGAAAACACAAAAAAAGTCTGCCACCCATTGGCTGTGCTGATGAGAGAGAACTACTTATCTCAGAAGGACAAGGGAATATCACCCAAAATTATCTGGGGAGGTTGCTCACCTCTGGAAGGGGCTGCTGTTGTCCTCTCTTCTGACCTCCTGTGCAACAAACTGCAAAGCCCCTGCACACAGACCAGCAAACAGCACTCCCTCTCTTGTGGTCCACTTGGTTACACCCATGAGATAGGGCTGTTGCTGGAGGGAGCTACAGCCCCGTTTTCCCCACCAATACATCTGCACACAGCTGGAGCACCATCTTGCAGAAAAATACCTAATTTAACTCTGAAGTCCTCACACAATGAAGAATCCACCCTGCCTTCCAGTGACCTCCTCTAGTGCTTATTACTCACGCTGCTGGAAATAACCTTCTTCCAGCTTGAAAATTGCTGCCTTCCCCAACAAGTCCTTGTCCCCGAGCCTGCTAACTTCCCTAGTCCTTCTCTATAGGCAGGCAGTAATCCAAGAACAGGTGGACAATCAGTGTCTCTGCAGTTCACAGCCACATCAAAACTAGTGGCTACACCTCCTCCAGTAAATAAGATGGTTCGGGGACTATTTTCTGACCTGGAAGATCATTTGTATAGCACAGTCAACATCCACACACCCCAAATAATCACCAAAACACAGTGACCATCCCATCTGCTGAGAGTGACCCACACTGGGGAAGAGGCACAACTTCCCAACATGGACTACTTCAGGACAGCAGACGGGTCTGTGCCTTTGTCCTGGTTAGTTCCAGTACTCTTCAAAGGAAAGGCTCATAAATCATAAAACCACTATTCAGAACTGTAATCAGTAATATTAAGCATAAGGGAGACTATAAATACCTGTGGCTTCAGTGTTTGACTGAGCCTCAAACTACTAGGGAGGAGGAAGGGGCCAAGAGAAAGGTTTTGCTTCAGACATCCCACCTTACAATACATCCTAAAGAGACTTTTGAAGTTTCCCCTGTGGTGCTGAGTCTGGCCAGTGTCTGGAGCAAGATACTGAGATGCAGTTTTGGAGAGAATGGCAACTCCAGTGATGCTGTGAACAAAGGATGTCCATCATTTCCCAGAAGGAAAAAAAACCCCACAATAGAGAAGCTGTCTAGTGTGCCTTCTCTTTTGGGAATACGGAAGATACAAACTAGAAGTAACTATTTAGCTCACAGAACTGGGAAGGTCTTTTTCTCTGTACTATTGCTGTAATGTAAGAACCAGTGAATGTGGCTCTTGTCACTTGATACTTCATTTCAGTGGAAGCCTGAAGAGCTTAAATCCATAACAGACCAAGCTCTAAATACTTCCTCAGGACATACTTGGCTGCTGTTCCCAGAAACCTCTTCCTTCACTTCTCTCATCATTACTGGACTTGCTCTTGCAGTGTCAATGCACAAAGTGGAAGGAAATGCTTGGCCGGAAAGTGGGAGATGTAGAGTATGTTTTACAAGGCCCCTTTGCATCAATTCCAGCTCTCAAATTAATTGCTTTTCACCATTTATATAATACAAAATGTCAGCCCAAAAAGGGAGGCTATATGCATGGCAGACTCAAGATGACTTCTGAACCTTCAAAATCAAGCCGTTTGTTGAAATATATAATATAAGCACCAAAGTACACAATCAGTTACTGAAAGGTGAGTAAGCAAGACATTCATTCTAATTCAGTAAATTAAATCATTATTATACAATCTTAAAGTCCCTTTGATGGTCTCTTAGTGCCACAATTTCTGAGAATGGCTGAAGTACTCAGAAATCTTAACATATGATAGAAGACATTTTAATAGCACCTGATTTCAAATACATTGGCCATGAACATACTGCTAGAAAGGCTTTGGGGCAGGGGTTGCAGATTATATAGCTTAAATCCAAGACATCCATGATCACCAGTCTCGTTAGACTCCTGGTTTGTCTAGTACATCCCTACTGCTCCTGAGCACGTGTAGGTTAATGCAAAGAAGGTGAAAATATTTATATGCAGGTGGCTCTCTGTGATAGGAAGACGACTCCGTAGGGCCACACTGAAGGCTGCCAAGCAGGAATTGAGCATTGTCTCTGTTTGCACAGAAGGACCTCAGTGACTTGGAAAGCATAGAAGAAGGAAATATTTTCTCCATGACATACTATGGGCTGCCTACAATCAGCATCCTTCCTCAGCAGCTGCGTTTGATAAACGTTGTCAGCAGCCTGGGACTCCTTTTGGGCTCCCAGTGTCAAGAATGAATCTGAAGCAATAAGGCAGGGACAAACACTCCTATGCCAGAATCGCTCTGGTCACGCTAGAGTGAGGCCTTATGTGACTGGGCAGGAAGACTGAATCCTTCAGAATAAATTCAATTTGAGCTACTTATTGGGAATAATCAAGTTCACTAACCCAATCTTCAGTAAGTTATCCAATTCGATTATATATATCACATTTTAAACCTAAAAGAATCCTAATATAATTTTCAACACAGAAAAGTAAATCAATTCCCTTATTTGTCTGCTATAATATACTAAGTTGCCAGACAGAAATAGTGTTAACAGTTCTGCATGCTCTTACATATATTATTCTTTGACTTGATATTTTTAGCTCAGTTTCTGAAAGAAAAAGAATTTTTAAAACCCTGTAAATGTGCTGGGGTGTTTATGTCAGCTTATCAAGCTTTCCATTAGTACCTCTGAACAAACTGGCCGATGGGCAAGGAAGACAGATCCTGCAGAGCTACAGGAGATGGAGATGTTTAAGTTCCCCTCACTATAGGAAATAGCTGAACGTCGCCTCACCCTTTATCAGAAATCAGAGAATCCACACATGCTAGCTCCCCTTTGAGACACAAATCCAGATAAAATTAAACTCCTTTGGCCCTGCTAATCCCAAAACAACTTCAATTATGATCAAGTGAGGCAATGCCATACCTAGTGTTTCTATTTCTCCAAGGGACAGAAAAAAGGTCACACCACACATCTCCTCTGCACTTTCTCCTTGATACATTTTTTTAAATCTCTGCTCCATCACTGGGTTTCCAGGTTGACATTTCCGCTATGCTGGGACATTTGGAACAAATTTACCTTTCAATATTACCACATGCAAGCAACATAAAGTAGTAGCTGGGAGGTGCTGCAGGACACACGATACCCTTTCCAGTATTCCCATCATTTACAAACACCCATGTAACAGGCTTTCCTCTTGAAACAAAGCTTTCAAATGGTTTGGTTTGGCCTCCTTTAGAGCTACAGGCCAAGTGAACTATAGCCATTTGTTCTGATCATAAATCTCACAAGCTATAAAGTGGTTTTCTAATCTTTTTATTTTACAGGGCACACATTTTCTCAGTGAGCCATGCCCCTTCTTAGCTGAGATTTGGAAAAATCTGCATGAGGAATTCCAGCCTTCAGAGCTACATTTCTCCAGCTGTTACATTCTCCTTATTTTCTGGGCTGTCTTCTTGCAAAAATTAGGTGCTCTAACCTGTCACAACCACCACACAGAAGGTAAAGAGAAGGATCATCATCAGTACCACAATAAAGTTGATCTTGGAGCCAAATAAAACTATTATGGAAATTAACTTGACTAATCTTTCTCCCTAAATAAAAATACAAAAAAAAGACAGAACAAAAACCTGTCAACCCTAAAAACCCCAAACCAACAACAAAACTGAGAAATGAAAGGTTTTGTGAGTGAAAAAAATGTACACACAGCTGAGCAAACAGACTTTGAGGTCTGGGAGCCATCCTTCCACTGGACAGGATCAAAGTAACTCTGCTGGAGAGCATTATGGAAAGTGTTACGCATAAATCAGGATCCTGAATGTTTAGGAGATAAAGAAACAGGGAAAGGCTTTACTGAAGTTCCCTGTGACAAGTCCCACTGCTACAAAATCCAGCTCTTAAATATCTAACTGCTGTTTTGAAGGCAGTGGGGGATAATGGGGGAAGAAATAGCACAAACCACATAAGATATTCACTCCTTTGTCCTTCCACATCCTCCTGCTCTGGTAAGTCCTCTCCTACATCAGCAGCATGGTACTGGGACCACCCTCCCATGCTGAGATGGTGCAGGCAGGTGATGGCATCCTGCCTGGCTGGAGAAAACCACTTCCAGAAGACATCACCTTCACTGGCAGCTTAGTAGCAGTCACTCATGCTTTTCACATGCCTGATGATGCCCGTCTCTGCCATATCCACAAGATGGAATCATAGAATCCTTAGGTTGGAAAAGACCCTTGAGATCATCAACTGCAACTGTGCCTGTCTACTACTAAATCATATCCCTAAGCACTTAATCTGCCCATCTTTTAAACACCTCCAGGGATGTGACTCAATAACCTCCCTGGGCAGCCTACACCAGTGCTTGATAATGCTTTCAGTGAAGTTTTTCCTAGTGTCCAATCTGAACCTCCCCTGGCGCAGAGGTGGGTGGACATATAACTTAAGATGGGTGTTTCACTCATTTGTGAAACCTGGAGGACCTCCTACTAGTGACAAAGTCAAGGAGGATGGGAGGTGTCTCCACATCACTACAAAGGAGCTAGTACTTTTTTGGCGAACCTCTCTTTCAGCAGGACCATGCATGGGTGAAAGATGTGGAGACAGGAACAGACTTGTAGATCATATCCCACTTCTGCTTGCACAGGGAGAAGGNCATCATTTACAAACACCCATGTAACAGGCTTTCCTCTTGAAACAAAGCTTTCAAATGGTTTGGTTTGGCCTCCTTTAGAGCTACAGGCCAAGTGAACTATAGCCATTTGTTCTGATCATAAATCTCACAAGCTATAAAGTGGTTTTCTAATCTTTTTATTTTACAGGGCACACATTTTCTCAGCGAGCCATGCCGCTTCTTAGCTGAGATTTGGAAAAATCTGCATGAGGAATTCCAGCCTTCAGAGCTTCATTTCTCCAGCTGTTACATTCTCCTTATTTTCTGGGCTGTCTTCTTGCAAAAATTAGGTGCTCTAACCTGTCACAACCACCACACAGAAGGTAAAGAGAAGGATCATCATCAGTACCACAATAAAGTTGATCTTGGAGCCAAATAAAACTATTATGGAAATTAACTTGACTAATCTTTCTCCCTAAATAAAAATACAAAAAAAAGACAGAACAAAAACCTGTCAACCCTAAAAACCCCAAACCAACAACAAAACTGAGAAATGAAAGGTTTTGTGAGCGAAAAAAATGTGTACACAGCTGAGCAAACAGACTTTGAGGTCTGGGAGCCATCCTTCCACTGGACAGGATCAAAGTAACTCTGCTGGAGAGCATTATGGAAAGTGTTACGCATAAATCAGGATCCTGAATGTTTAGGAGATAAAGAAACAGGGAAAGGCTTTACTGAAGTTCCCTGTGACAAGTCCCACTGCTACAAAATCCAGCTCTTAAATATCTAACTGCTGTTTTGAAGGCAGTGGGGGATAATGGGGGAAGAAATAGCACAAACCACATAAGATATTCACTCCTTTGTCCTTCCACATCCTCCTGCTCTGGTAGGTCCTCTCCTACATCAGCAGCATGGTACTGGGACCACCCTCCCATGCTGAGATGGTGCAGGCAGGTGATGGCATCCTGCCTGGCTGGAGAAAACCACTTCCAGAAGACATCACCTTCACTGGCAGCTTAGTAGCAGTCACTCATGCTTTTCACATGCCTGATGATGCCCGTCTCTGCCATATCCACAAGATGGAATNAAGTTACTGGTAGCTCTCAACGGAAAAGCTGAGGTCACATCAGCAGTCCTCCTATCCATTCCCATTTCCAACCCCAATCCTGTGTGACAGTGACAGTGACACTGAGGAAAACAAAGGGAATAGCCAGTATTTTTTCATCCATAATGAGACACGGGGACAGTTTTTTCCTAAAAGTAAAAGCAAACAAAACCAATACAGACCTGTAGAATCATAGAATCATAGTTTGGGTTGGAAGGGACTTTAAAGATCTAGTTCCAACCCCCCTGCAACAGGCAGGGACATTTCCCACTAGATCAGGTTACCCAAGGCCCCATCCAACCTGACCTTAAAACACCTCCAAGGCATGGGATATCCACAACTTCCCTTGGCAACATATTCCAGTGTCTCATCATTCTCATTGTGAAGAAAGTCTTCCTAATTTCTCGTGTAAATCTGCTCCTCCCCAGTTTA
>WAAB01006426.1:12745-30571 GCA_013389865.1 Piaya cayana | reverse complement strand
CTCCTCATAAGATTTGTTCTCCAGCCCCTTCACCAGCTTGGTCACTCTTCTCTGGACACATTCCAGAAATGTTAGTAACAACAAAAACATTTGATTTCTCGACAAAGGTCAACAGTAAATCTATCTAAATATGTAAGGCTCATAAAAGTAATGGATTTGCAATTGTGATTGAAACAGATGTTCACAAAATCAGTATTTAAACATGAAGACAGATAAATGAAGACAGCACTAATTTAACAAGTTATCTCAAGAGCAGAATAAGAAAAATGAATGAACATTCAAACAATTCAGAAGGATTTTTTAAATTATTATTTCTGGAAAGTAACTGAAAGATCTGAAAACTTTAGGTCAAATTAATTCACTTGCTGATAGCAGCGTAGACCTGCTTTTGTGACTAGGAGCAGAATCTGGTGAGCTGTATGAGAAAAGAGAGCTTCCGTTAATAAAATTTTCTATCCTGTTGGTGTACAAGATAGAAGGCAAAGCTTAATTCTCTCTGTGCAAATTTCATACTGACCCAGCTTCTCCAGCAGTGTGGGTCCCTAACTACGTAACTTTTAGAAAGACAGCAGAAGCAGATTACGTTTTTTCAGAAAAGCTTGAATAATTTCAGTGTCCCCAAGTTAAATCCATCAGGCTTCTCTCTTGAGGACACATATTATTTTTATCTAAATTGTAAACAACAGCTACAGAGACAGCCTATATTTTTTCACATCCTCTTCATCTTTCCATTCTCTATTGACTCACATATTGTTTCCTTACTTCATTCAGAAAGACAGAAAGATGAAAAAAGAAAAAATAAAAGAAAGAAGGAGAGAAAGAGAAAGAAAGACAGAGAAGGGGAAAAAAGGAGTATGGAAAGAATGAGAAAAAGTGGGAAAGAAAGGAAGGGGGAAGGAAGTGAGGGAGGGAGGAGGGAGAAGGCAGGGAGAGAGGGAGGGAGCTAAGGGAGAGAAGGAGGGAGGTACAGGAGGTAGAGAGGGAGGAAGGGAGGAAGTAATAAGTAATCATGCATTTGGAATACATTATTCTGACAGCTGTTTCCTCATATTCCTCTCTAGTGCGGCTATTTGAAGGGATAATCTAGTATTTGCACCCCAAGATTCTGAGACTTATGAAGAAGGGAACAAGGTGTTGGATGCAAGGTTCTGTCTATTTGTACCATGAACATGGTGCAAGCTTTTAAATGGGTCCAGACGGACAGATGCAAGATGCAATTACAGCAGTCCTAAAACATTCATTTTAACAAACTAATAGCATGCTATATTTTGTAATAAACAATAAACTAATAAAGTATGTCTAATATTAGTTCAATAGACACTTCACATACATGTGTGTCAGTAGTTTTTTTACTTTCGGCCCCAAATCCAGTACTGAGGTCACATTTTCTGTCTAATTGCCGTTTTTTCCTCTAGTCTGACAGAATTCTAATAGGAGATGCTGGTAGAATGTCTCACTTCCTGAAACCAAACTCTATACTTTATTTTTGCTACAACTATAATTCTGGGGATTAAAAAACAAGTCTTTGTGAATCACAATAAATGCAGATACCACTCTTTGAGAACCACAGCAGTCCAACTTGCAGTTAGTAAAATTCATCTTTTTCTCAGTGTAAAATCTGAAGGTTTAGCTTTACTGCTATAAATTCATACATGTCTGTTTTCTTTCCATAAGGGAACAGTTAAATGACTTGAGAAATTAAGATATCTTACTACAGATTGCCACAAAACCAAATTCACAAATGATGAAAAAGAAATACAAAGGTCATTCTCTCAGCAAGGTTGACCTAATCATGATATGGATACAAGCCTACAATCTCCTCCTTACTGAGGCGGTGAGTTTTGCTGTACTGTAGACTAATGACTTGGCACGTGGAGTATCCTACTACTATCTCGTACTGTGTCCGCAGGCCTCTGTTTATTATACTCTGTCTGGGACACTGAAACTTGACAACACTGAGCTATTTCTTAATCCACTAAAGTTTATTGAGTTTTGGTTAGTGTTTTTAGCATATTTTATCTAAGGACTTTTCCAAAAGTAGTTCCTGAAATATCTGCCAGGAGAATTAAAAGTTACTTCTTCAATGAGAGATTCTGAAGATTCTAAGACCTGGGTCTTTTGAGCTTTTTGTAAAATATTTTGAAAAAGAGCTTAAGGTAGCAGAATATACAAAACCAAACAACAATATGCTAATACAAAGAACACAGAATTATCTCACCTTAGGAAACAATTCACTGCTTCAGTATTCGAAGAACACACCTAGTGCATATTTACTCAGTAATTGATCACTCAGTGGATGAAGCCTTAATTTAACATCAATATTGGGTTCTCTTTGTAGATAACTTTGCTTATGAAGGGACTAAGCATTTTCCTGTAGGGTGTGCATCTGTTGTCTTGGTATGTCAAAATAAAATCCCAAACATAAAAAATGGCACCAACTGGAAAAAGCAAGCCAACCTCAATGAAAAAAAAAAGGTATTTTAGGGGCCACTAAAACACAAGTTGCATAGTCCATCTCTTTATTTTTTTAATTTTTTCTAAGGTAAATAAGCATGAGACTAATTTTGGAGAGCAATTTGCATTAAAGATATCATTCTAACAATATTACAACATTCTTCAATGCATGTTTTTGTTTGTTGTGTTATTTGAACACTCGAGCACGTTCTTAATGCAAAACATGTTTCAATGTTGTACACCAAAGCATTTTACATGTCTTGTTTTTTCTCATTTGCACCTTGGAAAACTGAGAGTTATATTTATCGTCATCACCAAGCACATTGCAGGGATTTCTCAGGCTTCATTGCCAAGCATTAAATGATTCAGTTATACAATGCCTTCCTAAAAAAAACCAGAAGGGGAGAGGAAAATTATGAAACAGTGAAATGAAGAAGCCAGAGACCAAGAATACATTTTTATGTCACCTTCCAGAGGACCTTTCTCCTTCCCTTACACATAGCCTGCACTTTGTAGACAGACAGAGAGGGTCCTGGAGCAATTGCTTACTACTCTAATCCAGAGCCAGAAGGGCAGCAGTCTGAGAATGACTGGTCCTCCTCTTTTGTCCTACAGGCAGCAGAAGGAAAAGTTTGAGGAAGGAAAGTTTAAATGAGGAAAGAGAAACAAAAATGTGTGGGAGGGGGAAAGACAGGGTTTTGGAAAGGAAAGGCCCTGCAATGATCTTTGAGACAATAAAAAAATAAGGTCTTTGAGAAGCCAGTGGTGAAAATTTAGAGACTAAGAAGTGGTATTTAGGGGCTGAGGGTGAAGAAGGTAGCTTGCTCCATAGCTAGCCTTGGAGCACTGTAATTCTCTATGCCTTACTCCACGGCTGTTGCCTCTGGCCTTTGCTTCTCTTTGATCTACTGGAGACTCCCAAGGAGGAGGCTGCTGGAAGTATTGCATTGGTGAGGCATTCAGATCTGGGACTAGCAGTAATTCTCCTTTCTCAAAACAATCACTCTACTCAACCAAAAAGTCATCTGGTAGGATTTCATCTTGTCTTTGGATATTAGCTGTTGTTTGGAATCTTCTGATATTAGAGCTTAAGTAGGCAGGTTCTATATGAAGGACTTTCCAACCCGGCAAAAAAAAATAAACCTGCTATTCAACAAAGTCCTCTTTGTAGCTTGCATAGCAATACAGGCATTTGAAATGAAAGCCAATTGTCTGGAAAACATGGGTTTTAAAAGCTACTGCACCTCCTATGTTATAAGAACTCAAAATACATTTTAACACTCTTGGCATTTTGTACCTTCTCATCAGACATAAAGTAAAAAGCTAAACCCACAACAGTCTGTTTTATCTTCACTCATGTAAAAGGTTAGGTTTTCTAATTACTTCTACCTAGACATGCAACTTTTCTGCTAGAAGGTTCCTAGCTATTCTTTTGCTGCAAGGTTTAAAGTGTTCATTTTCTTTTTGTTTAGTGATGTTCTCCCTTTCATCTAAGGGATAAGTTTGAATATCTAAGAAAATGAGAAGCCTACAATCTATGGAAAACATCACAACTAAATCCAACTAGAAACAATTTCCCCCCCTGTGCATCTTACTGAGACAGTAGTATCATCTTCCATTCTTTACCAGCCTAACACTAGCAGATTTGACAAGTGGTTTGTTTATTTCAAGAAATAGCTCAAAGGGATGAAGTATTTTTTGAACACACAGACTATAAATATCTAAAGGGCAGATGTCAAGAGGATGATGTCAGACTCCTTTCAGTTTTCCCTGAAGACAGGACAAGAGGTCAGGGTCATAAACGGGAATACAGGAAGTTTCACCTGAACATGAGGAAAAATTTCTTTACTGTGAGGGTGTTTGAGCACTGGAACAGGCTGACTAGAGTAATTGTGGAATCTCCTTCTCTGGAGATATTCGAAACAGTCCTGGATGCATTCCTGTGCAACCTGTTGTAGATGAACCTGATTTAGAAGAGAAATTTAACTAGTTGATCTTCAGCCGCTACGATTCTGTAGTCATGTTCATGCCCTTATTCTCCCAGATATTCCCTAACACTAGGCCACAGAACACATCACGTGTAGCCATATGAATACAAAGGACAAAGAATATATCCAGAATTCTCAGGCTGGCTGTTGGGCTGTGCATCAGTAGCTCCAAATCTCATCCCTGTTTGATGTGGAGACATGTGTTAAAATCATGGCTAGCTTCCTGTCTTTTTATCAGAAATTCTATATCAAATTTGAGCAATTTAATTGGAAGAAGGTACGGCCGAGACACTATGGTTTTTTGAAAGATCTTCCTGTGAGTATTGGGAATTTTTCCAGTGAAAAGCTGTTTTGCTAACGAAATGTTTCTTCACATTTGATGCTGTGTTGTTGCCAACAGACAGAGTTTTGTGGGAGGATTTGAGGTTAACAGCAAGTAAGAATAGGAGGTAAAATGAACAGTAGGTTTTTGTCATCATGTCTGTTTCAAGGGAACTCTTACACAGTTTAGAATTGCAGTTGTATCTTCATCATTAGCCCCTCAAAGCAAAACCCAGGCACTCAGGGTCTATAGAGACAGAATTTTGTGTTTCCTTCTTACAAAAGTAGTTAGAACATCAAATTCGGCATTCTCTCCTGGCACTATCTGTTTCTGTTACCAATTGTTGTTCTATTCAGCATGGGTTGTCAAAACAATGTCAACATTACCAACTGTAAAACGCAATTGAGTCTGTGAAATTCTTCCAAAATACTGTAAATCATGTAAGATCATCTGCTATGACAAACAGGGTTTTTTTCAGTTTCTTGGTCACCAATGTTTTCTTTCATTTTGGAATGGCTCCATTTGATCTTTGTATGCTTTGTATGCATTGAACAAAACTCTCTGTTATTCCTATTTTGAACTTCAAGTGCATGTCTGTTGGAAAGGGTTCAGACAGTTATTTTGGGGTAGTAGAATATATCCATACCAGAATAGCAGAACACTGGTGGCTCATTTTTGTGTTAATAGTTTTACAGCAACTAGCTGGGTTTTGCATGCAATAAAAT
This sequence comes from Piaya cayana, assembly GCA_013389865.1. Taxonomy (NCBI): domain Eukaryota; kingdom Metazoa; phylum Chordata; class Aves; order Cuculiformes; family Coccyzidae; genus Piaya; species Piaya cayana. Next base: position 25,082 of record WAAB01006426.1, on the reverse strand, counting down.
CTTACTTTTATTCTATGGCCAAAGAAACATCTTCCAGAATAAATTAAAAAAAAATTGAATTTCAGCAATGGCTACTTTCTCCCAGAGTTAATGTTGTAGAGTGAATGGTTGTGATGTCATCAGAAAAAGGTATAGCAAAAGATATTTAAGACTAGAACTTTTATCAATGCCTTTGTTCCAAGAAAACAGAGAAAGAGTGATGAAAGCACACATGTCCTGGTTTTCAAGCCATGATGAAGTGTGGTCTTTGACACTATTCTGAATGTGCTGTCCACAATGAGACTATAAAAGGATGGGTTTGCTTGTCTTTTATTTCATTTGAAATATTACATTTGAGCAGTTGCTAATGTTGCAAACTTGCCCATCAAGGGTAAAAAAATCCTTGCTGAGCTTTTCTGGTTGAATACAGGGAAGGTATGCTTTTGCTTTTGGTTCTTATGTCTGAATTAGCTTTTTATTTAGTTTTTAATCAATGGTGCCAAATCTTAATGTCTTTTTTCCCCCCTACTCTGAACTACCTTCAGAATATCATGTTCTGCAAGTTACAATGGCTTCCATCTCCTCACTGAAAAAAAACATTGCCAAGTGTTCTTTTTCTCATTTCAGTATCTTATTCTTACTTCCAATATGCTCTCTGCCTTTTCAAATGAACTACCTCCAGTTTCCTAGGCAAAATGATTATGAAGCAAAAGCACCTGCAGGGCTACAGAGCCCAAAGGGGAAAACCCTTACTTTGCCATCAGGCTTAAAAAAGGGACAGTGCAAACAGGAGTCATTCTCTATTTCTTTTTTTGTCCCCATTTGTTTCCAGGATAAACATTCTGAAATAAGCATGCTGCTCATGCATACCTGGTCCTGCTAGACTTAGCACTGTATGAAGTCCTGCAAACTCTCCCTACCTGTTCCTGGGAAATGGCAGCCACAGAGGGGCTTTTCTCCACTCCAGTGCTTCTTAATTGTTAAAGGAATAAGATGACTTCTTGAGGCATCCTATTTTGCTGTGAAGGCCATGCTTCAGCCCATAGATATATGACTTAAGTCAAAGCTACATAGCAGCAACACTCAGCTTTTCTGCCTGCATCTGCTGTGGTTTTGACCTGTGCTTACAACTAGCCTGCCTCCATGAGCTATACAGCACTTAGCAAGGGCCCTATCCCACCATAGCACAGGTTTGTTCCTTATCAGGAAGCGGTCTGTAGCCTGTCCAAGCCACAGTTCTCTGCCTGGCTTTAAATCCTAACAGACGACAGCTCCCACAAAGTGTGCTCATATTTCTTTGGCAAGGAGCAGCAAATATTCAGTGTGATATATAATGTATACTAGATCTTTTTTCACCTAAAATATTATCATGCACTCTCATAATTTTGTAATACACACAAGAGCATATTTTGGATATGTCCAAGTGATAATAAAAAATGTTGAACTTATTTTATCCTGCAGGAGACAAGCAAAATCTGTTGAGTTGAACCAAGGTTGACTAGGAGATGCGTGCAAAAATGCAGCCACAAGCAGGACTCAGTTTTTATGCAAAGACGCAAAATGCAGAAACATATTGCCAGCAATGCCAGTTGAACTCTTTTCAGATTTAGTCTGAATTCAACATTTAGGTTAACATATCCAAATATCTTGTAACAGTAACTATTTTTATAGTTGTAAGGAACTGTCTTTTTTAATTAGTGATTTGACTTAAAATCCTTCAGGTGTGGTGAAGATGTATTATGAATCCAGCAGTTAGCATGCAAAATACACCATTGAGATAGACTAGGAGACAGTGAAGACTATTTTCTGCCACTACACAGTTCTTGAACCTCCTGTCCTTGAGTAGTCCCACAAACTTCTTCAAAGTCACTAACAGGCTAAAGAATGATCATCAGAATATAGTACTTTTTAAACAAGTAGGTCATATTCCGGTACTTGAAAATGATCCCACTTCCCAGTGATATCATTTTTGCTTAATGAAGACAGGGCAAAGTAGAGCACTAGCAAGGTAATAGCTGTGACCAAAGGGCACATTTTCGCTACAGCACAGTCTGCAGGCTTGTTCCAATGGCTGCCAAGGTGAGAGAACAGATAGTTTTTTGACATGGTTTTCTCTTGTGAGCTCAATCTCTCTCTTAGAGAAAGTAGAGAAAAGGAAATGGGAAAAATGTGGGAGGTGAATGCTGAACAGCCAAGTTTTATTAGTACAGGGATAGAACATGTACTTGGGTTTGGCAGCTGAAACATGCTTTCAGGTTCTCAGCACAAAGCACCACAAATCTCACAGCATGTACCACCACTTCAGACAGACATTGATTAATGTCAAGCTGATGTGAAATGAAAAGCTTACTTGCAGTTTGTCAGATCATTACTTTTTGATTTGGGCTGAGTAGGCCTGAAACAAAACTTTCTAATTTTCCTCATTCAAAACCAAACAATCTCTTCTCCTTCCAGAACAACTTCTGGGATTTTTTGCTATGGACATTTATTGAGCCTGTTTTCTGACACCTGCAAAGAACCAGTTAGATAGAAAATACCTGGCCACCTCCAATTTTTTAATTGCTGAAATCTTTGACTAAGGCCATTATAAGACATACGTGTAGACTACCAATGATGGAAAGCCCTCTGGAGGTGATGGAAAGCCATTTCCTTTGCCTTCTCTGACTTCCTTATGCCACAGAACATAATCTAACCTATACAGCTTGACCAAAAGCTCAGCAGACCTGGGTTATAACTTTAAAATGCCACTTTGAATCAAATCCATGTACTTGAAGGTCCTCCCCAAATCACACTGCTTTGTGCTTCAAGACAGGCTTGACAATAGTGTTGCTTTTCAACACTTTTCTTTGAAAATAAAAAACCCCATAGAGCTGCAGTACAAATGTCTTAGTAGGATTTCTAAAATCCTTGCCCTTAAGGTAAGTAGGAAGGACAGATTCCCTGCAATTTGAGAAATATTTCTTTTCCAAAGTCACTTAAGCCCTACAAAAAAATGCTGAATTTTTGTAACTCTGCAACACATTTACAGTATAAATAGGAATAGGCAGCCACATATTTAATCAGAAAACCAGCAAGAGAATATGCCACATGTGTGAACTGTAGCTAAATCAGCATTATCCTAGGAACTGTTGTAGGCTGAGCAGTATTTAAACTCAGCAAAATTTCCTTCTTTTTATTTCATGGAACACTTCTAAACTCAGCTGAAAACATTCAGGAAGTATCATAAGTAAATTATCAGCATCCACAAGGTACCTTTTCCAATGAAGTCTCAGGTGTTGGTGTTTGGAATTCAAGTTTTGAAAGCAGTCACTTATGTCACTTTTTTTTTCCTCTGCTTTGAAAAACAAGAGTGCATACTGATTAAATACCTTTCTTTGATAACAAATGTGTGTTTGACTGCCAAATCAGGCCACCCCCAAAGATGTGCAAAGCTGAAAATTATCCTTATTTACAGGTTAATAAAAGGCTTCAGAGAATTACAAAAAAAATTATGAAGAGGTACCTTATTTGGCTAGTAGCATATTCAAGTAATTTTTGTCTATACAGTCTACTGGCAGCCCTAGATTAAGTACCCAAACAACATGGAAATGCTTTACATTATTTAAAGGTTTGTTTGGGTATAACTTAATTTGCACATTTCTCTAGAACTAGGAAATACGTTAACATTGAATTAGAGTCATGACAAATCCTTTATTTTTTTTCTGACTAAACAGATTATGACTAAGATTTGCTTAAAGATTGATACAGCCTATATAAGTTTTGTGCAATATCCTTAGAAACAATAGTATGACATTATAATCTCTGTCATTATCTGAATTTTCTCCTCAATGAGAAAGCAGTTTCTTAGAGTGAAGACATGATATAAACTGTACTAGTTAGTAACAGCAATGTTCATTAGAAGAGGCTTATAGCAGTCAGTTACAAAAAAAATCACTGTTGTCACAGAAAGCATAATAATGAATTTGTCTTGTTTAAAAATCAATGAAACTATTTTTTTCTGAATTAATGAGGTCTACTAGTCAGCAGGATGTCATAACTTGTATTTTCTTCTTTAAAAGAGCTAATATTCATGGAAATAAGATTCTAAATAAGTGGAAAATGAGAGTCTTTTTTTACACTGCAACTTAGGTATGTTTGTTTATTTACATAGCAAACCACACAAAATCAGTAAAAAGAGTATTAGAATAAAATACAGTCCTTTTTTTAGTTATGGTGGAATTAATTTGTATGCAGGAATAAGTTGCACTCTTATTTTCACTCATACAAGTAAATGGCAACTTTAATTCTATTAGAACTTACAGTGGAGTACTTAGGAGCTTTCTTGCTTCTAGGGACCAATACACAATGTGAGCAGTCTAACTTATAACTTACTATAAGTTCCTCAAGGGAAGATGTGCTCCAGTGCAGGAGTTCCATACAATGCCTATCCATAGGGCTTAAGCTGAGTTTATATATATATAGGCCACAAAATTTACAACACCTAGATTGATTCTGATTAATTTTAGCAAGTCAGGAGGATGGAAAGCAGATTTTAGCTTTCAGAAGAGCTTATATTTTAATATTTTTGTAGTAGGCTATAGTTGATGTGCAAATTGAACCACGTCATTTCTAAAATAAAGCAATTTATAGTGAGCTTATTGATGTTTTACATTTCAGTTTTAATTCAGTAGTAGTAACTCTGAGTTTGAGAAAACAAGGATTCTTCATTACACCAGGCGTTTTGTCCTTAGCTAACCTGGCAAAGCAGATTGGAGAGGCATGCTTTGGAAACTTTGGAGAAGTTATCTGCTAGTGTTTGCTTCTCTCAATAAACAGAATAAAGAATATGGAAAAAAAAAATGTTGCTTTGCATATCAAAGAAATGGTCTGCTTGTAACCAGTTTTGTCTGTTGTCTCTGTTGGGATCAGAGTCTACAAAGACTAGGTCCAGACTACTTGGAAATCTCTTGCCTTTCCAGAATAAATTAATAAACAAAAAAAATGCTGCAAAGAAAATATTTTAGAAGCAAAAATGTTGGGATAATTAACTGCATATTTCAGCAGTATTTATTTGACATTGATTGGTTAAGGCAACTTACTGTGAAGAGCTGAGTAGCTAATTCAAGCGCTAAGCATCTCCTAAAGGAGATGACCTTGGGGTTACATAATTGTAACACTAATTTATTTAGTTGAGGACACAAATATGTTCTCAATTAGCTTAGCAGGTGTTATAACAACACTAGTGAGATTTATATTTGCTCATGCCACTCTGCTGTAAGGATAAAGTTATTGGATTTGTTTGCCTGTATTTAGTCCCACAGTCCACTATTCTCCACAGAAGAGATGTGAAGGTTTGCTCATCCTGATTAACAGATGTCCAATCCTAATACTGCAGATATTGTCATCAAGGGACCTGAGGGATATGCACACAGCAGTAATACTGGCAGAAGACAGTGTTACCTACTTAAATCTTTCTTATGCTGATTTTTTTTCCCCTATTACAGATTCCAAGTCTTCTCAAACTTACCCATAAACTAGTGCCTGATCTGAGATTATTTCACCACCAGGGCTCTTGGAGGTTTATCACAGATATGTTACTCTACTGTGATGTTTTCCCCCACTGCTTTAATCTGTTGTCATGATCAAGCAGGAAAGCAGCAAGTCTTTTGACTGTGCTCAACCTCAATACTGCAACAATCCTCTGATCTACACTTCTTAAAGTATTTATTTTAATTTTCAAATATTGACACATTTTCACTGTTCATTGGTTGGGGTACATGTCAAAGACTGTATAATAGGCATTATCTACCTGCCTCACACCACAGCATGGGATATATGGAAACTCACTATCTAGAGTTGGCCATTATCAACAACTACCATAGCAACCAAAGCAACCATTGGCATTTTGCAGAAACAGCTTCACAAGAGAGCTCAGGCGAAAAAGGTAATTAAAAAATAAATGGAAGAGAGATTTTCAGGCGTATCTGTCTTTCAGGAAGCAGAAAAGCAAGAGTCAAAAGGCTAACCGTGGCTGGGGAGAGGAGTGAGCTAGACTTGACTTTCTGAACTTTGCCAGGAGAGGTCTCTGCAAGACTCACTACTGCAGGAGGTGCAGGGCAGAGCCCCTTGTGTGGTCCCAGCTTTCCCCTCTGTGTTATGCCAGAGGGAAAAAAAAGCACAGCACACCCATAATACATGTGTCAAATCAACTCTGTTTCCAGCTTGTAGGCAGCTTGTTTCATCACATGCTCCCACTTATACAAATCAGAGGCTAGTGAAGAAACTATTTAGAAACCGAGTAATCAATTTGTTAAGGCAGGCTGGCTGGCTTGGTTTGCTTAATTTGAAAGAAATGACAATCACGCACTCCAAGAAACAATTGGCTAAAACAAAGATATGTGCATCTTCCTAGAGTTCTCATATGTAGTATTTCCCAATTATGAGGGCACTCGTGCTTTAATCTCATATGTGTTTAAATATTTTGCTGAACAGTGCTGAACAGCATTCAGCCTGTGCTAGGACTTCTGGATTGCCTTATTTTCTCAGTACTGGGGAATGTGCTCCAACTATATCCCTGCTTGTGGGAAGGCTCTGCATGCACACATTCCGCATTACCACGAGTCAGAGGGTGTTTGGTGGGAGTCAGGAAAAACTTCTGTGAATGCAGCTCCAGATTGCACAGCCTATAAAGCTACAAACTCCAAGTGATATATAATAGAATACCTGTTCCTGAAAGTATGCAAGAAACCTATTTCTGCTTAATTATTCATAATATTTTTCAGTGAGTTATGGTGTTGAATTTTGCATATAGATGTATATTATTTTGTAGCCAGTGTGACTTTACAACACTTGTTTAAAGAAAAGATATTTTCCAATGAAACTATTTTTTCTCCTTTTAAACCACTAAATTGTAGCAGCTTGGAAGAAGAGATGAAGAAATCAAAAAGCTGTTTAGTTCTCCTTAGTCCCAAGCTTCCTATTGACCTGGAGAATTGATGAGAAGAAAAAAAACAATAAGAAGTTTACAATCATAACAAAAAATGTCTAAGCAACTCAAAGCAATGTCTTCCACTTTCTGCTCATTGTTTTGAAAGAAATTGATGGCAATGGCAAAGAACCAACTTTGATCAGGATACTTATGTTGGTGTTGGAATATGGATTTTATGGGTTGTCTCTGGACCCTGGAGTTTGGAAACTGACTATGATTTGCAAGCAGGTTAAAACATATTTTCTGTACCTTCAGTCCACTATGACATTTCATTGTAAACAGATAATTTAATATTACAGAAACAAGGGGAAAAAAAAAAATCTTTCTTTACAAATAGTCTCATCCCTTCTTAAGCACTTCAGGGTTTTAGCAGTTTTCAATATGTCCTCTCTCTGAACTCATAATCTACTCTGTGTGTGGTCTCCTGTTGATTATGTCAAAGCATTTGCACCAGGACAAAGATTACTGAACCTTACAAGTTAATATGCACATGTAACTTTAATTTAATTAGCTCACTTATAGTCTTCAAAACAGCTGTGACAGTTACGGTTTGTTGCACAAAATGCCATATTTTATTCATGAAAGTAGATTTTCATTTAGGATTTCACTTCTTCAAACAGAACAGTTTTGAAGGAGAATTCTTGTGTAGGTTATGAATTCTGTTTTAAAGCAATTGCTCTAATATCTTACAAAAGCAGTCTGTAACAGCAAGTTTTACTGTATGGATTTTGCAATAACTGTTGTAATGTTCTCTATGACTACTTTATGTAAGCATTTTCAGTCTATCAAACTGAATATTAGTTTAAATGCAAAAGAATTACTGGTTTTGATGTGGCTGAGGAAAGAGTTTGTGGTTTCTGTTTCTTTAACCTAGATAATCTAACTATGGGAATCCTGTAGTACCCGTCCAGATCCAGTGAGAGTGGGCAGAGCTTCACTTACAAAGAGAAAGTTGCCTCTGTTCATACCAATCCTGACAATGATCTATAGTGGTAACATGAAATCTTTTTGTATGAGCTAATCTATAGTCATAATCTGTATCTGTAATCTGTGATCTATATCTGTCATTGGTGCAAAAAAGAGCACATAAAAGAGCCACAGAGAGGGATAAAGGAACTCTCTCCTTGCCCTCACTTAACATGTGAAGAAGTACCAGATAACCACTAAAATCATCCCCCACTTCTGCATTTCTGTGGCCTATCCTCCAAGTTCTTCTTTCCCTCAGCCACACCTAGCTTTGAAGACAACATCCCAACGCCAGCCATGCTGCCTTCAATCTTAGTTTTGCTTACTATGACAGCAGAGTTCTTTACCACAATTTTTGCTTTTTATCCTGGTTCTGGTGTTCATACAACCCAAAGTCAAGAGCTTTGTTTCACAGAATCACAGAATCACAGAATCACAGGGTTGGAAGAGACCCATTGGATCATTGAGTCCAACCATTCCCATGAGTTTGGCTCATTCTCTTTATTTTGTGTTCGTAACAGGTCTGCTGGTCACTGAAAAAGTTGTCCTCTAGGACTGCAGTCAGCTACAGGTACAAAAGGGACAGAAAAGCAGGGAACTGATGGCATAAGGAGAAACTGTGATGTTTGAGTTGAAGTGAGCATTGAGAAAACTCCTCAGGACTAGATTCCTGCTGGTACAGGTAATCTTCTATTAGCATTAATGGTGCTTAGGCAGATGTGCTTCCTAAGAAGAAATATGTACCTTTGTGTCCAGATGCATGACCAGTAACAGCATGAGGAAATCTTCATGCTCTGTAGTTTAACATTAGATCCCAGGTTTCCCTTGGACCAAGTTCTGCCTCCTGGTAGGAAAGTCACCTTACCTTTAAGACACTCCTGAGATATGTAAATTCAACACAGCAGTTTTGCTGAAATTAAAGTGTCATGGGTTGTATCAGTACATTTTAAGTAATTTTCTCTTACCTTGATCAGTCTATGCCCTTCAAATTAAAGCTGAGATTAATTCTCCAGAACACATTATGGTACTGTATTAATACTTGAAATTGTCTTACAAATGTTTGCTTTCATATTTGGCATAACCATTGTACCAGTATAGAAACTGCTTCTATTGACCTTTAGATTAACAGTATGTTGGATTGTCATGATTGGCACATTCTGAATAACTCATTCTTGCCAAACACAGCATAACAACTTTTTAACAATCCCTTTTCTTTACAACTGCTTCCATATTCATTATATGAAATATGGCTGTATTATATACCACCTCTCATTGCCTAACATGCTTTTTTTCAGAGTTCAAGAAGATTTACATTTCAAGCTAAATGTTTCAATGATTGCTCTGTTGGATTTCATTATACTGGTGTAGTTAATCAAAGCAAGTCTGGCCTTGTAACCATGATTCATTGTATGCTTTTTTGAACTTAGTAATTTATGCTGCATGAATATACACATTATCACCAGAGTACCAGATTTTCTTTAATGGTCTGCATGACACTGTACTGTAATGCCTTAGTAAACTGTTCATATCATGTGTGCATTGCATCTGCTTTTTTAATTTCCCTTTTCCCCCCTCTTTTTCAGAAATTAATTGAAAGCCATTCTCTTTAGCAGGGGAATGTAGTCAGTGCAAGGGAAATGGTATTCTCTTGTGGTCCTAGTGACTGCCATTTCACTATACATAGGAATATTTTCAGATCTGCATGCTTTGTCTATGCAGCTGAGTGGTCTGCATTACCAAAAAATCCCCAAACAAACATAACAGTCTGAGGTTTATTCAGCCACATGCATTACAGCAGAATTCAGTTAAGTGCAAAAGTGCACTAGTTTTGATGTGGCTGAGAAAAGTGTTTGTGGTTTCTGTTTCTTTAACCTAGACAATCTAAATAAGTATGGTTTTGACATCACTATCAAGGGGGCAAATTCTTTTACCATCCAAGAAGCTCTGGAAAGAAAGGTTTATGATAATAGTCCATGTTAGCTAATACTTCCAAACTAACTATTTTGCAGTCTTATGCAGGCTAACATCAGTCTTTAACGTGCTGGTAGTGTTGAGTTAAAGTCTTAGCAAGCTCTTTTAAATGCTGCAAATCAAACACACAGAGGTACTTAACAGCCTAGAGGTGAAGATGGGTGTTTAGTAATACCCAAATGCTTAAATAGGTCAGGTTCTTGATTCCCATCAAAACAGAATGACAGTACTTCAAATGCCTCTGTAAATCCAGATGCTTGTACTTCTGTCTACAATTGCTTTCTGAAATGTGTTAAAACCAGCACCTGCTATTATCCTACTTGTATTCTGGATTGAATATATGTGATAATCATATGCTTTTGGTATAACAGAGACAAAAGTACCACTAGGAAAAAGCGTTTTGATGTTTCTCTAGATAAAACTCAAAACCAGGTGTGTGTCTGTGGTATCTCCATCTTCCTAATCTCTGTTTATGCACAGCTGGTGCCTTACAACATAAACTGTGAGGTTCACCATGTCCATAACAGACAAAACACACTAGCTGTTAGGTGTGATTGGGTGAGAAGCCAGTCCACCTAAAGAGAAAACAAAACAGGGATTCCCCATTTTGGACCAGTTACTTGCAAAATATACATGTGGCTGGCAGGGATAAATTTCTAATCTTGTACAGGTTTTGGTGTGTAATCATTCTATAGAACAGATGTCAGCTTCTATGTAGGATTTTGCATTTAATAGGTTAAATGGTTATAAATTGATTGGATCCAGTCATGGCAGATTTCCTTGGTTAGAAGGATCTTCCATTTATTTAAGGTCTCCAAAACATCTTCTCCGACCCAGCTCCTTTTAGCCTTTGTCATAGAAGTGTATTACAAAGTGAGAAGTGATATCCATCTCCTCAAGCAACCCTGAGGACAATGGTCAGCCAGCACAGAGTGGAACAAAATCAGTTTTGAAGATCAGTTTTGAAGATTGGATATCTGCTGCAACTGTTTTTTACTGCCTAGGTACTATTTTTCTTCTTAACAAAAGGCATACAAGTGCATCAAATAATAAGAAAAAGAGGAGAGAGAAAATAGTATGCAAATATCTGCCACTGGGATTGTCTTTATGACCTGCGTGTCACTTATCTGCTCTGCTAACAGCATATTGCTAATTTATTCTCCTGTTTAAAAATGGGATTATATTTTGTGTTGGCTACGTGATAATTACAATCCCCCTTTTTGTTTGCTTTCTACAGACATCAGAACGATTGCTGTTACTAGCACAAGCAGTCACAGAACACATACTCCCATAACACATGCAAGGGTATTCACTGAAACTAAATGTCATATTCAAATGTGTAAATATTTATTCCAGAAGTACATTGTTGTTGTTACACTGCATGAATAAAAAGAATGCCTTGTGATTTACCTGGCTAATCACAACTAACCAGCCCAAATGAGTTGTCAAATATTTGCAAATAATGGGTTTGGGTTGATGTATATGGTTAGTTTTTTAAAAAAATAATTTAAAATTACAACTGAATCTGAAAAACTATGATCTGTTAGCAGATATTCTATTTGCAACAATAAGGCAAAAAGTATCTATTCCAATACCAAAGGAGAAAACCACTCAGCTCTTTTGACATTCAGTAAAATGAAGGATGAATTTACTCTTTTACTTGCAGAAAACAATTTCAAGGCACATGTAGAAGTTTTGCTAATTCTACTAAATCCTGATTTGAGGGAATACACTGTTCTCACATAGGGTATTTGGCTGTTTGGTTGGAGTAAAACTTTTCCCGAGTTACTATGATTTACATATGTTAAGACAGTTAGGAACTTCCCTACAGAATCTAAAAGTGTAAAGACTCGACTACACAAATAATCCCTACTGCAAGCAAATTAGGTGCATTAGGGGGAGTGGAACTATTATATGATTCTATGATTATAATAAGCAGAATGCCTATTTTGATGATTTTTTTTAATATCTAAATAGTGGAATATACTACTGTTGATGTTTCAGATCTGAAACACCACTCAGATTGTTTTCTGCAACAGAAGTTTCATCACAAAAAGCCTGGCTACATAATTTCCTGAGCTATGTATAGGAAGTTATTGTAGTCTATAATAGGCTAGAAAAGCATTTATGAGAGGTTAGATAGCCTTCCTAGATGGGTTTCTCTAGAGAAGAAGTCCAACACATCGTTTCAAAGATCACAGAATCACAGAATCACCGGGTTGGAAGAGACCCACTGGATCATCGAGTCCAACCACTCCCACAAAACACTAAACCATGTCCCTCAGCACCTCGTCCACTCGTAACTTAAACACCCCCAGGGAAGGCAAATCAACCACCTCCCTGGGCAGCCTCTGCCAGTGCCTAATGACCCTTTCCATAAAAAACTTCCTCCTAATCTCTAACCTAAACCTCCCCTGGCGGAGCTTGAGGCCATTCCCCCTTGTCCTGTCCCCT
>WAAB01006426.1:0-12671 GCA_013389865.1 Piaya cayana | reverse complement strand
CGGCTGTCGACCAACACCCCCATGTCCCTCTCCTCCTGACAGCTCTCCAAACAGACCTCACCCAGTCTGTAGCTCTGCATAGGGTTGTTGTGCCCCAGGTGCAGGACTCGGCATTTGGCTGTGTTAAACCTCATGCCATTGGACTCTGCCCAGTGGTCCAGTCTGTTCAGATCCCTTTGCAGGGTCACTTCTTTAATAAGAAATCCTGTACATGGTGAAACAGTGATAGCAAATATAGTATGGATTCAGCAGAATATCACTCTTTTTTGTAAAATATGCAAAGAATTGTATTGTTGGTTCTCTGATATTAGTTAATAGTAAATTAAATGTGCTGTAGAATATGGAAACATATTGTTTAAATCTATAGTGAACACACAGATTTTTTCAGAAGGTCTCTCCCTGCCAAAATCTTCACAAATGGGACTGCCTAAATTGTCAAATTAAGAAAAGGTAGGAAAAAACCCTCTACCTAAGCTTTTGTCGGATGGTGATAATGTGTGCACAAACCCTAAAACAACAGTAAGTCATTTGCTAGATGGGGATACTAGAAGAGGGCTTTTAAACCTTGATATATTGTGCTGGATGTTTTACTATTTCTTTCATCTGTGATTGTCAAAGAAGTATTAACATTTTATGGACAATGATAACAGCATTCTTTCATCTGGGATCACTCTAGCGATGTTTACATTTACTAAGATAGATACAGGCCACGTTCCTAGATGCATTCGAGATCTCTGACTGGTGAAAAGCTATCTTTCCTAGGCATCATAGTTAAGTGTCAGCACCAGCCACAGTGTTTTCAAGCACTTGAGCACAGAGTGGATTTGTCGCTTACTTACCACACATTCAGATGTATTTATTTCAGTACTGTCATCTATAAAATCTAAATGCTTACCAAGTGCCTATGGAGACCTTAGATAAGGCGAGTCACTTTTACGCTGTTCCGGTTCCGCCTTCAGCGATTCTGCTATTTGACCCATTATAAGAAAAATAACCCCCAGTTATCAAAACGAGGCATTTGAAGACAGGTATCTAATGATATAGAGGTGTCTTTACTAGTTTTTGAATACAAGGCACACGTACATATATGACTCATCAATTCAGACTAATTTTCACTAAAACTGACTGGTAGTAACTTAAAATGTTTTAAAATAAAAATAAAGAGCTGAACTGCACATTCAGCGTTATTTGTGTTCTCTGGGTTACCACATAAAGTGGCAAGTACCTCAGGATACACCTCAGGGCATTACAAACAACATATCCTCCAGTCAATTGCATTTTAGTTTACTACAAAAGACTTGCTGTCAGGATTAAAGTGAACAGAATATTCTTTAAATGATCTGAAGTTTTAAAAATGAAGTTTTAAAAATTAACCTAACTTAAGAATAGATAAGCCATACCCATGGTATAGGCTGTGAAATCGGGTACATCTCTCGATCCATAACTGCCTGAGCAAAGTTGTTGAGTCCTCTGCCATTTTACAGACAATGTTGTAGAAGTCTGGTTATTGCAATAGGTGGGAATGCAAATGAGTCTGAGCAAGGAGAGGATAAGAAAACATAAACTGCCTTCTCTGCATTTTGGAGGAAACAAGAATTTCTAGAGCGGCAGGGCTTTGCTTGTAGGTAGTACAATTTGAGGGTACTATCAAATAAAGACCTAAAATCAGCCACTTTGTTGAATCAATATGAACAACTGAGAAGACTGGCTCAGGCTGTGGCATGACAGAGTGGGAGCAGGAGAATCTATTGCAAGCCTGTCAGGTTGGTTCCTCCTTTGGGTAGTCTTACAGATGACATGCCCTACATCACAAGAGCTTTTGTGTGTGTTTTATGTGAGTCAATGGGAAAATTAATCTGCTTTAACAATCAGCACCTCCCTAAATCCTCTCTTGAAATGGATCAAGGGAAACAAGGAATAAAGGATGTCAGAGAAATAATAAATGGAGAAGCCAGAGAAGAAATTATTCAATGCGAGTATATAGTTTGGCTGTTTTATAAAAACAAACATGCAAACCCAAAACATCCTAAAAATGCCTTATGTTTAATTAGCTAGGGGTTAGCTTTGTTTGTTGCTTATAGTAACAGTCCATGCCGCACTGTTACTAATTCTAGTGTATTATTTTATTTTTCCAGGAACAGCATATTTATTATGTCTGACCCAGGAGAAAGTATGCTTAGAGGTAAGCTATTTTGAAAATTTTTATCCTTATCTGCTCTATTTTTCTGCTTTGCTCGTATTAATGTAAGTATGAAAGCTGCAAAAGAATTTTAGTATTATGCAAGGAAAGTTTTCTGGGCTCACAATTTCTACAAACACAACTGATCTAGCCCTCAGACCTTCACAATAGTCAGTCTTCATAAACAGAAAATTTAGAACACTAAATTAGAACTCACCCTAAAATTCATAGTCCTAGTACAAGACAAAAGAGAAAAATTACATCATCACTGTCCTCCACCTCCCACACCTCATTATCACAGACATCACAAAGGTGTTTTTACTTTCTATTTAGTTAGTTTTCTTCAAATCTCTTGGGACCTGTGCATCATTTTCTTCAATGAACATCTTCAGTAAACAGCACATTTAAGCACATTTGTGTTGTTCTGGCTTGTGGCAGTTGTTTACCTGATTGGATCACACCCTACTTTGGTGATTTGAAAAAGAAAAAAATTTTACAGCAAAATACAATGTCATGATCTGCAAAAGCAGACTGAGGAGAAAAACATATTTATTGTGTTTGGATTTTTCTCTGATATATCCACTTTAAAACAACCTAGAGACTGCAGAATCCTCTCTTACACAGACATACACCTTCTAATCATCTTGACTTTGAAGGTTCAAGGTTAATCACTTCCATTGCATGAAGAATTAATTTTCCCCTATGATGAAGAATCTCCTGAAGTTCATTTGAAAGGGCACTTGAGTTAGGACTTGCCACAGAGTATCTCAAGTGACACCAGACATGATCTTGAACCATTAATCTGTTGGTTTCCTCCTACTCTAGGATAAGGCAATTGTATTACTTATACCTACAGCCAAGACCAATGCTTTCTGCTTTCTTGGCACTTTTATAAATTTGGTCTGATCTTTTGGGATGAATGTGTATACATCATCGATTTTATTGAGTTTGCAGTAAACACAGTAATTTGAAAATTCTCCCTTATAGGAGAAAAATAACGTTTTGAACATAAATCCATGCATACTTTAGGTAAAACAACAGATTAGGATACTGAAGGCTCGTTGTTCTGTATCGTATAAGGATTTCTTTATGTCTTAATATATGGGAATGGAAATCGGATTTGGATTGATTTGGACTGCCCGCTGTAATGCAGTATGCTAATAGTAGAGTGAAGAGAGTATAGTCATCTCTATGCTGTATATTTTGTAATTTTACAATTATGTTACATCCCATAAAATTCCAATATATTCTTAAGTGACATGATATCTAACGGTTTTTCTAATGAAAACTGTATTGCTTTACTTTTAGAAAATTGCTCTCAGAAGTGAAGTTTTAGAGTCAAATTTTTAAAAGTTGAAGTATCATATGAGCAATGCCTATCTTTTCTCTTGTATGCATGTAGACATAAGACCACATAATTGGTGCTTGTATCTTCAGTAACTCACGCAGGTCTATCTTTACAAGTGCTAACTCAGAGCCCCCACTATGAAATTCTGAATGCTCATACTTTGTTGATTGTACTCCATGCATGTGGATATATAACCAATATTAATAATGAATCACTTGAGCTTTCTCTTGGGTTGATTCTCTAAGAGTGTTTTGTGTGAGCTCCATATCTAAGCACAGTGAATCTCAATAATGTGAACAAATTGAGATGGTAGGTTTTTACACTAATTTTGCTCAACTAGAAGCAGCTGCTCAAGACATGGAGCCAGACAGTGAATACTAGTGGAATCAGGCCCTACATATTAGGCCTTCTTTCTGAGGGAGTTTTACGGCATTAATTCTCATCAACCTGCTGTGTGTAGCTAAAAAATTTATTATCATCATTTTATAGATGGATAAAATTAGTCACGTAAAGGTCAAGTGATTTGTGCAAGGTCATGTAGTAACTCTATAGCAGGGTCGACAACAGACTTAGAAGTTGTAACCTCTGCTGCTTTGGCCCAATAACCAGTCCACATGCCACATGTTATCCTTTTGTAAATGACACATACTCAGACATGAGCTGACTATAAATCAAGTATTTAAGAGACTCTTTATATTTTTCTTCATATTGTGTGCCTCATAAAGGGTTTCAGGTTTACCTCATGAAATATTGGGTTCTGCAATATTGGGTTATATTTGGTTATTGGGAAATAATTGGGTTCTGTGTTGAGAATTAGCCTTGCCCTCTTTAGGTCTATACCTTTCAGCTGGTGACACGTAGAGCTGGCCAAACTGCAAGGGCAAAATGAGCTCTGTATCAAACACTCAGCTCATCCCAATCCTTGTTGAAGAAGTCCATGTACAAGAGTACACACCAACTGGAGTGAAATCAGTTTCCCTAGAAGCATCTGAAATAAAATTCTTATGACCTTGAGTGGCCATGAATGCCTTGTGAACATTGAAAAAACCAGCAGTTCTTGTAGGGGTCACATTGAGAAACTTTTCCCAATCTCTGAAAGACTGCAAGTAGTCAAGGAAATTTTCCATTGCTGCCACACATAGTTCCCTGCAGTTGCCAGCACTGCTGGAACAAATGCAGCTCTTGGTGGCTGCCTCATTGATATAATTCAGCAGTATTTGTGTACCTTTGGGATACAGGTTACACTTGTTGTTCCTGCTTGTCACAGAATAAAAATAAGTCTGTGTTAAATGACATGGCCCTGACTGGGCTTGTGGTTGCAAGTTGGGGACTTTCAAGGCATTAATTTATAAAGAAGAGAATTTTTTTTTTCAGGTTCGGATTCAGCTTACTGTTTCAGCCTTGAGAGAACAGAAAAGATACAGAGCAGGAAGGAACATTTCCCTGTTTAGAGTATTTATGTGTATTTAAAACGAATCATATATTGAATTGGCTGAACTATTAATTGCAAATAAAGTGCCAGATAGTACTATTCAGTGAGTTATTAATGAGAAATCAGTGACACATGTTTTTCTAGTTTGCACTCAAATAGTAGACAAAGAAGCCTTCAGATAAGGACTGAATTATCATTACTCATTTTTTATGATATGCATTGTACTACAATGAAAACACACAAGAAGAATAGCCTTTGCCCAAAAGATCTTACAGTTAAAAACATCAGTAAAAGAAAATAAATGGAGAAAGTGGTATCTCATTAGTTCCATTTCCTTCACTTCATTTATTATAATTTTTATTACAATAACAGGGAATGAGCTAAGTTCAAAGTGGCAGAACAAGGTGAAGAATCAAGAGAAAATCGATTAGGAAAGAAAGAGTGGCAGTATGGCCAGTAGATTGAAAGGCAAAGGCAGAACATGAGGGAAAGAGTGGAGCTTAGCTTGGCAGGCATGGAGTCCTGGGGAAGTATTTGAGAGTAAGTGTGGGGAAGGGGCTACCCTTTAAATTTTAAAAAGGACAGGGACTCTCAGAGGGTTTCATCTTTGTTGCTACTTTGTCCTAGTGACCAACACCACTGATTTTTTAACACTTTAATATTTTTAGCAATCCTGGAGAGAATGGCAGAAGCTCCAGTTTAGTTCTGCTGCTGATTTTTTTCTGCTGGTTACAAACTACTTTGCACCTTCCAGCAGGTATGTCTGCCCCCAAGTCACCTGCTTCCTTTTTTGTTATTGATTGCAGAGATATTCTATTTTTGAGGTGATTTTATTTATTTAAGTGTATTTGGTCAAAAATGGTGGGGGGAGGATTGAAGATGCTGCTAGGAAGGGATGTATGGATTTAACATGTTGATGTGAAGCTTGTAAGATCTGAGATAAAGCACTACCATTACTTTCTCATACCTTTGCATCACTAGCCATTACTGAATGACACGGTGCAGAAAGACTGTTAGAGAAGGCTAATACCAATACAGCTGCTGTAATGAAGAAATGGGAGGTTTAGGTACAGGAAACCACAGTTCCAACACATGGAGCTGAAAAGATATAGATAAGATTAGTGATGTATGTAAAGGCACAGATAATGTATGATAGAGTCTACTCAGATGAATAGGTTGAAGCCAGCAGTAATAGGAAGCTCGTGTTCTCCCTAATCCTCGCAGATAAGCTGTTCCATCCAGAATTATCAGCCAACAGTCTTCAGGGTATCAGGCTGAAAATGAAGTTTCAGAATGCTTTGATTCCTCGTCCATAAATGAGAAAGTGCCTGAAGGATCTTTATTTATTCTCTCTCCCTCTGAAACGCTCTTCAAAAAGTGCCAATATACTAGCAACAGATGCATAAAGCCTCGCTTATTTTGATTGACAGAACATGATATAAAGCAACTCTCACTTGACATTTTAGTTTCATAAGGCTCCAAGCAAGTGTGTGTGTGTATAACTTTAAAACGTCACAAGAAAATAAAAAAAAATATGAAAACTGCAAGAGAATGTCTTCTGAAGTGAGTATAACTTTACCCTTGTTTCAAGACCTTATATGACAAGTTGTGCAGTTGATGAATAATTTCAGTATATCGTTTCAACCCTTTGTTTATTAAATGCCTGCAATATTATTACTGTTAGCTTTTGTAGAGTTACCAAAAAAATCAGTATGTATGGCCCCAGCAAATGTATTTAATTTGAAGAAAAAAGTACTTGAAAATGAACTTTCAAAATATGAATGAGGATGAAAAGGAATAGAGATTCATATCTGCTTTCAATAAATCAGAATTATCAAAAAGGTGCAGGAAGAATTTTAGCTGAGTTTTCTACTCCTCTTCTTGACTATTTCATGCAGGGATGAAGTAAGGAGAATACTGGTAACTACATATAGTGTGTCTCTTTTCCCAGTGTAACTACCTGAGTCTAACACCCCTGAGGACATCAGGCTGGACAATGGTTATGAGTGGTATTTATAATATATCCTCATTAGCTTTTATGCTTTAATACATTTTTTTTTTTTATTTTCACACTTAGATTGCCTTGGATTCTACGTATGTGAACACTTAGAACATTTGATGATGCTTGATGATTTGATGATTAAATTATTCATACCTGGAGAGAAAGAAAACTGCTAGAAAAAATCCTTAGCCCTCAAGTATTTAGAGTGGGATGCATCTGTTCTTTCTAAAGAGGAACACTACTCTGAGGAAAAAAACTGTGTGTGAGTTTCATTGGAAGAAAGAACAGAACCATGATCAAAAGGAACTGGTAGATTTCTTTTTATTTACAGAGAACAAGCAAGACAATTAACTAAAATATGGCTAATGGAAGAACATTAGGGAAGGATAATTGTTCATAAACATTAACAAGAAACTTTTCAAAGAAAGGAGGAAGAAATGTAGGTAAAGTACTTCTGTTTTTCTTTCCTCTTGTTCCATTTCCACTACATTAATCTGTAAATTACCTGCCTCCAAACCTGAAAAAGTTCTACTTTCACCAGTTAATAAAAAATGCTATGAATTTTCACAAAGCTACTAATATTTCAGAGTATTAGTTATGTGATAAAATATAGTCTTTTGAGAACTGCTCAAGATTTTGGAAGATATTTTAAGGCACTAGTTTTTTGAATGCTACAAGTGTCATTTTATACTTCTCATTCCTGCCTGACTCCATTTAATGAAACGAAGATAAACTGAAATGTCATGGTGCTGCATATTCTTCCAGGGTCAAAAAAAGCACAACTGAATTAGCTTTCTTTTTAAAACTAATTCTATAAATAGTCACATTTTCAGCAAGTATATGTGAATTTTCAGAATAATAAGTACATCCATAATTGGTTCTCCCAATGTTTTGCATTTTCCATTTTTTTATTCTATTGGAATGATTATAAGAGATTTCTGTTTACCATATCTGTTGGTTAACATATGCTGAAGAACAGTAGCAGGTCATTACTAAATTCATCACAAAAATGCCATATTAAAACCAACATCCTCATTACTGAATGCAGGGGCAGGGCTAACTGCTGTCTCCAAACAAGGAATCCTGAGGGACATTCTGGGCACTGGGAAGTGAAGCTCAGCTAAAATAGAGCTGGAAAGTGAAAAAGAGAGGTTAAAAGACATGTGGGTTGAGAAATTAATACTTCATCTTTAGATGCAGACATAACATGCCTTTCTTGTCTTTTCCTCTTTGTTGACTAATGGACCATACACAACTTTCCTAAAACTGATAAGCTAGAAGAAACTTATGCTCAGAAAACAAAAAATATAGTTTTGTTTCTGTATTCTTAACTCTAAGGCAGTGAGAAAACTCTCATGTTACTAGATTTCTCTTTGCCAGAAAACAGTAAGAAGCAGAAAAAGCTAATATTTCTAGTGTTAAGCATTACTGCTAAGCACTGCAGAATAGCAGCTGATGAGTACCACCATGTTCGGAGTCATGACACAAAGTGAGTCCTCAAATGCAAGTCCCACCAAGAGTCAGTGGGGATTTCTCAAAGATCTTTGGAACTGGATCCTTTCTCCATATTTTTAACCATGTTTAACCCAATTAATAGACTTGAATAGATGTTGAACATTTCAATTTACAGATGGCAGCACTTGTGAGTGAACTAAAGAAAAATTTGTAGGCATTGCCTAACAGTTTTTCTCAGCTGCAAATGATCCTATGTACAATGCAGCTACATGTTAGTCTATGTATAAGGAAAAATGCCTTGAAGTGCTGTATTTTTAAGTGAACAGTATTCTTCTAGAATACTGTTGAGAAGAGTTGGAAGACAGAACTTTGGGTACCTGCAAGTGTCTGCTTTGCCTGCACATCAATGTGTTCAGGCATGTGAAAGAGGGCATAACAGAAAAAAAGAGATTGAGGAGAAAATGTGCCGAAAAGGGTAAGTCCTGTTTATTTTTAAAAAAACCAAACATATTAGAAGCATTATTTTGAGGACAAACAGGATGTGAGAAAAGATTAAGAAAACCATCAGGTTTCTCAAAGCCTTAGGGCAAGACTGCCTCCTTTGCCCATGTGGGTAGGTTAGCCAGTGTGCTGAAAGCAGCTAATCCTTCACCTGTTTGTACTGCCAGAATTTATTTAATGTAACTAATGTCTCCAAAGCCTTCTGCACAGTGCAAAATACTTGCTTTCTGGAAATGCTGACATGCTGGTACACCCAAACCCTAAAAGGAGCTTCAACAAAGAGCTAAAGGGTTGAAATAATGTGAAATGCCACAGTTTTAAAATGTTAATCAGTTTTGAAACTGTAAGTCACCTCCTGCTAATAAGGAAAATGAACATAGGAACAGAGGAAAAAGTGGAATTTCTGAATTAAGGATCTGTATGGCTTTTCATCAACACTTAGTAGACAATCCCAATACTCAAACCTGTCATCCAGCAGACTAGTGTAGAAGTCTGCATTTTATATTATAAACACACATTTACAGAATCACAGAATCACCGGGTTGGAAGAGACCCACTGGATCATCGAGTCCAACCACTCCCACAAAACACTAAACCATGTCCCTCAGCACCTCGTCCACCCGTAACTTAAACACCTCCAAGGAACGCGAATCAACCACCTCCCTGGGCAGCCTCTGCCAGTGCCTAATGACCCTTTCCATAAAAAACTTCCTCCTAATCTCNACCAGTGCCGAGTACAGAGGGAGAATAACCTCCCTCAACCTGCTGGTCACACCGTTTCTGATACAAGCCAGGATGCCATTGGCCTTCTTGGCCACCTGGGCACACTGCTGGCTCATGTTCAGCCGGCTGTCGACCAGCACCCCCAGGTCCCTCTCCTCCCGGCAGCTCTCCAAACAGACAAACAAATTTAGAGCTGGCATGCATGCCTTTGCATCCTCAGTAGCCACTTTTGGTTTTATGCAGGTACTGGGGACAACAAAGGAGAGCACAGGGACATTCAGAGGTCTCTCTGAAAATGTCTGAACACAGTGACTGATTTCATTGGCAATTACCACAATTCTAACAATGACTCCCAAGGGAACTATCACTGACTTTACATCCTTTGCTTTGGCTGATTTAACTGAAGTGGAACACAAGTGAAGGAAAATAAGAAGCTTTCACTGCTCCATGGTTATTTGCAGAGAGAGATCTTGGCTCTCTGTCCTGCCATAGATGCTCCAGTGAAAAAGGAAGAGAATGCTTATCAGGTTATATGTTCTCCAAATGATGTAAACTTTACCTGGCAATATAGATGCAAAGAGAAGTTTTGTCACTATTTTGTGAGGGATGGATTTCATTCTGGAGATTTTGTTTTCAGGCTGACTTTGTCTTGGTATCATTTGCTTCCCGGGCTTAATTTGATAAGGTGCAGGGACTAAGCTGATGACAACCTCATACTGGGGGAAAATCCTCACTGTAAGAACAGCATGGCATAGATTTTTGTGTTGATCAGATATTGTAGCAAAGGTGGGGGCAGGGATAAGAATCAGCAGATTCTGCATATTTGTGTTCTTTTACTGCAGTCAAGAAGAGGCTTAAACTCCTTACACGAAGGCTAATACATGCAAACCAGACTTTTTCTCATTTTAAGCAGGCATTTGCTTTCTGCTTGCTTATTTTAAATATGTTGCATTATATAAATGCAGGACTTGTAAGCTTAGAGTGGCATGCTTCTCATGGCCCCAAGCAAACATTTCTGATTTTAACATGCCATTATACATGAATGAAAAGCTAAACTAATAACTAATTTTCACCCTTACAAAACAGGCATCTCTGACAAGATTAAAAGTGATTATCTTTAAGGAATGTTTATTAACATTAGCCCAAAGTGGGGAAACAGGCAAGTGGGGAGGCTGCATTAGAGCTAGGCAATTTAGCAGTGTATATAAGAAAAAACACAGCATTCAAAAGAGAGGCAAAACAAGCAAAGAATGAATCACATTAGTGTCCCATAAGATCCATCGAGGAAAATACTATGAAGACAATGCCTAAATGATTCATAAATGAGCATTTAGTTTCATGCTGTCTGTGAATATTGCACAATCTATCTTTTCTGCCCAAACTGGATGTGTTGTGCATTGCCATAGTGTATGTGAAACCACATGAAACAGATGTGACGCAGAGCATAAGTGGTATCTCTTCTTCCAGGAAAACACCAATATGGGCTTAGATACAGAAGTTTACCTCTTTGTAATGAAGTAATGTAGCTACCATTTAAAATCTTGATTAAATCTAATCTAAAATTTAATCTCCCGTCTGGGTTCTTCTGGTCTTTTCCCGACTCCGNTCATTGGGCACTGGAACAGGCTACCCAGGGAGGTGGTTGATTCACCTTCCCTGGAGGTGTTTAAGGCACGGGTGGACGAGGTGCTAAGAGACACAGTTTAGTGTTTGATAGGAATGGTTGGACTCGATGATCCAGTGGGTCTCTTCCAATCTGGTGAGTCTGTGAAATATAAACTCTTCAGGAGCTGTCAATAGAAACTGAAGTGCTGCAGGAAATTGTATAGTTGGTCATGTAAACAGTTACTTCTTAACACTTGTTCTGGGTGCACTGCCTTTTACCTGACAGAAAAAATATATATATTTGTCGTCACTAAATACATTACAGTACTTTTCAAGGAGGTGTTTGTGAACGTCAGTGTTGTGACTAAATTGCATCTTGGGTGTTGAGGTCCACCTAAACTTCCCCATGTCGTCTGCCTTGTGCTATTCTCTGTTTCCTTTTCTATCCTGAATGTCCATGTAGTGCAGCCCTATGTGGTCTAAGATTTACCACATTTTGTCTATGTGGTTGCATTTCAGTGGAGAAATTAAAGATTAATAATATCCTTCCATGTTTTTCTGGTTTTGATTCGATTTGTTTCTTTGTTTTCCTGAAGTGCTGTGTACCTTTAAAAGCTCACTGAGATAATGGGGCTGTAAAATCAGCTTTTTCTTACTCATTATCACTATCAGCAACATGAGGATGTTGTTTACATAGAAAGCAAGGCTGAAAATTCTGAATAAGAGAAAAAACGCCAAGAATTGCCCTGATAACTTGTGATGACTGCAGCTAAGTTTATGTAAGCTTGACACACAGATTGATATACGCATTACCAGCCATGATCTGAGTTGTGATGTATCACTTAGTGACACAAGATCAATTGCTCTTTTCAACTGAAGAGACAACAGTAGTTTAGCAAAAGAAATTTAAAGAAAAAAACCTAAAGACAGTGGATATTGTATGACCAGTGCTGAGTCTTCACTATAGTACAAGATATGACTGCAGTTTATGTCAATGCAGTTAAGCTAGATTTAAATTAACTTTGATCTGCGTGGCAGTGTAGCTGCAGCAATGTGAACTTCAGCTGGTTGAAGGCATTAACCACATTCATTTGCCCATGGTTTGCACCATGCACTCATCTCCAGAGAACACTATTTGTCCCTCAGGAAAGTTTATTCAAAGCAAATGCTGCTGTCACATCTGGAGCATGATGCTTTTTTGCCTCTGTTCAAGTGGTACTGGAAAAACTAATCTAGCCTGCTTGCTGAGGATTCCCATATTGTTAAAGCATATTTCCAGATCATGGCCCACTATACCTGACTTTCAGCTATAAGTGGTCCCACTGAGTCTCAGGTAGTCAGAATTGATAGAACAGTTTTAGATTATTCTAATTTATGCCAAACCAAATCTGGCTCCTGCCAGTCCCAAAATCACAGAATCACAGAA
>WAAB01006425.1:14103-24146 GCA_013389865.1 Piaya cayana | reverse complement strand
TACCACTACCTGAAGGGAGGTTGTGGAGAGGAGGGAGCTGACCTCTTCTCCCAAGTGACAGGGGACAGGACGAGGGGGAATGGCCTCAGGCTCCACCAGGGAAGGTTCATATTGGACATCAGGAAAAAGTTTTTCACAGAAAGGGTCCTTGGGCACTGGAACAGTCTGCCCAGGGAGGTGGTTGAGTCACTATCACTGGAAGTATTTAAAAGATGGGTAGATGAGGTTCTGAGGGGCATGATTAAGTGGTTGATAGGAATGGTTGGACTCAATGATCCAGTGGGTCTTTTCCAACCTAGTGATTCTGTGATACTGTGCTTCACAGTGAAGTGTGGTGGATATGTAAAAACTTAAATCATGCATACACAAATGAAACTTGGTTTTCCCCCACTCTCAGTGCTGCTGTGTATTTTAGTGTGTTCTGTAAAGAAATTGGATGGCCTGAGTCTCTCTACCCTCTTGTTTGCTTTTGAATGCTCTGGACCATTGCATAAAGAATTGATGAGAAAATGAAAAATTCAAACTGCAGTTGTATGTTTTCTTCCTTGCTTTTACAGGCAAGGAAGAACATGATGCGGAGAAAGGACTTAAATTTGTACTCCTGGTGGAAGTCATTTTAATTATATTCAGTGTGGTAGGTGTTTCAAGAGGCAGCAGGCAATTAGCTGGGCAGCGTGCAGCCAGCTTTTGACTGTTCCCAGCGCATTGCGTGGGGCAGTGAGGAAAAGTCTGGTAAGCTGGAACAGATAAGAGTGTGACAGCTCTGAGAAGGTTAGACAGAAAGTCATGGGAAACCAGACTTTGTTCTGTTGTCCTTCTGGTCTTTACATATCAGAATTTAAGTAAGATTGGCTAAAAATGTAGAAATGGGAGTATAAACACATGTAGAAAAACGTATTCTCAGTAATTCTCTTAAAAAATCAAAGAAACCAACCCCCCACGAGCCCCAAGCCCAGCAGAACTGGTTACCTTGTTCACTAGAGTGTTTAAATTGTGAATTGCATATTAAAATTAGTTCCAAGGAAAGACAAATTTGTGATGTCTAATCACCTTCCAGTATTTCAGGAATTCTGTTGTCATAATTGGAGGGAGTCTTTATGCCTTTAGTTTGTATGACAGTGGTGTTGACGTTACAGGGAAAAGAAAAAAAAGTAGTTTGGGATTTGGGATTGGCTGCTTTAGCACTGATTTATGCTCCTGTTAATTTAATATTTACTAATTATGTTTATGAACGTTTTATTGCATAGTAAAATAATTCTTCATAATGACTTCTATTTCGTAGTTGCAATGTGCTAGCCTGTTTGCAGTGCAATGTTGCTTTGCAATGATGATGTTTTTCCAGTTTTTAATTATTTTTGATCAAGGCCAGAAAACTGTATTTGATATTAAGTAATATATTAAAACGCATCTGTTTGTTGAGGAATATAAAAACATAGAACAGAAACAAGAAGGTTTTTGGCCTAGTTTAGTATAAAAATTGTTCTTCTCATACCTTTGTGGTGTTTAAAATTCAGCAAACTTAACTACCCTCAAAATCTGCCATTTTCAAATAAACTGTCTCGTATTAAGAAAGATGTAAAATAGAACTCAGTAATACTGCTTAGAAGTCATGACCCTGGCCTTTTCTGAAATAACTTTACAGTTAAGTAATTAGCAAAAAGCAAATTATTTAAGTTA
The DNA here is from genome assembly GCA_013389865.1 of Piaya cayana. NCBI lineage: Eukaryota > Metazoa > Chordata > Aves > Cuculiformes > Coccyzidae > Piaya > Piaya cayana. Next base: position 22,469 of record WAAB01006425.1, on the reverse strand, counting down.
ATTTTTTAGAAATGTTCTTGAGAGGAAAATGTTTTGAACCTTCAGGCGGAATCATTACAAAAATGACTATGCAGCGTTTGAAAAGCAAAAAGGTCTATTTTAATTTACTAATGTGATTTTAATTAGAGAAATTGAAAGTTTACTCTAATTGCTTTAGTGCAATACGGAAATTTTGAGTTGAGTCTTCCAGATGAACTTACGTCCTTGGTAAACCTGCAACTTCATTATTTCAGAAAGTTTTGGTGCCACGTGGTCTTCAAAGAGAAATTGTTCATGAGTATCATGTGTATTAAATTTTCAGTATTAAAAAAGCTAATCTACTTGACTTGTAATTGTGTTAATGCCATTTTAAAGAAAACTGCTCAAGTGCTTTTTATATTACATGTTCTTTTTTCGCTTTTGGGCCATTCTATCCTCCTTGAGCATCCTCCCTCTCAAAACTGCTCTCTGCAGGGTAGTGTTTCCTATGCCATTGTGTCCTTTCACGTGTGTTTTCCCAGTTCTAGTTTCCTTTCTTTTTTCCCAAGAAAACCTGTTCTTACAACCTTTTATCTCTATAAAAGTTTTCCCACATCCGACACATACCCATAATCTGTTCATTATATACTCTTACCTTCTTCAGTTGTTATTTGGCACCAACAGTGGAAAACCATAGTTGTCTTCATGTTGCTGCCTCTTCCTGGTTCTCACTCAGCCTGTTTTTGAGTATTTGCCCTTACCCAACATATGAGTTTATAATTTAAACTGCAAACTGTTGGAGTCAGAGTAGGTCAGTGGCTGACGTAGTGCACAGACAGCCTGTTGGTGGCCAGCTTGCCAAGGCCATGAGCCAGCATTCTCCAGACAGGGATCCTTCCTGTTGTTCCCATGGGGACTACCAGTCTCTTATAAATGCAAATGTGCATCCAAGCATGGTGATTCTGGTACTAGAGCACAGTGTGTATGCAGAAAATCTTAGACTTTCCCTCTGATTTCGGTGTACGTTATCTACATGGACTGTATCCTCTGGGCTTATCTGCAGTGATCTTGTCCTGTTCTGGCTCGCGCGCTTGACTCCAGTACCTCATTAGGAATTGTAGAGTATTTTATGGCAGGAAGGCTGAAGCAAGTGCTTTAAAAGAAGGGTGAAGTATGTTTTGCAGGGAAAAGCTGAGTGTGCCCTACAGATTCATAGTTCTTAATTTCATTTTTGTAAATATAATACATATTTTTCTGTAAATTCCAGGTTGTGAGCTATGCCTTTGGTGAAAAGGAATATCGAACCACGGCATCTTTGCCGAGGAGCTCTACCAGAGGGAATTACTAGTGAACTGGAATGTGTAACAAATAGTACCCTTGCTGCTATCATACGCCAGCTAAGCAGCTTAAGTAAGTATCTGCAACTTCCTGCAAGTATTTGATTCCTGATAATAAACTGAATAAATGAAATGGTTTAAGATTGCTTGTTTTAAATAGCGAAATTATGACACACTACCCTGCCATGCATGTAATATAATAATATAATGCTTCTTCATTGCTTTTGGGTTTTTCTGTATTTTGACGTTTATACAGGAGGAGCCTTTCTAAAATTTATAAGTGTGAAACAAAAGGAAACCAAACCAAAACAACAAACCCAACAAAACTAACAACTAACCAAAATACTATGGCATAGAAAACCAGAAATTTTTCTAAGGTGGGCAAAATTGGTGCAAGAAGCAATATGAGCATTTGAGTCATTCTTGGCTTTCAGTTGTACAAGATAAAACCAGCAGAGTCTTCTGCCTCTTGGCATCAAATGACGCATTTAACAGAAATTTCAGGTTGTTTTAACGTGGAAATATTTCTAAAACTTTGTATTTTTATATGTGTGTGGTCAGTAAATTTGAATGAAATCAGAAGAATGGCATTCACTGACCATAGCTGTACGCTACTATTGAAGCAAGTTAGCATCAGCTCCATACAGAGTAGCCTACGCAGTGCACCTGTGCAACTAGCAGTTCCAGAAGAATGCCTGGAGTGCTTGCAAGAATAATAATATTTCTAAGTGAAGGAGAAGAGATTTCTTGATTATTTTTTTAGAGTGTATAAAAATCAGCAACTGTTGCTTGCTCTTAGAAAAGAAATCATCATTTCATCATTTTCTTCACTTCGTAAATGGAAATGGTTTAAGAATGTAAGAAAATCTGTATGGTGTTTAGACTGTGGGTCCCACTACTCAGTCCAACGTGACAGGAATGCTGTTTCCCTGTGCTTAGGAAAAAGGGTGCAAGAAACTTGGCAAGTTCCACTTTCCAATAGTTGATGATTTAAGGATTTTCTGAGCTGGAGGTCCATCTAAATCATTCTATGTAATGAGCATTTCTAAACCTATCATCTGTGGAATCACCTGGATGTGTTCAAGCAGGGATTGTGCTTTTTCTTGCCCGATGACCCGTGGCAGAATGCCCACAGTAGAAGTTGCTCTCTTTCTTCCTTTTGATACCTTCTGGTTCTTGAGTTATGAAAAATAAGGAAAGGCATTTTCATCTTGCGTATTTCTAGAATAATATGTTTTTATTAAGTTTTTATCCTGTTCTTCTAGTGATATCTTTTCCAGGTTGGAGTGTCCTGATCTGTTAATACTTCTTTTGGATAGAAAGCATTTGGTATTTCTGATTGTTGTTATTTCTGCTTTGGAGGTATAAATTAGAGTATGTTGGGTTTTTTTTTTTTAAGGTGGAGTGTGTTTGTACTGTCATTGAAATTTCAGTTACTGTTTTATCAGACAGTTGCTCAGTACCGACATCCATAAATTTCAGAAAATTCAGAAGAATGGCTGATTTCTCCTAATTGCACTCAAGGATGTCTGATAAGCCCTTATTTAGGTATTGTACAATGATTGCTTAAGTGTAGATGATAACCTTTTAACTTCTCCGTCTTGCTAGGATTGTATAGCTTCAGTTTCTTCAGATTTGTTCTTGGGGCTAATCTGCTTGTTGCATTGCATATTCAGATCTTATCATGATTATTGCTGGGAAACTGGCTACTTACACAATCTATATCCTGCAGTTTTCCTGTAGTGGATTCCTAGGGTCATCAGAAGTCTCTGTAGGCAGCCCTGAAGTACTTTATTAGTGTCAAGTTAAAAATCTATGCAAATAAATTATGTGTCCTTTGTTTTAACAGATGAATGCATGATATTTAATTAGCAGAGTCTACCATCCGGCTTGTCTACTGTCTAAAATCTACCGTGTTTGCAGAGGGTTTTTCTACAGATAGCATTTGGGTTTGCCTGTGTTTTAAGCCAGCTGGGAGCAAGGTAGTGATCATAGAAGATGCTGTGCTGGAGCTAATTTAGTATGTCCTGCTGACAGCATCAGAGCTTGTCGGTGTTCCCACAGCTTGAAGTGTAGAGAGAGCAAGTACAGGTCTGTCTTGCAGTCACACTGTTTTTTAATGTTGCACTGAGAGTTCAGTGTGGATTTTAAAAACTGGCAGATCTGTGCTGTTGCATACAAATTTGGCTTGCTTCTGCCTCTGCTCTTTTCAGGAGACATGAACAAGTTCCTATCCAAAGGGAATGTGCTGTCAGTAGAGCTTTTTTTTCCCTGTTGTGTCTTCAGATTTGAGTTTGTTTGCAGCCAGCTGGCTTGGAGTGCAGGCAGAGTGAGTAGCATTCTGTATGAAACTGCATTTCAAACAAGTTTTTGCCTAATGTAATGGGGTTCACCTCCACATGGAAGGAGAGAATCTGCTAGGGAGAAGACTGGGAGCATTTGCAGCCCGTACGTTTAAGTACCATTATGCTTTACCTAGTAAACAAGGTTAAATAGCAAAGTCTTTGAAGAAAGCTTCCGCAAAATACTCCCTTACTTTTGGCAGTGGAGTTTGGTCTGATGACTGCAGGACTCTGGCCACTAAAAGCTACTCTCCACAACAGGATCTGTTGCACCATGGTTTTGTTACATTTTGTATATGTGTATATAAGGGGAAGAAAGAATAAATTACATCTGATTGTATTTTTTTAATATTAGGTCTTTAACGCCATATATACTCCTTTATTGAGATTTTCTTAATTAGCTTTCAGTTTCTACATTAACGTATGCATTCTGTTTCAGGTTACTTTACCACTTCTCTACTCCTTCCCTTTCTATGAGTCTTTCAATTTGCATTTTTGATTTCTCCATTTGTTCAGATACAACCTGCCAGACTGAAACCTTATTTCTGCATGGGTATAAACCATCTGTACATGAGTACAGAGCTACCTTCTTTGACCCATATGCATGTGATACCGAATGTTTGTTGCTTTACAACATAAAACAGAGGAAGTGTGGTCTGTATGGACTTACTCTTTCATTCCAAGAGCCATGTCCACCAACTTTTTGTTTGCTAGAGTGCCCCCTGGCTCAGTTTCACTAGTTTGTTTGGAGGCCTGAGCACGCTGCATCCAGCTTTGTCTGATTGTTCTTTACCACTGCTAAATCAGGTTGAATTGGGAAGTTAGCTTTTTTGGCATTAGGTATCATGCTGGAGGTACCGTGAGGAGGCAGGTAAGAATCAAGAGCTGGTCAGTAACAGCCTGCCACATCTGCTTATTTCAAAAAAATAAGCTGGGGGAAAGGAGAGAAGCTGGTAATGAATCCAGTTACAAATGGATGGAACCACTGTCTTCTGCTTCATGTTGTGATAAATTGATCGTGTCATAGGGGATTTCTGATTTACAAAACATCTCGTTCTATGGGACATTTCTGTCCCTACCTAGGACCCTGAGAATAGCAGTAATGCAGTGCAGGCTTCTTTTGGGGCAGTCCTGGTGTCGTCTTTCTTTCAGTGTAGAACTGACACCCAAATGCCAGGTGATGACATTGCTCTACCTTTTCTATTTGATAACACCTGTTCATGGTGTGAAAATATCATAACATTTTTAATGTACTGAAAATCTTTCTACTAATTTGAATGTGTTGTTCCATAGCACAAGTACATGGAAGAAGAAATTCAAAGGAAAGCAGTGCTTTTCTAGAATCAAATATGTGAAAGGAAACTAGCCAAAGTAGTAAAACCTGCATTTAGGATCTTCAGACAAGCCAGCACCATTGTTGAATTCCCCTCCTGTTACAGTGCTGAGCACTTTGGTGACAAAAGATACCTTTGGGGCAACATATTCAAAGAATTAATGCACATCATCTTATCCAGTATGTGAAAATCAATTGTAATTAATTCAAGCAGCATCTAGTCTGTACTATAAGTGTTATAAACTGATGTAGCAAGATGATGTTTTATGTAATTACTGTAAAACTTGGGTAGATGTATTTAAATTATTTGTGAAATACTGATCTCCAGAAGTGTCTGACAATGCTTGGATATTTAATTTATTTATTGCTTAATATTTGTTTGTATAATTTATACAGTTCTGTGAAGCTGACCTGTGGAAATGCTAGAAAGGGGCACTTCTGTTAACTGACATTAAAATCTATGGAGAGCAGGGATCTGGTGAGGCAGCATCACAACTAAATTTCATGACTGCTGCTGTGGTCAGAGAGAGCCTTAGAGGAAAAGACTCCATAATTACATTGATGATTTTTTAAAATAAATATTCAGGTTGCCTGTATGTTGGGAAGTACCTCATATTTTTGAAAGCCTTATAGTACTAAAATAAGCTCTTAAATTGAAAGAGATATGTTTGTAACTTCAGATAGGATTTTTTTATTATTATTATTTCTTGATAGTTAAGAAAGCAATTAAAAAGATAATGTTAAGAGAAAATACTATTGAAGTATTACTTTATTTCTAAAACTTATTCCATCATGTTAATCAGAATAGCATGTTCTAACATTACTTAACCATGCCACTGCTTTTACTGACAGGAGATTGACAACCTGTCTTTCAGTTGTTTTAGAGTAACAAGTATTTAAAAAAAAAGATTTAAGTTCCAAACTAAAACAAGTATGTTGCCACAAATCAGCTTTATGACTTATTTTGCCTCCTGAAAGACAACTGATAAGCACCTGTCGGCTTGACTTCTCTAGGAGTGATGTGTTTAATCTGGGAATGCATCAGTCCTCTGCTCGGTGTGCTGATCTCTATACATAAGCATAAATTGTCATCCATTAAAATTTATTGATGTTTTGAGCTCTGAATACAAGTGGCTAAAGAATGTAATACCTGCTTTATTAAGCTGAAAATTTGAAAAGCTTATTTGTTCTCTAGCATTCAAAAATCTCTTAATCTGCAGCAACTAAATCAAATGGGGATTATAATTGAATCTCATCTATGTACTGGGAAGCATTTAGAGAATGCTGACACAGGTTGCCTGGAGAATCTGTGAAGCCTTCATTCTTGGACATATTGAGAATCCAACTGGATGCTGTTCTCGGCAACCTGCTGTGGCTGACCATGCTTTGAGCAGGGTTTTAGATTAGATTTTCAGCCTCCATTGCTTTGAGGTCATATGAAGTAGAGCATGGATGCAATAAAGTATCTGACATTTAGTGTTATGTATTAGATTATCTTACATTTACTGAAGAAATCTGTTACTGGTAAAGTCTTCTACTCCAGGCAAGACAATCAAAATCAACATTATTATTAATTCGTAATTCACAAACAGAACTTTCAGATACTGTTCTAATGTTGTTGTTCTCTCCCGCCCTGGTAAATGATCCAAGGAAGGGACAGAACCTGTTGACTTCCTAAGCATGGCTGTTTTCGATTTTGAGCTATGATCTCCAAACGTTTATGGGATGAGAGCTCGATTGAAAATTTTGTTACATCTGTACTTTCCTTTGTAAAATATTAAGATTGGTTGATTTGGTTAAACTTAAAATGGCAACAGTTGCTATTAATTTGCAAGTCGTGGTCATTTAGGTAGTCAATACATACTCTGAATTTGAAAGTATCTGGTTTTTAAGTAGAAAACTAAATAGGATGTCTGAGGTAACAGGTGTTTATGGCATATTTTGAGATTTTGTACAAATCTGTTGCCTGAAATTTTGCCGAATGATGAACTGTTTTGCTAGAATCTTACTATTGTGTTTTAATAAAACTTCATGATACTTGAAGCCATTTGTCTTGTGTTTCATAAGCTTTTAAGAAAGGCATTTCTCTATTTTCTTATGCAGGCAAACATGCTGAAGATATATTTGGTGAATTGTTTAATGAGGCCAACAGTTTCTACATCAGAGCAAATTCCCTTCAAGACAGAATTGATCGCCTTGCTGTCAAAGTTACCCAGCTGGATTCAACGGTAGAAGAGGGTATGTAATTGCATGAAAGCATTGAGGCAGACGACAAGACCACAGTATTTAATTACACAACAATCTCTCTTTTCAAAGTAATCCTGAACCAATATTTCATCTTGTTTTCTCAGTGAGGCAAGATGGGAAAAATCATGTTAGCAGAGCGAGAAAAAATATTCTCGAGTCGTATAACTGTCTTCACTTTTGACTTAGTCTTACTTCAAGAAGCCCCTGTAGTAATGGAACCATTCAGTTGCCTTTTTCTCAGGGAAAACTTTTAGTTAATGAATGTAATATATCAGAAGTGATTAAATCTAGACCTTCCTGGAAATAAGAATATTGGAAAACGCTTGAGTAGCTCTATTTCAGTGTAGGGTAGCCACAAACTGTATTAAGTGTTCTGCATTCACGTAAGATGTTATAATATTCTTTAGCTAAATGAGGCATTATGTGTTTGCATCAACTAGGTGAAATTCTCTAGAGATTTCTAGTCACTATAAACGCCATTTCCTTTAAAAGGCAATTACATCCTCATTTGATCATGTATTTTGTCATTCACTTGATAGATACAGAATAAACCCAAAGTATTTAAGTAACATTGTTATGTTGTTCAAAAGCACAGGGCAAGTAGCAAGCTGCTCTTCCTAGCTCTAAAATCTGCAATGTGCATATTTGCTTACCTGTTCCATTATGTTTGAGCCAGCCACTGCATGTGCTCCCTCTTTAGCTCCTTCTGTCTTCCAGAAATTTAAAATTCCTCACATGTAGAAAAATGTAAAAACTTGTTACATCAGGACAGTAGTGTAATATTTACTTGGTAGTAGATAATGCTAACTTGTGACATATTTAATAGTCCTATTTATACACATATTTAATTTTTATATTTGGGTTTTTGTAATAGTTTAATGCTATATTTAGTACTACTACTAATATCACTATTAAATGGTAATGTTGATATTTAATAGTGCAATATTTAGCTTTCTATTTTTAGCTTCTTACAGTCTGAAAATTATTACAAATCTGATTTTTTTTTTCTGGTTTTGAAACATATTAACTGGTAGATTATCACAGGTCATACTTGTACCTTTCTTTTTGTGTCTTAAAGGTCAGAAGCTACATGGGAACATAAACTAAGCTGTTATAGGGGTCACTGTTTATAGAATCCTAGAATGGTTT
>WAAB01006423.1:1033-12774 GCA_013389865.1 Piaya cayana | reverse complement strand
TTTTTTTTTTTTTAAAGCAGTATTTAATTACACAGCTTAGTTTACAAAAATTTGCTCACAGTAAGCCAACCACCATGAATAATTAGCTTTATGTTTAGCTGCTTGTGTTTTCACGTAGCAAAATGGCTTCACTGCATGTACGCTGGGCATGAACAGAGTCCACACCCAGAGAACACATTAATCACCTGGCAGCAGTTCAGGTTTCAAAAGCTACGTGTGATGCAGTAATGAGAAAGCAATAAAGTCCTCCTACACTGCCACAGCCACCTCAAAAGTGAAAACTTTACTAAAATAACTGTTAGTAGAACAAGAAAGCCAAACCATGTCAAAAAGTCCCTCCTCTGTAGATTTTTCTTCACTCTCAGAGTTATTAGCAGCTTCTTCAGCGTCTTCAATTTCTTGCTGGGGAGTACTAACCTACAGTTGCAAACAAGAAATTAACTTTTTTATAAGACAATGAGAAAACATTTTGATTATGTAAGAAACAACACAAGTAATTTCTAGACTAGATTTTGTCCTTAACAAACATTTTAAAAAGAAATTATATGTAATACACAAACACACTCTCCAAACTGCCTGAAACTACCTCTACAATATAAGCTATAAGCTACCCCCAGACTGCTGCACCCTGAGTTTCTCCAAATAAAAAGCCCTAACCATTTACAATGCTACCTCTCCTGTTTTTTTAAGACTATAAGCCCTTCTACTTCAAAGAGATGATAAAGCAGAACAACTACACATAGACACATTCCCTGCACTTTAGCGGATCAACACTAAAAGTTATTTTGATTCTAGCACAGAGATTCCATGCACGTCACACAGTTACCCTCCCACATGAGAACATCTTAAGACTGGGAATGGAGTGTAAATTTGGTTGTTTTACAATGATGATCATGAGCACTACTACAACATATTTTTTGTTGACTTTAGCACTGAAGCATATTCAATTTCCTACTCTGTGTATTTTAACACCAAGCTTCCCTAAAAGGTGATACAGGACAAACTTACATCCAACTTCAACAGCTTTTCAATAATAAGCTCCAGAATTTGAAGCCTCAGAGTTGGAAGGTACACTGTAACTCGCAGCAGGTTATGAACATAACATTCCTGTAACACAAAATTAACAAATCTATAATAACGTGAACAGAAAGTGTCATTTCTGCCAAGGATCTTAATTTGATATCTAAAGAGCCAGAAACAGGCTTGAACAGATTGTATTCAATCTAGAATAAATTAATGTATAATTAATGTATAATTAGCTTTCAATGCCACCATCAGTTGCCATACTACAGACTGTATTTATGCATTTAAAAACAAGCAAACAAATAAACAAAAATATTCACAGCTCTTACCAGAGTTCTTTCTGATTTATTAATGAAAGGAAAGTTCTCCACAAGTATTGGCATGAGAAACTGGGGTGTCCTGCAATTTAAAACAGAAAAACACAAACCCAAAAGTTTATCACAGATTATCACAAGGGCACATATTGCAGCTCCAGCAATCTAAAGACAGACTAGAATAAGCTTATTTCACAGTAACTTTACTTCTAGGTAAGGAATTGCATACAATTGGGTTTTGCAAGTGTCACTGAACCGGTAATAAGCAGCAAGCTTTCCCTGTGGACTTGCTAGAAGCCACTTCAAATAAGTTGCTATAAACACAACTTTCCCTACATCCTATTTCCATTAACAGGATTTTCAGTTGTTGATGCTTATAGACATTTTGTAATGACTGGACACAGCTATTGCGTATTAGGAAGAATCATGCAATGAAACTATTATACTTCCAATTAAGAGGAAAAAAAAATCATCGGTTTACAAGCTTTAAATGTGCAAGGAAAGGGCACGTAAGACCATGGGATTAGACACTTACGAAGGAACATATCTGGCAACAGTTTGCAATGCTCTGTGGCAGGTATTGAAGTCTTCGGGAAGGCCTACAGAAAGAAAAAAGTAGTCTTATGCATCTGGTTACAGAAAACTAAATCAGGAAGCAGCAAAACCAGTTCACATCCACTAAACATTTCAGAGATTTCTTATAAATTTTTCTTACAAACAGCAATTGTACTTGAGCTTACTACAGACAGACAAAACAGACTCAAGAATCCACCAAGCTACTTATTTTTATTGAGGCAAACAAAATGGAAAACAGACCAACTCCTAACTTCTCTATGGCTTTGAAACCATCTAGGACGAGGAATGTTTTCCAATGCAGTCTTATTCCTATAGATACCACAACAACAGGAATATTTTGGAAGGAACAAGGAATGGGTCACCACACCACTGAATAGAAAACAAGAAAGTCTCTCACTTGGGAATTTAAACGTGTTCTGTTTCTTAATGTTTCATATTAACTCAGCTAAATTAACTTGGTAAAAAATGAGCGACCTGCACTGTGTGCAGAGCTTGAGTAAAGGTATTACAGCAGCTCGTCCGCCTTAGGCCATGCTCCCTTTATACTCACTTTCATCATCGTCGTCAGAATCTGAAATATCCACATCATCTTCTCTGATGGTTATTCGAGCTAGTAAAAAGTGAGAACAGATTATCAAAAATGTACAAATCATACAGGTAAAAGTTTAAATGAGGAGTCTTTATCAGAACTAAAGCACCAAAATTATCCACAAGACTTTCTAAAACAAGCAGCAGCACACCAAAAGGACTGTTTCACAGAACCAGGAGGTTCGTGAGACCATCTAACGTAATCCTCACTGCACCTTTTGGTTTTTAGTAATGACAACATCACAGTTCATCCCTCTCCAAGATGTTCTCATAAATGGGATCTGTATTTACCACCAGAATATGCTTTCTAAAATCAAGGTATGGAAAACTATCTGTATCACAATTCAATCACTGAAGTTAAAGAAATGATCAACAGCAAAAAAAACCCCAACCCAATAATTAGTTGTGTCAAGCATGACATTTATATGCAATTCATCTAGGAAAGACATTGTGGTGAGCAAACAAAGAAGATTCAAGCAACTTACGGGGCACAAACTGCGATACAATCATGCGGAGACACGGCCTGAGATGGACAGTCTGTGCTGACACTAGATTGCCAAGAAAACCCAGATATTCTTCCACTACTTCTCGGCTTCTTCGCAACCACGGCACCTTCTGAAAGTAAACAAAGACCAAGATGTCAGAAAGATGCTTTCAGTACTAAACTCTTAATCCTCCCATGTAACAAAAAAGATATTTACCAGTAAAATGCTGACCAACTGCTCAAGTTCTTTGGTCAAATATGCAACAGAAGCTCGAAATTCATGCAGCCAATTAATGATCTGGGCGTCCTTAAAATAAGCAGAAAAAATTGACAGCTATTCCAATAAACAGTATGACGTATCATTAGAGAATAACAAAATCCTTAAAATAAAAAGTCATATTTTAAGACAGTAAATAAAATAATTTTCACATTAAAGAACTTGGAGAAGTTTGTATCTTCACCAATGAAAACTCCTGAATGCAAGAATAAATGCAAACCAACTCCTGAACCAAGAGCCTGCCTGTAGGGCTCCAGTTACAGAGCAACAGGGTGAGCAAGGCATGCAAACCTCCCTCAGAACATATTTAAATGAAATGGCATTCCATCTTAATTCTCTTCTATTTCTGCTCTAGTTTAAGCAAAGGAACATTCAAATCTGTAACAGCTGCAAATCCACACAGAAAATTTTACACTGATTTTGCCTGTACGCTCCAGAAGGGCAGCTGAAAACAAAGCATTTTACAAACTGTCCTCTTTAAAGAGAAAAGTAACCCAATACAGCACTATGCATCCTGCAGCGTTCTTCTCACAGCTTTAGCGTTTAATTTAAAAAGGAAAAAAAGAAAAAAAAGAAAAAAATAGGGAAAAGAAATCCAGCAATGTGGTGTGCACTGACAGGTATACAGAAGAGCTATGAAACGATATGTCTGGGTATAAATACCACATGCATATTTATCTTATTGCTTAAATAAATAAGTTTTTACTTAGAATAGGAGAGGTAAAAACTCACACAATTTAAAGGCTGTGAAAGCCAGAAACTATGGTTTGATCTACAGAAGCAAACTGCAAAGACACCATCTTTCAAGGTCAGTAATGGTTGTCTGGAACAAAAATGGACCCCATCACAAGGCAACAAGTTTCTCATTATAGAGCAAAGAGACCATAAGCATAAGACAGCAAGATTCTACATATAAGACACATATACTCACAATTGCTTTTTTTTCTCTTTTAATTTAGGGTTTTAATTCTGACAGTTTCCAACAAGCAAAAAGCCATTAAGTGCAGCTCAAAATGTAAAGCAGAGCACTTGGGTAAGCACCAGAACGACTTTTCTGAAGATTATGCTCAGACAGCCCAGCCTTAAATCATCAGAGCCCTTGCTGCTGCGACTCTTACCTTTATGTCTGGATCTGACAGCTGATGCTTTAACAACTCAAACTCTGTGGTCTCACCCTAGTAGGGGAAAGGAAAACATTAACAGTCGTATTTTCTCCAGTAAAAAATACATATTCCATCAACGTATCCGCACAGCATAATATTGTTTAACAGTAATGCTAAAAACACAAGTGAGAAAGCTCAGCGTAGGCTGGAGCAGTGACACCAGGGAGAAGCCGACTGCAGCCGTGGGGTCACCCAGAGCTGCTGCCCCACAGATGCAGCTGCAATCGCTCTGCAGCCTCTGGCGCATCCAGCCTTCCGAAAGCTTCGCTGGGGTGACTCACAGGGGAAATCTGCTGGCTTGCACCACCCTGCACAGCCCACGGCGCTCGGTGCTGGCCTCGCACGAGATGAAAGGCACCCGCACGCTCACATGACGGCCCATACCGAGCACCTGCAGCCCAGCTGCAGCACAGCCCAACGACAATGAGTGCAAGCCAGGCTGCGCTCATGATACAAGAGGTTACTATTATAAAAAGTGGAATATTTTAAATTTAAACTAGAGTTAAGTTTTATCTAAGTCATTGAATTTTTGGAAAGTCAGACAGAATGCCCCTCTGACAGCACGCTTGTTTTAATCCAAGTGTTTTTTCCAGACACTGTTCACCCTTAGCAGATGGTAACACCTTGTGTTCAGTGAGATCTGTGCCGAGCAGGTGTCTCTTCTGTAGTCACCTCTGTTTGCAGCCTTTCTTATCTCAAACAGGTCAGAGAGCTGGAGCCAGCTCCAGCAAAGGACCTGACTGTTGTTGGAAAGTAACAGCACACGTGTAAGGCTCTAGGAAGCATATCCCTACGGGTGGAAGCGTGAGATACTGTCCCAGCCCTTGTGGCGCTGCGCACTGATCTGCTGTCCCCACTGACTGACGGGGATGGCTCCCCGCGCGGTCCAGGCCTGCATGAAGATGCTCTCTAAACTCCAGAACAAGTCCTGCAGAGGCGACTCACCGGCACTCTCGGCATGGCTCACCTTGCCGTACTTGAGCAGGATCTCCGCCAGGGTGCCCCCGAACCGCACCGTCTTCCTCGGCGGGGAGCTGATGAACTCGTCCCCGCCCAGCATCGCGCCGGTGCCCTCGGCGGCCGGGCAGGAGCCGCCCCGCGGCCCGCGCTGCCGCATGCCGCGCCCGGCCGGAAGGAGCGCCCGCCGCGCCGGAAGCTCGGAGAGCGCCTCAGTCGAACCATAGAGAGGCGCGGCTGGAAGGGCAGCGGCCGCTCTGGCCTGGAATCGGTGGCGTGGGCGGACTGAGGGGAAAGAAGGCTGGATGGTCCTCAGACCCTCCTAGAGATTAGAGCAGGCAGGAGGCGTTACACATTAAACACATAAAAAGCTTCAGTAACGTTCAGAATGTGCGAATTAATTGATTAGTTTGGCCGCAGATGGGTTTTATGTTTAATTATCTTGTCATATAAATCAGTCTTGTCTCAAGAGAGAATACACAGACAATCTCCAGACACAAATTAATTACCTGAAAGGATAAACACTCTCTTAGAGCTGCAAGAACTTGTTGATAGGCTTCATTGTCTTGTAAGACGCAGCTGGTTTAGGTCAGGAGATCAGCTGTCTTAGGCCTGCAAGAATTTATTGATGTGCTTAATTGACCTGTGAGATGGAGCTGTCTTGGGCCAGGAGGGAACCTGAAGGGAGTCTCCAGACTTAGAAAAACTAAAAAAATAAACATTCTTTAAGGACTTACACGGTTCTTTGTCTAAACCAGTAAATATACCCAATACTTTCGTAAGATGGGATGCCCTTTTAGAAGGCCATCTGATTCAGCGCTGAATTGTAAAGTAAAAAAATTATTCCCTTTGCTTTGAAGACTTTTCAATATTTTACCAGTGAATCAGTGTTTCTCACAAGAGCAACCCAGATCAGCACGAATGGAATCAGGCATTCCCTGTGCAGTTCTTCATGAGTGTTCAATGTGCTCAAAGTGCCTTGGTTTGGGGTTTTTAAAAATTATTTCAGTTGAAGACGTAAGTTTTACTTCCCCAAATCACCTAAACTGGTTACATTTAGCATTATTTGACCCCAGCCCTTTCATCCAGCAGTGCACAATTGCTGTCCTCAGCACAAGCTGCTGCTGCTGCAAGAGTCACAGCAAACAGATTTTTGTAGAATTTACTAATAATTTAATTTCTCCCTGGAGAAGATCTTCCAATTTAAGGGGAGTAAATCTTACATACCACATCAAAACTTTCTTAAAACACAGCCCCCACCTAAAGAGTCTAACAACAAGCACTTGATTCTTCTGCATAGTTACAAGTTCAGGTTTGGTGTTTTCCTTTAGTTAGGATGCCATTTTGAGCTAGTTTTGGCTTAACCAGCTACGAAACCCCCAGGTGGAATCACACTCCTGTAACCAGAGTTTGGTTCTTGGCGATTCTGCCTGTGTTTTCAGACAAAGTGCATAAAACTCTCCTTTAAAGGGATTCTGGCTTTAGAAGCAAAACCCTGTTCATACAGCCCTGACCACATACAAGAGCTTCTTTCCAAGCAACAATACAGAAGGTCTTTGAATGGACTTTGTGCTGCATGGAGCTATATCTGATAAAGATACCAGGAGACTAAGATAGTGTTAAATATTTGTTAATGTTTAACTGCTAATAATTCAGTTACCATTTCCCATTTAGTATTAGCCTTCCTTATTTTGAAGGCAGACAGCTTATGTGACATGGTAACCATCTTACATTTTCAAAGGAAAGGACCATAGCTCACAATAGTCATCTCTGCTCCACTGGAAGTACTTTTCATCTCCTTGTTTCAACACAGCATACAACTAGTTGCACTCCAGTGCCTCTCAATGAAGAACATCCTCCTCTGCTGATGTCTCAGCTCCCGTACTTCATTTTTAAAACACACATACTGTTCACAATTATAAATATTTAAATCCTGTGGGTTTGTTGAGTGAAGCTGCAACAGCCAACAACATCCTAGCTACCTTCTTATGCAATAATCTAAGTACTGATGCAGGATTTAAAATCAATTATATTGTAACCTACAGTGAAAGCAAAGCCCTGCTCAATTCACTCTGGTAATTATGATCGCAACACTAGATCAGAATTTTTTTTCCACCAGTCTAAGTATATGAATGGCTGTGCAAAAAAAAATGGTTTAGCTCAATTTATAGCTGCTACTAATCATTCCACTTGTTTAGCATTACATCTCAGAATTCAGTTTACAGATGAAACTGGAATGAGAAAAAGCAGTTCTCTGTTCAGAACAGCAAAATGAAAAAAAAATCTTGCAAATGACACTGAAACAGTCACTCAGTTAAGGGAGGAGTTTGTTTGCTCTTTTTTTATCAGCTATAACAATAGTGTCATATTGCAGTTCCTCTAAAACAAGGAAACAATTCTACACACCTGAAAAGGGTAGTGAGTAAGGAAGAAATCACAGACCATCAGTTTTAGCCTTCACCTAACTTTGCTGAAAAACAGAGCGTTTGGAAAACATTTGAAACTTAGAATATGCATAGTAAAGTAAGAAATTACTCCAGTTACCTACATGAGAAAACAGAAAGATGTTTCAAGAGTTCACAAAAAAGTACAGCCACCAAATTCTTAGTAAACATTTTCCTTAAACCCAACTCTAGTATTCAATAAGGTCTGGCACAAAAACAATAGTAGATGAAAATTTTAAGACCTACACGTCCTTGCTAAAGGTGGACTCCAACCCTTAATGTTAGTTTGAAACCGGGAACTCATAAGGAATTTCTACACACAAGAATTTTATGTATCATTAGCTTTTATATAAATCTTTTCCCAGTTGCTATGTCTTGGTTACATATAAATGTAATTCTGATAATATTTTATAAAGCATTAGAATATCTTCGAGTCACAAGGGGGTTTTTTTGGTAGTGTATATGCCCCTCTCAAATGCTTTAGCACTAGGAAAATAATTCCCAACATCATGATACAAAAAAATGCCTCTTAGAGTCATTGCATTACATAATTTACAGCAATTAAGAATATACTGGTATGCCAGCATCACTATTTTCACTTGTCTAATTATAAAATCTCAAATTCCAAGTTATTCCAAAATAAAGATGAAACTTTACAAGATTCACTGTATTTACACTATAAACAACTTCTACTACATTCACAACTTTGCATCAAAAGTTTAACAAAGATATTTTTAAAGCAGCCTTACAAACAAAAGTATTGCACTGGCATCATAAAAATTCACAGTAAGTTTGACTTCCAGATCTCGGTAAAACAGTGCAAGAGCTTTTCATCATGCAAGAGCTTTTTATCCAAACATTCCCAGGATATTAAAAATTTTAAAATTCTATATTACATGCCACAGTGATTTTTCTGTCAATTGTGTTTCTTTTTTAGTTCTTAATCATTAAGATATCTAATTTATGTTTTGAAATGGTAAAAAAAGAACCACAGAAAACCTCTCCAGTCCAACACCAAAACAGGTGCATTTGGCAGAGACACGGCTCTGTATATCCCCTTTATCCAGAGTCCACGGTGGTTGCAGGGATTATTCCATAATGAGAGAATCCTACTGCATTGAGTAAGGAATTCTCTTTCCACAGTTTGCAGCACTTCCCCCACTTAAAGAGGTGGTAACTTCAATAGTTGTCTTCAACAGACCCTGAAGATAATACATTAAGAGAAGGTTACTTCAAAATAGTCTTACAAGAAAAAGTCATATAAAATTCTAAACTGTTATTTGAAGTCATTGGTTTAACAGCCAATTTGGACCAAAATAAAAGATCCATCAACAGCCCATCTCCAACAATGATCCAGCACGAATGTTTCCATAAAGGCATAAGAATACAGCACTCAAGTCCTCAGGATATTATCTCAACTGCCAATCACTGTGCCCCAGGCCTTTGTGAGCCAAATATGTTATTTTGCATCTCTTTTGTTTCTTCCTCTGGCTTTTGTAATGAGTAATTTTTTCTCTGTTACACTTCTTCATGCCAAATGATCCCAAACTTCATTGATATAGCACATAACAACTCTTGGGCTCCTGTTTAGTTTTGACCTTCTCCATGTAGCTGTTCCACACCACTTATGACTACATAGCCTTGTAGAATATTTTATACGCTGCATCTCTTCAGGCTCAAGGATCCCAATCTACTTGTTATTCCTTCAATATAATTTGTCTTTGAAATTCTCGCCCTTCTCATTCATTTCCACAGCATGCAATACCCATTCATTATTTTAGAAAGTTATTAACGGCAAGACCAAGAAATTATCTATGTGGCAAAAATGCATAAATAGTTTATGTAAAGAAATTTCCTTATCAATGCAACAGTTCAGATTCTAAACACAGAGACTCAGAAAGCTCTTCTGATGGGCAGTACTGTGGGGAGCGGTGGTGGTTTTGTTGTTGCCGTTGCTGGTTGTGGTGATTTGAGTTTGTTTTTTGTGGTGGAGGTTTTGCCCTTCCTCTCTCTTGACTGTATCTGCCCAAACACGTTTAACCCGTTTGGTTAAGTTCATAAATATCTCCAGATAGGGAGAGGTTCAGGTCTATCGGTAAAGGATTGATCCAATTCAGTCATTTATCAAAGGACAGAAAGCATTTCAGGTGAGCTTTCTTCCAAAGGGAATCCCAGTTTATCTTTGGAGGTACAATGATTTATTATCTTTTCTACTCAGCAGTAGTTATCTATACTGTACCTCCCTACTGCTAGGACTTTGTCTCAATAAAGTTCTGCAGCTTTCATGAACAAAAACTATTTCCACATGAACTTTTCTGTATGCCAGAAGCACCTTCAAGATTTAATCGTACACAGTGAATCAGAACTGCAAGGTGTTCAGAGCCCTTGAACAGTTCAATTAGTACAAAACTGTTGCACGGTTCCTTCAGAAAAGAATTTCACACAGGGAAGTGAAAGTTCAACTTGTTTTTCATTGTCAAGGCACTAGGTGTGCTTTTTTTTTTTCCCCTAAACAAACATGAATTATTGATGAAGACAATAGTGATATTTTGAAAAGCTCGATGATTTTCAGCAATGCTGGGATGCTGGACCCAGATGCTACCTCTGCGCACTGGCTAGCAGTACGTCTTTTTCAGACGCTGAGGTTCAAGACAACCAGTTCAACTATCAATTGCATTTATGAGTTTCAAACCATTAGCTACAACTCCACTCCTAGGTTAAATACAACAGCAAAAAAAGAAACACTAACTTCTTGTTCCAAAAGCAATAAATGTTTCATGTTCAAGTACCTGAAAGGAGGTTGCAGAGAAGAGGGAGCTGGGCTCTTCTCCCAAGGGACAGGACAAGAGGGAATGGCCTCAAGCTCCACCAGGGGAGGGTCAGGTTCAACATAAGGGAAAAATTCTTCACAGAAAGGGTCATTGGGCAGTGTCAGAGGCTGCCCAGGGAGGGGGTTGACTCGCCTTCCCTGGAGGTGTTTAAAGTGCAGGTAGATGAGGACATGGGTTAGTGATTGATGGGAATGGTTGGACTCAATGATGCAGTGGGTCTCTTCCAACCTGGTGATTCTGTGATTCTATGTTGCTAAAGAGGGAGCTTCCCCTCACAAGAGCTCACGGAGGCAGTGGGTAACGGCCCTTTCCTTGCCCCACGCTTCTGGCAGCGGAAAGAGCCTCCTTATGTCCAGTCTCAATCTGTCCCTCATCCTATCCCCACAAGGCTTTGGGAACAGCCCCTCCCCAGCTCTCCGTAGCCCCTCCAGGCCCTGGAAAGTCACTCTAAGGTCTCCTTGAAGCCTTCTCCTCTCCAGTCTGAACCACCCCAGCTCTCAGCCTGCCCTCTATGCGAGGTGCTCCCGCGCTCTCATCATCCCCACAGCCTCCTCCGGCCCTCTGGCTCTCCTCCTCCTCCTCTCTCCCGGGCCGGGAAGGGCTCCTCGGGGCTGTTGTAGGACATCGCCCAGGAGCGATGGTTGCAGCCCGAGCTCTCACCTGGCCGGCTCCGCGGGGCGGCCCCGCATCTCCATCTCGTTGCGGGGTCTGGCGGCGGGGGCGAAGGCGGCGGAGAGGCGGAGGCTGATGCCGTGCACCAGCCCCCTCAGCAGGCTGTCCCCGCGGCCCTTGGCGGCCGCCAGCCCCACGTCGTCGCGCAGCTCCTCGGGCGGCACCTCCAGGTTCCCCGCGTACCAGAAGACCCACCAGATGAGGCTGAGGAAGATGCCGATGCCGCCCGCGTAGATGAGCAGGTCGGAGAAGAACACGTCGGCGAAGACGCCGGCCAGCAGCACCGCCAGCCCCAGCGCGTCGAACGCCAGCGCCAGCCAGAAGGCGGCCACGCAGCGACCCAGCCCGCCCGGGGCCGCCATGGCCCGGCCCGCACCTGCGGGAGGAGGGACCGGGGAGCCGCACCTGAGGG
>WAAB01006422.1:23318-40230 GCA_013389865.1 Piaya cayana | reverse complement strand
TCTATGATTCTATGTTTTTGCAGCATTAGTCCTTGTCTCCAGCTTTGCTCTCCAGTCCAGCAACTTTCTGTACATTCTTCCATTACCACCACTTTTGCAGAAGCTCCTATGGGGCTTTGAGTTTGTTTCCTGATGCACAATGGCATGCAGCTGCCCTGAGGAACCCTACTGGCTTTGGTGGTGCAGCAGGTTCAGTGCCTACTGTTGCAGGCTTTGGCTGCTTGGACTCCAGATGCCCTCTCTCAGCTCTGTATACATTGTCAGAAATATTCCCACTTTCCCACTGAACTGTGCCTAAATCTGTGTGTTGTAAGACGACAGTATTCTATGTTAGTCTAAGTTCATGATTTTAGCAAAATATAATATCCTGTTTGCAGTAACGTGTGAACAGACAAATGAAATAGACTATCCAAGAGAATCAGACTTGCAATGTGGTTTTTTGTGAGCAGCAAATCTGATGTGCACAGGAGACATTTAACTTTCATTGCATCTGTAAACCACATAAGAAGAAGTTCAAGGGGTCCAACGAATACTTTCCAGAACATGTGCTGTCACACTGTGCTGAGCTGGCCATGTGTGGCCATTGACCACAATGTGCGGGAATGGTACTTCCTACCATGACACACAGCAGTCTGAAATCTTGGACATATGACTGAAAGCATGCCTAACGTCTCCAGATGAACAACAGTCTGATAAAACCATGTGTTGTGCAGAGGCTACCAATCAGGCCAGCTATGTATTACATTTCCTCAAAGTCTACTTTAAATAGATTCAAGATGAAAAAAATATCTATCAGAAAACATGGACGCTTGGTAGGCATATCCAAGTGAGGTTGCATGGTATTACAGCTCTCCTGCTAGCAATACCAAGATTACCTAGTGAAATCATAGAAAGACTTGCCTACATGCAATTCAAACACAGGAGTGACTGGAATGTAGACAGTCATTTGATAAATGTTATGAAAGGAACAATAGAAAGAGATGTGTTGCCAACATAGTTCTGAGTTGCAAAGGGAAGTAATGGAAACATGAGGTAAAATATTATTTTTGGATATTGGACAGTGCATAGTATGGAATATTTTGGAATTCATTTTATTTGTTTGGCGGCTTATTTCATTAGGACAGATAACATTTGGATTTTGTTTTGTATTTTTTCTTCTTGCCATGTTTTTTTGCTTTTAGACATGAAGCACCATGAAAGCAAAATTAGGAGGAAAAACTTTTTTTCTGTATTCTAAGGATTGTTCTTTCCTTTTGAAGTCCCTTTCTTTCCTCCTAACATATTGCAACACACCTGTATTAAAAAACCCAGTGTCAACTGTGGAAGATTAAACAGTCTCCTCTGACTACACAAGAATAGCTTTTGGATATCACTCTTGACATTTTGAATGGAAAGAGAATGCTTAGGAAGAAAATGAGAGAGCTGTTGAACTTCTAATATAAAACTTGGACAAAAAGGACTGATGAGTTAAAAAAAAAAACAAATCAATTATTTGCCTCAGGGGCTACACTCTACCTGTGGTGATCATCAATAATGTTCCAGAATGATAATCACAAAACCACCCATATGAGTGCACAAACAGGACAGTAAATTGAGTACTTCAAAATAATAGCAATAGCTACATATCAGGTGCTCAGGTTCTAAAGGATCATATTGTAAATGGATCTCCTTCCCTGTAAAATAAAATTCAGATTGTAAGTATAAGTATCTAATATTCTCCAAAAATGTCATTCTTTTTCAGCCCAATTTTCTGACTTGAATCCCCAAGAAGATAATGCCATGGGCAGCTCTCTGCTTTGTGCTTATACATGCCATTATCGATCCTTTTAGATATTTTTCTAACCAGAGATAATGCTGGTAAAATATGTGAATTCAGGGTAAAAATTCTGCCCTCAGAATTGCTGTATCTGATACTGTAGAAGAAAATAATTTTGTTTTGGCTTTTTAAAAAATTTTTTGTCTTAGAACATATGATTGTGACCATATGCAGTGCAGCTCTCTTAATTGTTCTTGCTTTGATTCTGTCCTCTAGACAGTTCCCATGCTGGAGAGCTCCTGGAAATAATTTTGGCGCCAGAAACTCTTTCTGCATAAAAAATTTGAGACTTCCTGCAGCTGTGGAATATAAGCCAGCAGACAGGAGATTTGGACTTTCTTGCCAACTCCTGCATAGTGCATGGCAGCAGAAAGTCGCATATCATCATCAAAGTTTGATGTGGAGTTTTTCCACTTAAGAAACAAGGCAACAATGAGTGTCAAACACTAGAACAGAAAGAAAAGTAAGAATATCATCTGGTTATTCAGGACAGCTACCTACAGACCTTTTTCACACTAATTTCCATGAGGAGGAAACGGTGTCAGATGTGGCACCTGGCCCACTTACTTCTCTGTCTGGTTCACCTCTTCCCTTTATCCACCCCATAACCTGCACCTGGACCACACATAAAGGCTTCAGCAGACTCATGGTACCACATGAGCATCCTGAACCCTTGTTCCTGACTAAATGGAGAGCTGCTTCCATAACAGCTCCTCCCAAAACAATATCAAGGGAACATGCTTTGCTGTAGAGATGAGAAATCATACCAACTGGGTCACAATGGGGTATCACTTTTTTTAGCAACATAGGGAAAAAGCATACGTGCTACTACAAGTAAAATTCTAGCTGTAGGGAGAATCAAGAGGACATTTATTTTAGCTTCAGTGATGACAAGGTTTAACTCCTAGTCTTTATTGTCAAATTTAGAAGATTTCAAGTAAATACACTAAAAGCATTGTAAAAAGAATGTGAACAACTTGGATTCAATTAACTTCTCATGAAGTTCTTCTCAGAGTGTTTACTCTCTATTTCTGAAATACTATTTTTATGGTTGGAAAACCTGTATTTCTCTAGTAAAACTCCCATTACCAGTCAGTCATGAAATGTTATATTGGCAACATGCTATTCTGCTTCATCTGGAAGTCTTAGCTGAGGTGACTCTTTGTTCAAGAGTCTTTTTACTATCCGTTGCTTTACACACTCTAGGCTTCTCTGAGACATTTATTTTAAATAAATGTCCAAAATGACAAAGCCAAGGCCAAGTTGGACATGTGTTGCAAGTAAACATATGTGGAGAAGAATATTTATGTTTAACAGGTGTAAAAGTACATATGTAAAAAGAAAACAAATTAGTTTTCGGACTAAAGTAGTCATCTTACCTTCAACAGGCAATGCATTTCTGTCATGGACTTTTCATTTTGGACTTCAAACACAGGGCTATGGTAAAGTAAGCGAGGACCAAAATTTAGCAGCTGACTGTACACAAGTAGGCAGTTGGACCTTTTCTTTCCTTTAATGGGACCTGCAACAGATCTTCCCCACTGCTGCTATGCCATGTCTCATACTGTCTGTGGAGTACCATGAGAACAACAAGCAGAAACAAACTTAAATATTTGTTCCTTGCCTCCTAGCAAATTTACAATGTTTGGCTAAGGTTAAAATGCTTAGCCACATGCTTGTCAAATGTTTGTTACTGTGGCTTTGCTTTGTGCTAAACAGTGTTTTTATCCATCTTAAAGCTCAGAAGTTAATTTAAGGGAGGGAAAGAGACAGTGATGGAAGGTAGCATATAAGGCACAATCTTTTAATTTCCTCAAGGAAACAGAAAATAAGGTGAAATAAAAAAAATAATAAAATTCTTTGCATATATTACAAAAACCAAGTTAATCAAAGGATGGGCCTTCTGGGCCTCACAAGTTCCAGTGAATCTTAGCACTTAATATTTATTTATACATGTTCCTAATAGATCCTTTTCGGTCCAATACTTTTTGAAGTGATGTAGAAGCTAATTGAACTGTTCAGCATCCAAAGGCAGAGTTCCAGAGTACTTTAGTCAATAGTTGCCTACCATAATCTACATCTACTTAGCATCATCTACTATTCCTTGATGGTACTTAGATGGAGTCTACGCAATCAATAAGATTTTATCCTGCTGCCTGCACACAGGCTTCTTCACTAGAGATGTGCTGGGGTGTCCTAGGCATCCACATGGGACTGGCAAATATGTTTAAAGATCTATAGGAGATCAGCACACTGCTGGTACTCAGAAAGGATGCCTTAGGGCATTAAATGTTCGTATATGTTCTGTATGCACACTGACGATTTCTAAGAATCTTCCATAGGGACCGGTTAATTACTCTATATGGTCTCCATTGACTTTATTGACTAAAGTGCCCGTGAATGCTCAGACACTAATTCATGTACAGAAACATGAATAAAGCTGCAGTTGAATTCCACTCTCACACAGCACAGTCCAGAATTATTTACTTAGATCTTTCTGGATTTTAACCCTGCTGTATTTCCATGGAGACACAGATCCTCTCTTCTACTTAGAAAACAGAGGCAAGTTTCAGTTTTGCAGTCCTGTGCTTTTGATTGCTTAGATATTGAGTATCTGAGTATTTGTTTGCACTCTAGAATAGAATGACTAGAACCAGAGCTAGACTTAATTCCAAATAACATATATGATCTCTTTCTTTTGGGAAAAATTAGGTCTCTAAATGGCCACATCTGCTTTACACACATGTCCACAGATGGATTTCAGCCTTCATGTCCATATGCCACAGGCTGGATTCCTCTGGCCAGGATGTGTGCCCAGATTGTGTGTGTGCAAACTCAGCACTTCGCTTAGGCGGGAACAGTGATTGCCATGACCAAACCTCTGCTCAATTCCCTCTTGTTGTCTGAGATATATCCTGACATCTCCTTGTAAGTAATTAACTTTCTCAGCTACAGTGTTAGCCAGCTGCAGGATTTTTATCCAATGACACATTTAACCCTCTGCCAAATAGGCTTTGTTTTCTCCTTTTTTTTTGTTTTGTTTTGCTTTGTTTTGCTTTGTTTTGCTTTGTTTTGTTTCCGTGTAACAAAGACAGCCAAACACGTTAGCCTTTATATAGGGATTCCTATATTCTGGGCAACTGTACCACATACAGATCTTTCTCAAAATGAATTCTCAATACCTAGCAACATCAATTACATGTTTTTACTTTATGGTTGTGTGAGATCAACATCCCAGCTTTTGGTGTTCCTGGCCCACAGCCCATTGTCCAGATTTTTAAAGTGCTCTTCTTAGCAGTGGGTCATACAACTAGTTTAAATGGGCTCACACTCCCCTGACACAGACAATTTCTGCATCATTGTTTAAAAATCTCCCTAGCATAGACATCGATAATGAAAACCGTTGGGAATCAAGTGTCCAGTTTTACAGAAAAGCATCAAGACAGATCATAGAAAAATNTTCAGGTAGTTGTAGAGAGCAATAAGGTCTTCCCACAGCCTCCTCTTCTCCAGGTTAAACACCCCCAGCTCTCTCAGCCGCTCCTCATAGGGCCTGTTCTCCAGCCACTTCACCAGCTTTGTCGCTCTTCTCTGGACTTGCTCCAGAGCCTCAACATCCTTCTTCTGGTGAAGGGCTCAGAACTGAACACAATATTCAAGGAGCGGCCTCACCAGTGCCGAGTACAGAGGCACAGATGGTTCTATTGGCAGAGCAGTGCAGCCTCCTTTTTATTCAGATTTCAGGTTTCAGTTTCCTAAGATGTACTGACTGCATTTAAATCCTCTAAAGTGACATGTATGCATGAACAAAGTAGATTTATTCTACTTCTTCAAGAAATGTTGATAAACACATAGTTGGGCAGGCAGACAAACAGTGACTTAGGCCTGTGGTGAAGCCATATCTGAATGACAGTGGATCCATGACCATCATCCCTTGCATGGCATCATGTGCAACACATGCCACACATACAATTTGTCTAAACGTTTTGACTTTAAACCTGTGAAAGGCATTGTTACCTCAAGTGAAACATATTTAAGGGCAATACATAGGTAGGTAGTGCACTCAGTGTACTAACACTTGGTATAAACATCTTTTTCCAAAGAAAGTGTTTTAATCAAATTGATTTGATTTAAGAAAATATCTACTCACATTTCTTGGTTTTGCCAGCTATTTGCGAGATAAACTTATACAATACGAGTAGCACTTAAAATTACCTGCTGTGTTTTAGCAGTTGCCAATGGCTTGCACATATATTACAATCCAAGACAACTAGGGAACTCAGAGAAAAAGATACAGAGCACATAGAGTTTTTGCGATGTTGAGAGGACAAAACTTCTATGACATTTTTTTAACCTGCAACAAGCATGTTGAAATACCCACATGATGTGTGCTTGATTGCTTCTTTCATAGGAATTAGAAACAGCAAAAGGAAAACAGCAAACTCTGGTGAAGCTTTGAGTGTGGAAAATCCTGTTGTCAGTCAGAAGGGTTTTATGTTCAGACAGAGATTTCCTTAGTTCTTTTATATGGCTGAAAATCATGAAATTCTTTTCATGATCAATAATTAAATCTTTCTCTGTGGTTTAAATCATGAAAAATTTTTAACTCTAATAATTCTACACAGATCAGGACAGAAAATTTTTTACAGAGTTAGGGCTGGAGTTCATTTTTTTAAGGGCTGACGCAGATATTCTGGAACAGCAGTTATCTTTACACTTTACAAGATCAAGTCTGATTTATTCCTTTAAATCAGGAAAAATTAAAACAGAAGCTTACATCACAGACTCCAATGACTGTTCCCTGGATAATTTAACACAGCACATAATTCAGTGTATTGTTGGGCGCCATAACACTTTTTCTGTTTCTGCAAACTTGGCTGGGAAGATATTTTGTTTGTCAATTCACCTTTTACTCTGAAGTTCAGCTGTGTAAAAATGACATTGTTCTCTTCAAGATACCAGTTCTTTCCCTCTAGTTGGCATCCTTCAGTGCTTAAAAAAAGGATTTCTCTTCTCTATTCCAGCCCACACTGTAAAATCTCTTCAGTACAATTTTACACAAATTGTGATTCCAAACTCTTTATTACTAAACCTGAAGCCAGAAAGAGCTCAGACAGTCTTTCAGATTTTGTAATGAGTTTTGCAAGGTTCTTACCTAGCTAAAAGAGACAACCTTCTACTTGTTATCTGAGCATATTTCATTCAGAATTCATGAAACACAATAAGCACAGACACAGTTTAAAGACATTCTCAGGCAGAATATTCAAACAGTTCAGAAGTTCTGCTACCATGAAATACTTAACTTTTCTGAAAGCACATTTCTGGTCTTTAATCTTTAATGACCACAGAAAACCTCTGTCAGGACTTAAATAACTGTATTTTTTCCAGGTGAACATAAAAGAGGCTGAAACCTGAAACACACTTATCTTTCTCTTACTTGAAATAGAACTTATTGTGTTAGGAGGTTACAGAATAATTGTAGTGTTCACATAATCACAAGTGATATCAAAAGTTCAGAGCAAAAGACAGAAGACAACAAAAAACACTCCTCTTCAGAATATCAGTAGTGCAAAAATCTGGTCATCCAGACTATAGTTTAGCAGAGCTATTGCAATTTAATCAAATATTTACAAAATTGCTAGTGAGTATTCATTAAGACCTTCCCAGGCTTGTCTCTCTTCCAGCCTTCCAACCACTTCTAACTTTCAAGGCCAGGCTATTTTTAAAAGACACTCATTGGAATGTGAGTTTCTTTTTATTCCTTACAAGGCCTCATTTACACTGCTTCCCTGCTACAGAATTGATAATTCTCCATCTTAATGAAGTGCAGAAGTACTTCTTACTGAGGAGATAATATTCTGTTGATAGATTTATGGTAACTGAAGAACACCATACATTGTCCACTGTGAAGCCACCCACATAACACCAGATGATTGATCTTTTCTTTAGAACAATAACAAAGGAAAGCCAGGAAGCTTGTTGTTTTTCTTGAGCAGTTCATCTGTTTCCTAAGGTGAAATCCACACTGGTAGAATGAGATATACACAGGCTTATAATATGCTTAGTCCTGCTTAGGTCCCACTTATGTTTGACAACATGTGACCCTTAATTGTTGCATGAGCCTTATGTATCACAGCAGAAGTAAGCAATGATTAGGGATTATAAATTATGATCTCTCTCCTAATCCAGGCAAAAATTCCCAGAGTAGATGCAGAGAGCTTTTGTTTCCTTCTGCTTCAATTCTCGCTCCTCCTTATCCCCAATCCAAGCGTATTACATTATTTCAGGCTTCAATCAAGCTCTTTCTTCCTTTGCTTTCTCACTTCCACCTGGCTTACAAATTGGCCTCACTCCATACAAATGCAGTAGGGCAGTCACTGTGAATAAAAGTAATTTGTCTAACTTCAACCTTGAAAATGCAAGACTACTTTGAAATTAATAAAACTGTAATTTTCTTACAGCTGATCTAATTTGACCGAATAGCTTAGTAGCACAGACTGAATAACCAAGGTACAATATCACCAGTGAATTTCCTCACTGGGTAGCCCACATTACAGATTAATTTTTTTGTGTTAAAGTAAAGATATCAGTTAGCTTATTTTGATCAGATTTCAAAAGTGAAAATTACAAGGTGTTCTTCTAGACTTGATGTATGAGTAAACAAAAATCCTTCTGACAAAATAAATTTTAAGGAGTGCATCAAAACTACATGACAGGGATAAAGTTCAATGGAAAACCAGAGCACAAATAAAAACTAGAGAAACAAAAGCATCCACAAAAAAAGGCATTTGTTGAATACTTAACAGCTAAGCCCTTTCCAGGAGTCAGGGACAACTGCTTTTGGCATAACAGGCTAAAGGTAAAATCTATTTCACAACTGTACAACTGTTTTGTTTGTGGTTGGATTTTTTTTTTTTTTTGCAAAACCTCCTTATGCTTATAAAAGAAATCATGTCACTAAAGTATGTCTAAATTGCATATTTGTAATGAAATGCATTGAAATACAGACTCACAAAGTACAAAGAAGCAGAGAGGATGACAGGTACAATTTTCTTTTTCTTGTTTTTCACCAGTTTTTCAAAACTTGCCTGTATATTTTGAGCTTCAATTTTCCCAAGTAATTTATAAGAATTAGTGTTAAAGAGAAGTAAAATGTCATTGTAGTTACCAAGACAGGAGAGAAAAAAATATTCAAAATCTTTTCTCTGTACAGCTCAAGATACATAGAGAGGAACTTCTCAGGGAAGAATATATTTTTATTAGTATATTTCATGTCAGCTGAAATTTTGAAGTTGACTCCAGTTATGACTGACTCGCGCAATACTGAAAATGACAGTAAATAACTACTTCTTGCATCACTCTCTAAAGTTTACTTAAGGTTTCGGTGTGGTTTTTTTGTTCTGAAGGACAGACTTAGAAACTGGCATGACAGTTTCATCTTCACGTTACACCTAAACCAGAAGGATGATGAGGGCACTGTTTTATCATCTCTAGAGTTTTCCATATTTTTACTTTCACTTCCTGTAAGTATCAAACAGTTTGGCTTGGTCTGAAAACTTCTTAGCTGGCAGTAATAAAAAGTAAAGATAGACAGTACTCTCATATGGACATTTTGACTCCCAAACTCAAAACCACAGATATTCCGGATATTGTGAAACCAGAACAAGATTTGAGTTCAACCCAAATGGGTCTTCAGAGAAACTTTAGCAGTTTCAAGACAGACAAAAAAAGGTGGAAGAAGGACAGATTAATCTACTAGTTCAGGGAAGAACACACGCCTCCACTGGTTTTGAGGACAGCAGACAGGACACGCTGGTTTTCGCTTGTTCTGTGGACTGAAGTCTCGTTGGCAGTTGCAAGGCATGGGACAAGCTTCTGCAGTGCATCTACTCCTTTAGTTTCATCCAAAAAGCACCAGGTTCACGCACATCAGGACAACTCTGCAGCAAGAACCACAATATGGATAGTGGGAGTTATAGGAGATTCCCATCAAAAGTACAATCCTGATCTCATCTAAGACAGCAATGTGGTTCAGCCTGAATTCATTTCCCAGTGTTTTGACTTATATCTTGGAAAATTCACCACATGCAGTTCAAACAACACTACGGGCAGGAGGAAATACAGTGATCTAAAAGAATTGCCCCTCTCCCCTTCACTCACTGAAGCTGTACAGGGAAGATTCACAGAGGAACTAGGAGTTATTCTACTCTTCTCTCTCTCAGAGTTGTATAATACAGAGAAAAATCTGGGTTATGAATTGTCTGATTATTGGTTCCAGCAGTAAACAGTTTCACAAGGGATATTCAGGAATTGATACAGTTATGAAAGTATGTTCTCCACCTTGTTAACATGTTCCTTCTACGCCTTTGCAAGTTCACCTGTCTGACAAGAGAGACAACTCCTTCAATTTACCTTCACCACTCTCCTACTTTCTCTGCCTTTGCTTTATCTAATGCCTTTTTTACTGTCTCACTCACCACTGCTCTAGCTCACATTTGACATATTGTCAAAGATACAGTAAGTATATTCTAGCCAATATATTGAAAAGTCACTCGTGGATAAAAAATGGAATAACTAAAAATAATTTTGAAACAATGAATTTGCAAATCATCACATATCTTATTAATTTCTGAGCCTGCTTCTTTCCATTGTGGGACATTTCAAGAGAAGACTGTCTCCTGCCTGCTATTTACAGAATGGGCCTTAATGATCACTCAACCTTGAAGGAATACTGCATTGCAACTAACAAGCAAAAGAATAATGCATAAAAATATAAGAATGCGTCTATCAGACAGAAGGATCTAGTTCTTTTGTCCCTATTGCATAAATGCAATCAGACTTGACCAAATTTTGCATTTGAGGTTTCACTGCCAAGGAAGATTTGGTAGATAATTTTGACCCAGACAAAACAATTGCATAATTGTCTGAACTATAAATATTCCTGTTTCTTTCTTCAACCTTGGCTTGCACTTCTTTTTTTTTTTTTCTACTTAAGCAATACTATTTCAGTCTGAAAGGCTCAAAGGGAGGGGATTAAAAAATTAGCAAGGGAGACAAATTTTAGACATATACAGAGCTATGGGTTATCTCACCCTCACTAGTCATGAGAAAATAGTTCTGGAGTCTTACAAGGGTAGTAACCCTTGGGTAGATGTCTAAAGATTATGGAGGCTGAGACTATAGCCTTGACACAAATTAATGGCTATTACTGTGCTATCCCCTCACAGTATGATGTTTGTGTGCTTATGAAGTAACTTGGGAGGTTAATGAGTACAAGTGCATAGTACAGATTCTCCACATAATTTTGAACCCCTTGAGAAAAGAAGATGATATGAAAAAACTTAATAGTTCTTGATAAATGGTAGCAGCGAATTCTAAAGGGTGAGAACATACTGCTCCAGGAGCCCCCCAGCAATGCAGACATGTAATTCTTCTCTGCCTAGTGCCGAAGACTGGTTAATTTACAAGATATTCCTGCAGATAGTAGTTATTCCTCCCGTTGTCAGAAGGGCTACTAAAACACTTATGCAGCGCTGGCTTCAGCTGTCAGATGCTCAGGGCACCGTTTAGCTAAAGCACTCAATCTAGATAGCTATCCAAATCTCAGCCTTCTTAGAACCAAGTCTGGTTTCATGAACAAGCGCTGCAAGACCTCATCTCTGTTCTAGTTCAGGAAAGAAAAGAAAAGAATACTTCAGTTTGAGCACTGTGGAATTGGCAAGACCAAAAAACTCTGGCAGACAGAAACATTTCCCTGTCTCCATGCTAGGAAGTACAGCTGAAACTGTGTTTGCGACCTCAAAAGTCACAAAAAACTTGTTGCTGGAGCGTTTTTACATGTCTTTTCAGTAACCCAATCAACCTATGGAGAATGTTGAGCAAATTATACTAATTTCACACAGTATTTATGTCTCTCANGTTTGTGTGCTTATGAAGTAACTTGGGAGGTTAATGAGTACAAGTGCATACTACAGATTCTCCACATAATTTTGAACCCCTTGAGAAAAGAAGATGATATGAAAAAACTTAATAGTTCTTGATAAATGGTAGCAGCGAATTCTAAAGGGTGAGAACATACTGCTCCAGGAGCCCCCCAGCAATGCAGACATGTAATTCTTCTCTGCCTAGTGCCGAAGACTGGTTAATTTACAAGATGTACCTGCAGATAGTAGTTATTCCTCCCGTTGTCAGAAGGGCTACTAAAACACTTATGCAGCGCTGGCTTCAGCTGTCAGATGCTCAGGGCACCTTTTAGCTAAAGCACTCAATCTAGATAGCTATCCAAATCTCAGCCTTCTTAGAACCAAGTCTGGTTTCATGACCAAGCTCTGCAAGACCTCTCTGTTCTAGTGCAGGAAAGAAAAGAATACTTCAGTTTGAGCACTGTGGAATTGGCAAGACCAAAAAACTCTGGCAGACAGAAACATTTCCCTGTCTCCATACTAGGAAGTACAGCTGAAACTGTGTTTGCGACCTCAAAAGTCACAAAAAACTTGTTGCTGGAGCGTTTTTACATGTCTTTTCAGTAACCCAATCAACCTATGGAGAATGTTGAGCAAATTATACTAATTTCACACAGTATTTATGTCTCTCAAATATAGTGTAGTCTGAAAAAAAGATGGATTAAATCCATCAGAACAAGCCCTAAGTAATCTTTGAAAGAAATAATCAAGCTGACAAACTCAAGGTGGAGAGCAACAACTAGAGGATGTGATACAAGACTAACAGTTGGTAACCAGTTGAATCTGTCAGCACAGTTGTACAGCTGTAAAAAATAAAACAAAACGAAACAAAACAAAGAAAACATAACTGAAATTCAAATAGGAGACTAACCTGCAAAATAAATGAAGTTGTTCTGCTTTCTGCTGCACAGGATCCAGGATGCTTTTAATGCCTTTCTCGTAATGAGGAACCCAAAACTGGATTTGAGGTGTGGCCTCACTAGTGCTGAGTACAGGGGCAGAATGACTTCCCTGGTCCTGCCACACTGTTCCTGATACAGGACAAGATGCTATTGGTCTTCTTGGTCACCTGGGCACACTGCTGGCTCATGTTCAGCAGATGCCAGCCAACACCCCCATGTCCTTCTCTGCCAGGCAGCTTTCCAGCCACTCTTCCCCAAGACTGCAGCACTGCATGAGGTTGTTGTGTCCCAATGGAAGCTAAAATGGGAGATAAAATGAAAGAAATTGAGATTGGCAGAAAAAAGGGAAAGTTATAATGGTCCTAAATGGCTTGCACAGAATTTATTTACAAAAAAGAAAAAAAAAGAAGTCGTCTTTTTCCCAAAGTCCACAGTGAATTAGAGAAGCAGAAACAGCAAAAAACCCATGTTATTTTTGTAGCAGAGTATTGTATTCAGTAATTTGAATAAGGACATTAGGGAATAAGCAAGAGCGAACATTTTTAACAAAGTATTAAGTAAATAGCACCCAGAACTTATACATACATAGTCCTACCTTACATGTGATGGCACTTATTTTCCTACCAAAACATGGGCTAGAAATGACCACTGAATTCTTTTTCATCCACTCAGTTATGACTAATGTGCCTATACAACATGAGCAAATCTGTATAATGTTTCATTTTAATTGTAAATGCTTCAGTCCCTTTGTTTATTATTATATGTCCTAATCTCAATTCATATTGTATTCATTTAAATAATGCAAAATTATCCCATTGTTATGAAATTTTATAGAATAATATGGGTAAATCTATGTGTATTTGTCATATGAAGTTCATGAATGTGTGAAACAGTTGAAAATTCACCTACTAATATGAAAATGAAAATTATGTGTGATTGTGCATTTATGACTCTTGTAAGCATGTGTAGTTGATTCCACTTTCCATTTAAACTAGTTCAAATTGTAAAAATAAAAAATAGCACCTTTTGTCTGCATTTGTGACTTTCAGCAGCTAGTAAAAGATTTAAAACATTTTCTAATTACTGTTCTTCAGTTATGTAAATATAAAAGAAAAATCCAGATTGCAGGCAATCAGTGACACTTTTCCCAAGCAGGTTTTCTGTTGTGTGATTCTTCAGTCCCTACATCTTCAATCCCACCTAAAACTGTAGAGCTTTTTTGGTTACAGTTTTATAATCTGAGGCCATATCTGTCTGCCGATGCTCATATTAATCTCTTATCTTACTCCATCAAAAGGAAACTTTACATGATGTATAAAAGACATGTTAAACCGTAAGTGTCATTGATAGGTAGGCACTGACTCACAGAAAATAGAATGACAAGTGTCCCAGGCCATATGTTATGAAACCATCTATTTAACATGCATTCATTGAACAATATAAATACATACACCTTCAAAAATAACCATATTTTGCACTAGGAGTAGACTATTGCAAAGACTTTTTGCACTGCAGAGAACATAATGAGGCCACTGCTTTGCAACTGTACCCACTTACTGTGGAGTAATTACTTTACGCACAGTCTTTTCAAAGGGGGAGCAGATGTGCAGAGTAGGCCCTCCAGCCAGAGCTGCAGGGTTGAGGTTTTATTTATGATTGTGCACCAGTGAGAGCAGACACAACTTACGTGAAAATGGGAAAACATATTTAATGGCTTTATAACTAAAACACTCATGGTTTTACATGACAGAAATTATTGAGAGAAAATGAAGAAGTCTCCACCAGACCAACCTGCACCATGATAACTCGTCTGGAAAATGCCAAAGTTCCTTTCTCATGGGATGCCAGTAAAGGTGAAGTTTAATTTCAACACAGCTTGTCTCAGTTAATTCCGCAGTGAAGAAACAGCATAAAGCATGCTGCTGTCTTGCTGGAAGAGAAAGCTTGATATTGAAACAGTATGGGGTTAAAAGCAGCTGCAGGTAACAGATACAACTTCTGGCTCTAATTCCTATGTAGAACTATGCATATGATTTTCTGTTTTTCAATAAAGTGAGTATGAATGCATTTTTAGCTGATTTGTGTTGTTTGCAGCACTGATCTGCCTCATTTGGGGTGCAGGACTGCTTTGGTTTTTCGCTAAAAGACCACCAAATGTCATAACATGGTAAGAACAACAAAATATTTAAAATGTTGTAAGTCAGCCCTGACAAGACTTCCAGACCAGAAAAGTCCAGAGTAATGATGAAGTGAGTGTGAATAATAACAGTTTGTCAGGACACTGTGCAGCGTCCCTCCTTCCCAGTGGTTCAGCCAGCAGCAGGCTTGTCCATAGCTCATGGCACAAGCTGCTGTGAGGCAAGAGCTGGAAAATGCCCTGGCTGGACTGCCTTTCCCTGAGTACTGCAGGATCATGGTCACCCTCCTGGGAGTGCAGGGTAAGACCCCGCACCAGGAAAAACTGGCAGGTGGGAGAAGGGTAGCAGTTATTACAGGCTGGAGCAAGGACTGGCAAATAGTAATGACCACGGTGCAATTGGAGTCTGATTATCAAAACCCTCCATGCTAAATTTCAGTTCTTCCTTGTAGAGTCATCTTCAATTCAACATGTAAAAACACACACACACACACAAGTGCACAAACAATGCAGGTTTGATAAAGAAAAGGCACTGAGCAGTTACAGGCAATGTCTAGTATTGCTGGTGGCTAAAGGGAGAACCAGACAGTCCCTTTCAATAATATGTTCCTTTTCACTCCTGTCTCTTAAGTGACATGTAATTTTTTTTGCTTAACTTTACAGTACCTTTTAAAATCACCACACCATCAGAAAGAGAGATTTCAAAGATTTGGACCACAAATATTTGGACTACAAGACTATAATGAGTTTTGTAGTATGGGACTTAGCTTTCAAATAATCTCACCTTAATAAATCTAGCTCAAAAGATTTTGAGGACAGTTGCATTAAAAAAAACACGTAACTCTCATCAAGTTGCACAATATCTCCCAGTAAAAATGAAAATAACGTACTGCGGGCACTGACATTGTTTATGGGATTTAGGACACTGAAAGTCATCCCATTATCATAGTACTTGTCTTTGTAAAGATTTGTTGTGTACCCACAAAACCCCAGCATTTACAGACATACAAGAGAACAATCACTTTAAAGCTTTATTACCACTACATTTTCCTCATTATTTGATTTGTAAGCTTTGGGGCCAGGATTTCTGGCATTCTTTTTTAGTCAACTTTAATCGTAGAATTCAATGAGTCCTTCCTGCAGGGCTCCCCTACTTTTCAAGGCCACATGACATTACGCTGGTACTTAATGGACACAGTTAACTATGGCAGTAGGTTGCCTACTGAAATATTATTACTCTATTTCTTCAGATTCCTTTGGCTTCTTGTGTCATTTATTCTTCTGAAAATCACAGTGTTTACTTTAGATTGTTTTACTGAAATTACTTCTTTGTCCCTGATTGATTTGACAAAAACAAGGATAGGCTGACAGTGCCCCTAGGCCCTGTTCTGCAACAGAAATTTTTCTCCAAGGCTGGCAGCTTAAGCTCACTGTAGGCACTGCTCCAGGTTTCCTCCAAGAAGCAGCGCTTTGATGACACGTAGCCTACTCGGAGGAGTTCTGCTGACATCACCAGAATTGGCTTCCCTTGTACGCTGGCAGTAGCAGATGCAATTCAAGGAGAGATGAAAGGCACAAGAGGACCAGGGAAGGAATGGTCTTCCTCAAGTCATAGATCAAATGCCTCATGTCTTCCCTAGAGTCGGAAGTAGATTTCTTCTAAGTCCAGCTAGGGAATAGAGGCTGTTGGCCTGAGATCAGCTGAGGCTCCAGCTGAGCTGCTATTGTTTGTTTAGTGACAACAGTTCTTCTCAGACAGGACTTCAGAAATCAGTATGACTTTGAAGAGGCAGGACGATGCTGCTGCTGCTGCTGAGAAGTGCCAAGTACCCTCACCTCCCAACTCTGATTGCACTTCGAGTTGAGAGCTCTCAGCACTTCATTGGCAGTGATCACCATCTCATCATTAGGCCTGTGAACAATTAAGGTTTTCAGATATTCCCACACAGAAATGATGACGAGTTGCAAACATGAGGTTTTGATTCTCACTGCTGTTACAAAGTGTGACTGCTGAAATATTTATTTCCACTTCAATTATTTGTCCAAATGTGTAATCCACCATAGGTATGCATACACAATATGGGGTTGAAATTTG
>WAAB01006422.1:12354-22611 GCA_013389865.1 Piaya cayana | reverse complement strand
GATAAGAAAAAAAACAAAAAACTGTCCAAACAGAAAGAAGGTAGCACAAAATTTAGATAGCCCTGCACACAAAAAAAAAAAAAAAAAAAAAAAAAAAAAAAAAAAAAAAAAAAAAAAAAAAAAAAAAAAAAAAAAAAAAGAAAAAAAAAAGAAAAAGCACTCGTAGCTCCCGTACATCGGACATGATCTCAAACTAAACTTTTGAAAAAATAAAATCTTCATATTGGATCTATATAAACTGAAGCATAGTTTAGCAAGAAAAATACAGTTGACTTGTAAATAGACCAGTGGCAAACAAGAAGAGAATCTTGGGCCCTATAATATGTTCCTTGTGAGAAAATATTGATATTTGCTAGCCTGTAAGGAAAGGATTTAGAAAAATGTAGGTCTTCAGATTTATAAAATGTTGCCACATATTTTGTCAGGAAAGTGTTTTATGTGTTCACTGTGGGTAGGACAAGAAGTAATAGGATCAAAGAGCAGTTATAAATACTTTATGAGTTAGAGAAATCCTTCTGTCTGTAACTGTAGTTAAGCAGAATATCTAGGGCAGTTGTGAAATCGCTGTTCTAAAGAACAGACCAAGAAAATCATCTGTCAGGAGTGGGTTAAGTAGAGTTTTACCTGCCTTGAGGAGCAAGTATGGACATGGACCATGGTTCTTTCCTATTCTATGGCAATGATTTGATATAAAATGGGCTGAGGTCCACAGCTTAAAGAGGTCTTCACATATACACATTTAAAAAATTGTTTAAAAACCCTACTATACATTGCTTTATCTTCAGGTTTTTTTCCACTATTCTAAATTTCAATGTAAGCCAATCTTTCTATGATTTTCTCTTTTTCACAATTTATAATCTGAGATTCTTGACCTCACTTGTATGAGCCTGTTCTAATTTCGCTCACGCTCCATCTTTCTCAGAGCCACTTTTTCTCCGTGTGGTTTGACCCACACTGCCACTAGCAGTCTTTTCCCTGCTTGACTTGTGTAGTCTGTGGGTTCCTCAGCATCTGAGATCTCATCTTCAAAATTCTCCACCAAGCTTCTGTCATCCCAAGGATTAAAACTATTTAGCAAAATAATTTCATTTTACTGTCAGTGGTTAACTATCATAAACCATGCCTCTGAATCAACTTTCCTTATAGTAGGAAAAATCCCAGAAAATATTTTAGCAGTTACAAAACATGACTGGTACATCTGAGCAGTCCTTGAACATCAGAGCTTTCAAAGTCAAGGCATTATTTCAGTCCCAACCTTAATTACAGTAAAAAAACAGCTAGGGGAATACTAACAGAAATATATAAAATGAAAAACTAAGAAATAAGCTCAGCTTCTTTGTGCTTATTTTCTCCTGTAGAATGAGATGAATGGATCATAGAGTCATAGAATTATTTATGTTGGAAAAGACCTTTAAGATCAGCAAGTCCAATCATAAACTTAACACGGCCATATTCACCACTCTAAGTCATTGTGTGCTTTAGCTATTCATGTACCAGTGCCATTCAGGCACAGTAAGTGCTAATCTGGGATAACAGAGCCTCTTATCCAATGAAATTATTTATATATTTGTTAGAATAGATACAGACACAAAGTTAAATGGGATAGTTTCCTTAGTTTTTCAACCAATAACCAAAGTTTAGTTGCTCAATATATCTGAAGGAAATATGCAAAAAAATTCCCATTAATAATTATGTAATTCTGTGAATTTTTAGTTGCTTGATTGGCTGGTTGGTGGCAAGGGAGCATGTTTTCTTCAGTATGTCAATAAGGAAGACAAAATACCATGTTTTTTTAAGAGGCTGTAATGAGACAAAAATGGGATGTAATATCCTGCAAATACATGCCAGGGAACTACCAGACTTTTTGAACACACTTATATTGCATGGTAGATCCTTGAATGGCATGGGGGTCTTCCCTGACTTTTTTTTTCTACCTTTTCCCCTGGATGTATAATTGTTACTTCTAACCATATCACTATAGACAGCAAAGATCATGTCTGATAACAAGGAGGAAGACAATCAGTCTAGAAGATCTTATGTGCTAGTAGACAAACAAAACTCATTCCCCTTGGCTTTTCCATTCCTGCCAATAATTAGATGCTACTGGAAAAAACCAAAACTTGGGAAAATTCTGTCTTGTTCTCAGTTACTTACTAACTTTCTGTAGAAATTTGCAGGAACCCCTGTATCCGTCTGTTACATGATTATCCATCTGCCCTTCCCTCCACTCACGACTTCCACACACATTTGCACTTGTGGGTCTTTAATCTATCTTAACCATTAACAGATTCCCCAGAACAACAAAACACATCTTAAACTGTGCTTCTGCAGTGTCTAACAAGTAATCCCTGAAGCTTGCTAGGGCTTTCAGTACTAATATAGAACAAAAAAATGACAACAATGATGTGATTTTGTTTGTCTGTTTTAAATTCCCCTGAATAGGCCAGTATCTCCCAATATCACCAGTGACACAAGTAATGCCATGGGTGCTGGAACTAGAGACTGGCTTTCAGTGCATTTGTGTCTTTTCACCAGTTTTTCACTGAATTAAGTGAATGTCACTTCATGAGCTTTACTCTTATTAGACATCAAAGAGCAAGAGATTAGAGATCCGCTAATTATGAGAAAATATTTCAGTCTTTTTGTGACTTACTAGTAAAAACAGAATCCACATGGAAGAGAAATCTTCATAAAACCTCTCTGCACAAAGTTCATACGTACTTAATAATCTTTGAAATGTCTGTTAAATTAAACTCTGTCGAGTCAATTGAAACTGGCCAATGAGCTTTAAAATTCTGTTAGTGATTTACTAGTAGATGATAGACAGGTGGTCAGCATGATCATGCCAGCTTCCTTTCTCTGAGAAAACAGGATTAGTAGAAATCCTACTTTAGTTCCTACTCAGTTTTTCACTGTAAATTTGTTCTAGTAGGGACAAATTTAGTTCTTTACCCTTAATGGTTTACTTCTTTTGACTAGGGCTTTTTTAAGTATTATTTCATACTTTTCTTATTTGAAGTACAGTCAAGGCAAATGTTTTTTAGTCAGAGAAATGAAGAGGTGGACAGACTTGACAAGAAGCATCAACACAATGCTCTCATTTGTCCAATTTTCTCGTAGAAAGCAGGTATTTTGAGACCAATCAAACCCAGTGCCAGCTCTAGACATCTGCCAGTCTAAATAGGACTACACTGACTTTGCGCATCTGTCTAATAGTCAGGAGTCTTCCCTCAGGATGTATAGAATTTGAAGTCCTGCATGCATTAATACATGCAAGTTAAAAATAAGATAACCATAAAGCCTCGCGCATATCACCATTCCTTTTCTTGAAAGTCAGATTTAAGTTCACCACTGAAATGGCAACCTACTTACACATTTTCTTGCTCAGTCCAATTTGCTGTTGAAGCTCTGCTTTTAATGATGAAGCATGTGAATCCAGTACTTGTAGCATGCCATGTAAAAACTCCTTTAATTTTTCATCATAATTTATAGAGTCACAAACTGGTTGAGGTTACAAGCAACCTCTGGAAGTTGTCAAAACCAAGTCCTCTCTCCAAGAGCCAGCTGGAGCTGTTTTTGGTTTAGGGAACTGATTTTTGGTTTAGGGATAAGGTTTCTTATGTCCCAGCAAAGGCCCATACATCACAGCAGTGCTCCTAAATATTTTAGGGGATTATATTTATTCCAATACAATTAATATCTCTATAATTAGCAAGATCAAGTGAATACAGCTGCTAGGATCCAGAATAACATTCATTTGGGTCACTCTGTGTGTTTAGAGTCTTTTTTGCTTAAACTCAGAAATAAGTCATTAGCTTCAAATGCCTTAGTGCAGGCATGTGAGTAAATCAAAGGTCAGCTTGGATGAAGTCAGTCCAGTGAATCTGCATGAATCAGCATAGTCAGAAACAAAAACTTGCTCTATTTGCCTGTATAAAGTTCAATGCAACTTGAAAAAAACTTTATGCACTGATTTTTTAATAACCTTCAAGAGAACGTAACATAAATGTTCTCAGTACAAGAAGATAACAGAAAAAAAATAGAATATCTATAGCCTTGCAGTCATTTGTGAGAGGAGAACAACAGGAGAGAGACTTTCCTTCTGCATTCTAAAGAATAATTTTGTAAGTGCATGCCTCTTTCAGCTTGGATTTGAGTTTCTCAAATTTATTTGTTCTGTTTTAAATACCTACATGAAAATAAAAGCTTTTTATTTAGGAAAGCCTGTTTTAATTCACTACCTCAAAAACAAGTACTAAGAGTTAGGCCAGGTATAGTTATCTGCTTCTCAGATGGTTAAATCTCATTTCTAGTTTGGGTTTTTTTCCCGATTCACTTATGAGAATATCATCTGTCTCACACATCTGGAAATGGCATAGTTCTTATGGTCATAGCTGTAAATGGGGCATTATGATACACAGACCAAATGGCCAGTCTTTATGATCAGTATTCCTCTGGAAAACATGATTTAACAGTTGCCCTCAGCTCACCATTAACAATCTCAAATGATTTCTGTTCCATCTTTAAGAAGCTTCAGAATGTCTTAGGTACAAAATGGATCTGTGGCTTTCATTCTGTTCTGGAAGGATGAATAAAAACAAAAAAAAACCCAAACAAAAAAACCAAACAAAAAGTATGTAAGTGAAAAATGCCACCTTTAAGCTCATTCTGAGAACCATAACCTGTACTTTAGGCTTACATCTAATTCTTCAGCTTGTCCTTGAACAAATGAAGCAAGAATTTAGCTCTCTGCTTTTATAATCTATTGAATAAAAAATACACAGCTATGACAAAAGACTAGCAGCTGTCTTCTGATGTGCACAGCCACAGCAGTTCCCCAGGGGAACCTGCTAGGAATCTTAGGTTGTTCAGATACTGGCTGATCATCTCTTCGGACTAAATTCTACATCTCAGTAAGTAATGATTATGACTTTGAGCAGAGTATTTTTCTCCCTCTGCCCACCTCTTTTGAGGGTTTATCAGCTCCTCTACAATTTTATGCAGTTTTGTTGCTTCTGCTTTCCCCACACTCATTCATCTAAGCCACATGTCTCCATCTGAGAGACTGATGCTGCCTTTGCAATAGCTTCAGTAAAGTGATTCTGGTAGGTATACTTTGAGAAAAATGGAAGACCCTTTGCAGTA
This sequence comes from Piaya cayana, assembly GCA_013389865.1. Lineage (NCBI taxonomy): Eukaryota > Metazoa > Chordata > Aves > Cuculiformes > Coccyzidae > Piaya > Piaya cayana. Next base: position 17,466 of record WAAB01006422.1, on the reverse strand, counting down.
CAAATCATGGCAATATATGTCCATCTGCCACTGAGCCAATAAGTTTGGTACTGATATTTTTGTCTATGACTACTTTGAATCAATAGCAATGCTTTTTTTAACAGGACTTTGCAGTCAAATCCCTATTCAAATGAGTAGTTACTTTTTAAATGTATGTATACAGATTTGTCCATATCTTTGACTCAGTAATCAAAGGAAAATCTATAGTAATAGACTTATCAATAGAGTTTCTGAAGGTTTTGTGCCTCACAGTTGAACCCCACAAATTCAGATACTATCCCGCCTCCTCACCCCAAAATATCTCTCTTGTATCACAAGGGTCTAATTTTTCCCTTCCCCTGGTGGCAGCATCTCTGGTGGGGTTCCCTATCATTTTCTGAAAAAGAGGAAAAAATTATCTTTGACAACTAAACCATTATCTTTATAATATACAAAACTTTTTTCCTCCAGTATAAAATTAACAAGGATTTTTTTTTTCCAGATGTACTCCTTGAAGTTTTACCACTATTAAAGTGGAATATAATTGATGAAAGAGAAAGAAAACAAGCAAATCTTAGATAAATCACGTGAGGAATACATTTGACATTCACAGTTTCTTATTAGACAAGTTTTTTTAAAAATCCCTTTGTCTTAATACATTTCAGGAAATTAATATTTAACCTAAAGAAACTTTAGAAATGCCTAAAAGACCCCCTCAGGAGCTGCTGCTTGGTGATGTGAAACCCAGCAAATATTTACATAGATTCCTCCTATCAGTCTTTTGTCTTCATTCTTCTCCAGTTCCTTTCCCAGCATTTGCTGTTCTGTGACACAAAGAGACTCTGCATCCCTCCACCCTGATGTTGCTGTGCGGTTCTAAGAGCAGTGACAGGAAAAAAAGGAGGATTTTCTACCTTTCCTACAGGTTATCCATGAGAGAAATAGTCAGATTCTCATGTGAGAGGGACTTCGCAATGCAGAGCATAAACATGTGTCAAAGCCCTAGAAGATTAGAACAAAAATATGCATATAGCAGGAAATTAAAATGTTCTGAGATTTTTTCCCTTTTGAATTAATAAATCTTTCCATGGATGAATTTTTATTTTGCATTACTAATGCAAAACATTTGCAACATAAGGAATGTCAGACTTTTCGCTAAAAGATGATGCATATTCCTCAAAATTATGAGCATATGTATGAAAAACTGCCCATTTCTCATGGGCACATCTATGCAGAGTAAAAAATAAGAAATAGAAGAGGTAAAGATGTCTCAGATACCTGTTATACTCTTACTTTACTTGTTAATCACTTCATCATGAAATGCTTACTGTTTCTTGTAAAATTCAATCTTTCTTCTTGAGAAATACCAGTTCTGTATCTTGTATTATTTAGATTTCACAGCCCAGAGGTTTTCCAAGCCACACTTCAGTATTAAAAGTTGTCTAGAATATTGCAGGAAAGGGCACAAAAATGTACAGTGATAGAAACTTTCCCACATCCATCAGGAAGTGCCAACATTTTAAAATTCACATTAATATTTCATCAAAACCAATCAGAAAAGTAAACTTCTTGTTTATAAGCAGTGCAAGTGGAGTACTAGGTTTTTTGAGGTTATCAGATTTAATGTAGTCTTTTTCCAAGTAATCTTTTCTTTCTGAATGTACTGCAGAAACTATAATTTTTCACTTTGTTCTGAGAATTGGGCAGGACCTAAACAGCTGATATGATGCAATAGCTGATATGAAATAGTTTGTGTTTTACCAACTGCATGGTTAAATCACAATATTTCATGTTCTGTAGGAAGAAGCAATACAGGTAAGAAAGTAAGTATGTAATTATGGAGCTAAACATTGCATATTTTTTGAGAGTCACCATTTTAAGAACGCATTCTCAGAGTGGTACACCATCACAAAGCTTTGCAGTGTATTTTTTTAAGAACATTTTCAAAAATTTATTTCATCCTCCAGGACATACAGGAGCATTATGAAACCCAAGTTCACAGAAGAAAAAAACAACACTGGCATGAATATTCCAGAAATAAGTAAGTAACACTGTTTACTTTTAATCTATATGCATCATTAAGGAAAAAAAACTTAAGAATAGCCTTCAGATGTTAAATCTGGAACTAAACCATAGTAAAATGAATTGGCATGAGGATAGAGGAAAGTCAAGTACAAGCAACACAGGATCAATGGAGCTGATCTGCAGATTTCCGAGTCTGAAGTAACTCCTCTACAACTTCATGGCTGAGCTACTGTTTACCGTCAAACCCACCGTATTACATCCACAACCAGGTGAGTGGTTCTTCTGATGGCAAAATCCTAGAGCAGAGACACTACAACTGAGTGTTCAGAAATCAGGACAAGTTGATTTGCTTGTGTTCCACACTCCAACTCTAAAGTACTCAAGTCTCACCACCAAGGAATATCTTAACCATTAGTAGCCACTAGTCCTGAATGTCTGTTAAAGCAAGTAGAAATATTGGTTCTTCCATATCTTGAATCATTATCTCTTTATGATATGCAGATCCTTTCCTAAAATTTTGTTTGGATGTTGCTGCTACTTTCAAGGAGGCAACAGTAGTGACTCCAGGAAGAAAACTGGATTGAATGACCATTCAGAAGACTCTCTGAGAGATACCTGCCTTGCTTGAAGCTGAAAAAATCTGGTTTTCATTGTCTTCACATATGTAAAAAGGCGTTGGTCAAAAATTATCCATGACAGTAGCTGACAATGCTTGCAGCTCTCCTCCCTCTCCCTTGTTCTCTTTTGAGTCAGCATGATTTAAAGAGAAAAATAAGCTCACAAAGAGTAATGAATGAGTAATGATCAATGATCATTGACTGGATAAAAGACTGTAAAATGTCTGTCTAACTCATTTGTCTAATTTCAACTGTAGCCAGCAGCAGATGGCTAGGGAAGAACAAGACAACTACAGAATGAATCTTATCCTTTGCTAAATATGTACCTTTTTTTTTTTTTTTTTTGTGTGTGTGTATGCACATACGTGACATGTCTACACAAAAGCTAGACAGACAGACTTGGAGAGAGCCATAACCATGGGCAGTGTCTTGTACCCAAGCAGAACTGGAATATGGCAGATGATCTTTACAGCAAGCAGAGGAAATTTATCTACCTTTGATGTACTGCATGAACTCATTAAAGACACATCCACACAAATAATAAAAGTAAAGCAGAACACTTCTTTTTCCTAACGTGAAATACATATTATTCAATCCTTCCCCAAGTCTGTGAGAAATAAAAGGAATGAAACTAAATAGTAATACACCTGAAACTGATAAAAAGGAGTTTATATTGTGAATCATGTATAAACAACCTCCAGAACGCTCAATAGGTTTAGAAGTGGAATTGAAATCCAGAGATATTTGTATGAATAACAAGAATATCTGCAATTATATTAGTTCAAAATAAGCCATGCAGGCATAAAGGCAGAAACCACCCATTAACTGCTGGGGCTAGGAATGACATTTCCCTTCTAGGCGTGCTAATGTATAATTGTTAACAATAAAGGGTTTATGCCTTGGTACTGGGACCTCTCAAGACACAGGATAATGGATTAGAAGGACCCTTGGTTAAAACAGTACCAAGTTTCTTCTGCTTAAATGTCCCCCTCCCTGATCTACAAGGGTGGTCTTCTCCGCCTTGGGAACAAGACAGTGCCAAGTTATTACAGAGTTATTTACTTTTCCAATGACTTTAGAGAACAGATGTTCCCATTTGTGCCTTTGAGCTCCTCCTCCATGAAGTTTGCAGCACAAGCTTAACCTTGAATCTTATCCAGACATCACTCAAGTCCGTAACAAAACTACCACTGACCTGACCTAGATGAGGATTAAGCTTATTGATTGCGACAACCTGTTCAGTTTCTGCCCTGTTGTTTAACTAGCAAGGAATATACACATATGTTGGAATTCATGATGCTAATATTTCATCTGCCTGATGTTTAAAATCACAGGTATAACCCTTAGGTGGATTTTTTTCATTCATTTCTAGAGGAAACCATGGTAAATGTGTTATTCTTAAAACAGACAAGTCCTTAAATGCTACAAGTTCAACAGTTATAAGAAACCATGCTTTGAAAGTGGTCAAGAAGCTTCATCAGAACTCAGTTTCAGGGCCATTTCAGGATTTTGGTATTTCCTGAGGTTTTAGCTGTCCCATAAATAGCAATATAAATAAAACTTATCAAAAGAATTTTTAAAGGGAGGAAATTTATTATTGAGTTTTAATAGATAGGAGCCTGAGGTTCAGCAAGATGAAAATAAATTCTATCTACCATGAAGCAGGTGTCAGTGGCAGAAACAGCACCTCCTCTACTCTGCTTCCACTTGTGAGAAAACCAGCCTCTCTGGAGGGATATCAGACCTTCTTCTTCCATACCTACATTTTCTGGGAACCAGCAGTGCAGAAGCTGCAAAATTTTAAAATATTTTTTACGAATTACCCAAATATTCTTTAATATCTTCAGAAGTCTCTAGTTAGAACAATGGACAGAAATCAGAGGATGTCACTGGTTTATTTGAACCTGCTCATTCATAGCATAAAATCTGCTTTTCTGGTCCTTCACACTCATGTTTTTATCAGAGGTCCTGTACAAGTACTGAAGTGCTACTATTATGCTTTTACATGTTTCCAGTAGTTTTATTTTCCTGGGTCCATTTTGCCAGGTTTTATTTTGTTGCCATGAAGGGAAGGGTTTTTTTCATTTGAATCGTCTCTAAGTATTCATGCTCAAAACTCTTGCAGATCCATACTAGAGATTTAAATGGGACTCTTGAGAACTGAGGTAAAAAGAACATAATCATACTATTGCTTGAAGAACGTCAAGAATTGATATCCTTGTAGTCCAAACAGAAAAAATAATTTTTAAAAAAGCACCTCTCAACAAGCCTGAACATTTGTTTTATTTTAAAGGACTCATCAAAATATTGTGCTAAAGACTATATGGCTTCCTTGTATAATAGAACATTCTGAGTACTTGCACTGAAACCAGACACCAAGGACAGTTGAGCTAAGGCTCAACTAGAAATCAGGTTGGCTAAGGCTGTGAAAAATAACAAAAAAATCTTTCTATAAATATATAAATAATAAAAGGAGGACTAGGGAGACCAT
>WAAB01006422.1:0-11438 GCA_013389865.1 Piaya cayana | reverse complement strand
TTATTCTCCCTCTGTACTCCGCACTGGTAAGACCGCTTCTTGAATACTGTGTGCAGTTCTGGGCCCCTCACCACAAGAAGGATGTTGAGGCTCTGAGTCCAGAGAAGAGCGACTAGGCTGGTGAAGTGGCTGGAGAACAGGCCTTATGAGGAATGGCTGAGAGAGCTGGGAGTGTTTAGCCTGGAGAAGAGGAGGCTGAGAGGAGACCTCATTGCTCTCTGTAACTACCTGAAGGGAGATTATAGAGAGGAGGGAGCTGGCCTCTTCTCCCAAGTGACAGGGGACAGGACAAGAGAGAATGGCCTCAAGCTCCACCAGGGGAGATTTGGGCTAGACATCAGGAGGAAGTTTTTCACAGAAAGGGTCACTGGGCATTGGAACATGCTGCCTAGGGAGGTGGTTGATTCGCCTTCCTTGGAGGTGTTTAAGGCACGAGTAGATAAGGTCCTGAGGGACATGGTTTAGTGTTTGATAGGAATGTTTGGACTCGATGATCTGGTGGGTCTCTTCCAACCTGGTGATTCTATGATTCTATGACAGTGAATACTGGCATATTTGTAAGGACAAGGAAAGTGAATAGATGAGATATTTATAAGGTAATATGACATGAGTTCACATCTCAAAATTGGTGTTTTGTCATGCTGGGCGTTCTCAATTTTTCCTGAGCAATTTCAAAATTCCCCTGCCTGGGAGTAATTCATACTCATGGCAATCTCTCGTGCTAATTTTTTTTCTTATATTTTATTTACAGGCCTTATGAGGAATGGTTGAGAGAGTTGGGGTTGGTTAGCCTGGAGAAGAGGAGGCTGAGAGGAGACCTCATCGCTCTCTACAACTGCCTGAAGGGAGGTTATAGAGAGAGGAGGGTAACCCTCTTCTNCTTATGAGGAATGGTTGAGAGAGTTGGGGTTGGTTAGCCTGGAGAAGAGGAGGCTGAGAGGAGACCTCATCGCTCTCTACAACTGCCTGAAGGGAGGTTATAGAGAGAGGAGGGTAATGCCCTCTTCTCCCAAGTGACAGGGGACAGGACAAGAGGGAATGGCCTCAGGCTCTGCCAGTGGAAATTTAAGCTCGACATTAGGAAAACATTTTTCACAGAAAGGGTCATTGGGCACTGGAACTGGCTACCCATGGAGGTGGTTGATTCACCTTCCTTGGAGATGTTTAAGGCACGGGTGGACAAGATGCTGAGGGGCATGGTTTAGTGTTTGATAGGAATGGTTGGACTCGATGATCGGGTGGGTCTCTTCCAATCTGGTTGTTCTATGATTCTATGATTCTGATTCTGTTTGGTTAGTGATGATTCACCTGTCCCTGAAATTCTCCAGTAGGAAGGCAATCCTCACTCAACAGCAAATCCCAGTGACTCAGATGGGACTCACAGCAGAAGCAGTTATAGAATACAAAGTATATTTTTTCAAACACATTTGGCTAAGACACAATACAGAGAATGTGTGTATGAGTCCAGCAAAAAAAGAGAAGTAGGACCAAAATTTCTCTGTTGCAATGCCATAAATAAAACTTGGGACAATTTGCCAGATAAAGACTTCATGGGGAATATTGTCCTGTCAGAAAGACTAGGAAAGCTGCTGTTTTCAACATTAGCAGACAGTCAGTGATTTGTAACCAAGCAACCAATTTGCTGGTTTGCTTGAAATGAACTGGATTATAACAAGGCAAGAGGTTTATTTAACTGTGGGCTTTGGGGAATTGAATATTTTCTTTAAAGAAATATTTTAACCATGAAAAAGGTAAAGAGAATTTTGTGTATAAAATCTTTTTACAGTTTATTTCCTATCGGTAATTTCTTTATATATATATATATATATATATAAAAAACTGAGGATCTGACTAAATGAATCAGGACGTGTAATGATAAATTCCGTCCACGTAAACAAATAAATAATTATTTACAATCTTTGGCAAAACAAAAAGAATTTCATTGATCTCACTCTCTCTCACACACATTTGCAAGGAAAAGAATGAAAAAGAAATGAAACATCATAAATAATTTACATAGAATAGGAAAATTATGATACAGTCCAAGTATTAACATCTCATCCCCACAATGATGTCTTTCTCTGACTAAAACACAACCACACAGCCATCAAAATTATTAATGAGGTCGCCCTCCCTTCTGCTTGGGACTTGGGGATACAATTTGAAATGCCAAAAGTAAGAAGCTGAAACATTAAAAAAACTCATGATGAGGATTTGAGAAAAAAAATCAAAACCAAAATTGAAACAAAACAAAATTGAAACAAAAACCCCCCAAAACCTGATAATATGAACACTATAAAATGTGCAATAAAGCCAGTAACTGTGGGTTTCTTTCTAATGGACATAGTAAAAAACCTATTTTAAGGGAGAAGTTGATTCAAAATCTAGCTCACTGTGCCCTACAAGAGGTACTGTATTATTCCATCAGTAAACCCATCCACGAGTAAAATTAAACCAGCGTGTGTTCTTGTGAACAAAGCTCATACAACTTAAGCAAAATAAAAAAATGTTAAACATGTTTATATTATTGTATATCTGAGTAACTGTTGTATCTGATTAGAATAAACACTGGTATCCATTCAGCATTATTTAAGAAGTTCTATATACAGCAGAAAGAGGTAACAATACAAAATATCAAAATTACGGTAACTGCATATATATTAAGGTTCCATTTATAAATTCCTTATTATTATTTATTTAACTTTAAAACATACATGAGTATAACTCATGAAACAACACTTAATCGTACACTATGCTTTGACAATACTTATACATTGTGATACCCTTTTTAAAATAGCTTTAAAATACCATTATTTGTGGATGGATTACTGATGCATTATATGACATGCTTCAAAATAAATTATCAGAGAAGGCAGCTCAGTGTGATAATAATAATAAATACTAACAAAATATTTATAAATGGAACCTTAAATTCATGTGTTACCAAGTTAATTAATAGTGGCTTTGCCACCTTCTCAAAAAAACACATCAGGATTCAGGATGTCAAAGTGCTTTTTTGCAGCAGAGGTGGGAAACTGGTTCAGGTTCATTTTGCTCCACATAGTCCTGGTATAATCTTTATTATGAGGAAATGCAAAATACGATGTAAACAGAACAACTGGAAATATTTTTTTTTAAGTCAGACATTAGTTATAGCTTTGATGTTTTGAATGCATCACTCTTCCCTTTCACGTGGGAGTTTCTAGTTCAATTCTGTTTGGCCTGAATTAAGTCTCTACTAGGCAATGCTTTAATTTGCAAATTTGATGTTTCTATCAGCTGCAGTTTTAATGGGTGTTATTAAGAGCATCCTCCTCAGCTAAAGAACATCTTTTTGGATCAAGAAATGTTCATATATGACCTTTACTTTATTATTGAAAGGCATTTTCAAAATAGATACTGTTGGTGTGGCCCTCCATCACTTTGCTAAAATTAGACCCAGAGGCTTTGTGTTGCTGAAGTCCAGCCCTGATCAAAGCAAGGAAGTACCACCCATACACCTAAAAAGTTATTCAAGCACATTTTTCCTCACTTAAAGATAATGACTGATAATCATCACCCCCCTTCTCTTTCCATATATATATAAATACAAGAAGTAATTACATTTTCATATGTAAATGTCATTCCTTGAAAAAGACAAATGAACAAACATATTTTCTTAAGTTTTCACTGTACAAAAGTGTTCTAATATATCAATCTGCTTTTGCTTCAGTGGTGGGTTGGACACTCACATTTAGGTTTCATTAGTCCTGATGTGAAAAGGCACTTGGGTGGAAGGGTGGCTGAGGCACCCCTAGCAGCAGGGTGGTACCTGACGAGTGGAGCACAAGGACAGAGGGTAGGAGGTACGTACAAAACAATAGAAACTGGGAGTACCAGAATGTACTGAGGTGTCTAGGTTGCATAGCATTTACAGTACTTTGCCGGTAATGCAGCAACCATTGCTCAAGCATCTGAAAGAAATGGGGAGAAAAAAAAAATATTAATTGTGGTTACTTTGTTTGGTTAGGAAGTCAAGAACAGAGTTTGATTATGATACAGTATAAGGATGCAAGTCAAAGTTTCCTATTGTGCATTTCCCTACAAACTTAAGGACATTTACACAAAAGTACGTATCTGCTTATATCAATAGGCCGACACATGTGTATGTGCACCTATGTGTCTAAATGTATATAAAGCATCATATACAAGAAAACCTAGGAAAGTATTTTCTGTATTTCAAAACATTTTGGACCATGCATAATAGACAGACATGTTCATTAAATTATCAGCTCTGTCCACTGTCTCTTTCAAGAGGGGTGATCTAGAGATAGTGCTATGCCTGCAGGACACACTGAAGTAGACTACAAAGGAAAGTGGAAAACCAGAGATTTCCATCTCATGTTTTCCAGGTGGGTAGTATTAAACATCTGAGTTTTGTTATTCAAAGTTATATTACAACAGGGGCAAAGGGCACTCATGGTATTTCAACAAATCAAGGTTTAATACACCCTATGATATTACACATTGCCTTCAGTAACTAAAGGATACTTTTCATTTCCTTATGTCATGCTTGCTCCACAGGTTATCAAAGGCTGCAGGATTTTCCAGACATTTTCTGTAACTAACCTCTGCATTCATATTTGAGGTCAGAGAAATAGACCATTTCTTGAGAGAAGACAAAAAGACCTAATCGTCCACCAGCAAAGGTCATATCATAGATCGGTCCAGAATCCACCATGACTTGTTTGCCTTCATAGACTAAAACTCTGTAAAGAATAACAAAATTTAAATTAAATTAAATTGTCCAGTGCTAAGGGCTAGTACAATGTCCCAAGAACGAAAACAGAATTAATTTTAACAAGACAACCAGATTCATTGTAAGGATAGTTTCTTATCTCTGCCTCACGCCTATCTGGCTGGCAGCCATAACACATTAATCAGAAGCAGTGGAGCTATTCCGTAAGTCATTTTATGCACACCATATGCAAAAGATTTCCCAATTCTTTATTTAGAACAGTTATGTCTCCTGGAATGAACTGTGTCATGTACTAGCATTCATTGATAAGGCCCTGTCTCTGTAAACTCAGAGTTTAGCACAATACGTCGCCACATCACTTAGAAAAGTTGTCCTTACAGCTGTACGAATGGCTGATTTATTTATGTTTAGGTGCAAGGGCCAACATCACAAATTGAAAGAACCATCCCTTTACAGTCAAACAATACATTAATTGGAGACTTGCTGAATTTCAGTTTCAGTTATTATGAGAGATTAATGAAGGCTAGAAGGATTTGGACATGAATACCTAGATTAATAATAAATTGGAAAAGCTGGAGAACTTGGGACTGCTTTTTTTAAGTTTGGTTTGTTGTTCAGGGTTTGTTGGGGTTTTTTGTGGTAGTATATCAGGCATCCACCCTGGGATGTAAAAACCTCTAAAGGCATCTGTTAATTCTCCTTCTCTGTTAGAGAGACTGCAGTTCCTTGAACTTGGATTCTCCATTTCTCATTGGAGACGCTGAGACAGTCTAGGTTCTTAGGCTATCAGTCTCTCTTAAAATAGACTTTGGGCCAAATGGGAAGTGACTTCATAGTCTGTTAATTAAAGCAGTTTCCAGAGGAAGGGATTATAGTCCTACTTCAGCTGACAATACAGGAGTTATACAAAGCATAATGGCTTCACATGATGAATGCACTGTAACTCAAGGGTTAGGAATAGATTTGTGCTTAGGCAGAAAAGCATGTCCAACACTTGCTCTTCATGAAGTGTTGTGTTTTCTGAAAAGTACCCAAAGATGAATATGAAACTGATCCCTGAAAACAGTGTTTAATGTATGGTAAAAAGAACAGAAAAAAAGAATGACAGGTTTCCACGTTCATGTAACCCCATTTAAGGTAATTCTCTAAATTTCAAGAACTAAAACCACATAAGAAGAGCTTAAAATTATGCATTCCATCTAAAAAATTACATGGCTCTAATCATCTTAGTACTTAATTGCTTTTTCTGCAGAAATAAAATGGCTTCATAAATAATTGATTTCATTTATTTATTCTATAAATACATGCTTAAGAATGAGGAAATTTAATGACTTGGACCACAGAATTTGTCATGTTGAATTAATCTAATAGGATACCAGCTGAAACATACTTTGTCTGACACTAAATAGATACTGTAAAAGAAGATACAGTTAAGAGCAACATAAATGAAAAATTCAAGTTTCCTTTTGATCCATATCAGTCAATGGTTTGCACTGCAACATTTTGATGTTTAAAGAAACTCTTTTTTCCAAGAAACAGATAACTTAGTCTATCTAACTTTGTCTTTCGTAGCCAACTGAAACTCCTCTGCTCATAAACACAAACAAGACCTTAAGAGGTCAGACTCTGTCCCATGAAAAACATCCTTTATGGTTACAGCAGTTAGAAGAAGATAAAATTGAAATGGACAGTTAATGCTCATTCCTTGGAACATCAGATAAACATCTGGGCTCGAAAGAAAGTCATATGCCATAGCTCCTTCTGTGCATTACAGCTATGCTCATGGCCACTTCCACAGTATCCTGTATAAGCCACTGTGGGAGACAGGATGCTAAAGGAGACAGGCGGTTGGCCTATTTCCCTGTGGCAATTCTTATGTTTTTAATTAATTTCATTCATTCAAATTCCACAGGTTGGAGAGGAATCTCGCTTTCTAATCTTGCCTTGAGTTTTGCCTAGGAATTTATGGTCCCTTTGCAGAAGAACTATTGAAAGAGAATTATTTGATTTAAGAATATTTAGCTGATGTAAATAATGAACCACCCAGTCTAAATTAAATACATCTGAAAAAGAAAATAAATTATTCTAAAGATAACAAAATGTTCCCAAAGTAGCAGAACAAACTGTCACACAGTTACCATTATCATCAGAACTATCAGAGAAACTGATAACATAGCTCTTGTATTAACAGAGACAAAATATTTCCTAATAGAAAACACAAAAGTCCAGAAACATTTCTTACTTTATTAATCCCGTTTTAGGCCTGTGAATCAAATGCCACCTGTAAGCAGTATAATCTTTCCAGCCAATGTTCTTGGGATCATGCCACAAAGTACGCACCTACAGTAGGAATACAAATGCCGTATTAGAAACAGCCTGTGCTTCAGTAACTGTATGTTACTTGCTGCAGAGCATGAAATTGAAAATAGTGTTTAACATCTGATGGTATGATCAGCAAACTTCTTTTATAGACTGAGTAATGAAAATTTCTGTCTTACATTGCTGATCAGTTACTCATCTGTAGTTTCACGGTTGGAGTCACTGAAGACCGTTATAGCATCAAACCTAGTTCCCTTCAGGAAGTCATGTCCCTGTTTTTACACACACATCCGTGCTGCCAGAGTCAGTGCTACTTCTCCTTTCTGTATGAGTGGTTCCACTGAAGGAAAGGGACTGCCACTTACACAGATGTTACTGCTTGTGCCTGCTCCTTGCAATCTTTCACACTCAGTCAAGGTCTCATTACTGCAAGGAGCCCCAAAGTGTGGAATTTTTCTACCCACATGCGAAGCCCCACTAATTTCATTTCCAAAAGGCACAAGTTTCTTCCATGCCTGGGCCTTATTTGAAACAGCAGCAGGTTTTCCCTCTTTGCTTACATTTCTTTGTTCTTTGGCTGTCACTGGTTACTTAACATTAATCTTTGTATAATTCAAACTATCTGGAATGCTGAAGAAACTAGTGCCAATACAGAGGTCAAAAGGATTTCTGGATAACTAAGACCTCACTTCTTTTCTCTTTGGACCAGACCACATCTTCACTTTTATACATGTAATTTTTTTCATTCATAATTTTTTATACATGTAATTAATACTTTGAAACAGAATGCAAATATTATTTTTGACAGTAGTACTACGAGATTTGAAGAAAAGCTGATAAACATCTGCAAATTTTGAGGTGTGGAAAAAGATTATTTTCAAGACACCTTCCTTCTTTTTCAAATACTAGCCATGCATTGTTGGCCTGAAGTTCTAAATCTCTCACCTGTCCAGGAGTGTTTCCTGTATGCCAGAGAGCATTTCTCAAGTGCTCACCAGCACCAGTTGTCGAATTCACTACTTTGAGTGACACACCAGAATAGCCATAAGCCCTTGTTGGTTTGTCCTCCCAGTAGGTCTGAGTGACCTGCTTCCACATCAGAACATAAAATCGACTGCTGGACTGGTAGCCAAACACAAAGCCAGCATAGTCATCATCACGGTCTGTGTTAACGTAGAATGTCCCACTGAAGTCAACAGAGCTGAACTCATCATAGCCTGGGAGAGGACAAAAGAGACCAAGTTACAATGCTGGGTCTCGCCACTCACACTCAAGAGCCTCGGGTCTATCCTAAGTTTTGCCAGGAGTTATAAACTATCTTTTTCTGTATCTAGAGGAGAGGAGGTAATTACACTTGCCTATCTATTGCTTGGAGGAAAAGAAAAGGAAAAATCTGTTTACAAGAGGTGTTAAAGACAGAAGGCACTATACTTACATCAAGTTCTTCAATTGGGTTTTTTGTGTATTACAGTCAGTGATGAGATGAACAATCAACAAAGAAAGAACATTGAGTCGTTTTTAATTTGGGCATATACACAGTCCCTGTGTGTCAGTCCAAAGCTTGCAGCATCAAACAGATGTATTTATCTACTTTTTTTCCCCCTTTTCTTCATTACCACATCACTGATTACTTTTCCAAAGATGAAGGCTGCCATCTGGTACTCACCTACAGCTATTCCAGGATCAGAGTTGGCAGTCTGCACAAGTTCCTTGCCTTGGTGGCGAATAACCCAATTGGGATCAATCTGAGCTGTTCCCTTGGGGTCCAGGGGGACCATCTGGAACTTTCTGAAATCAGTTTCACTGATGGCATTGTTTTCAGGGCATACATCATAAATATCCGGGACATTGTCATTGTCAAAGTCATCTTTGCAAATATCACCTCTGCCATCACCTGTAAGCAATGTGAATAAGCAAACACAATTGTTAGCAATTTATCCAGCTTTCCTAACAGCTCTCTCACTTATGGAAGAGATTTATGATACATATGAGTATATTATTCTCTTGTTTCTCAAAGAATGTTCAAAATTACTCCAAAGAAAGCTTCACTCTCTGAAAGTCCATTTAAAATGTTGCTGGTAATTACTGGAAGAAGTTATCAACTTAGATCAGGGCCAAAATCATTGTTAACAGAATTGTTCTGGTTTATGACAGTGATCAGTCTGGCCCCATTCTATATACTGTTTTACAATTGGGGTGGGAAAAATTGGAAGCTTTCTCTGTTTATGTCATTCACTGATGCTTGTATTACATTTTCAGTTTGATTTGTCCCAGATGTGGATACAATGACACGTTTTAGTACGTGCAATATAAACTAATTCAAACAATAGTGTTAAAATCTTAATTTTCCTCCACGTTACTAAATCTTTTTATACAATTGAAGATATTAAACTTTTTTCAGACTCAGTTATGTTTGTCTCAAGATTACTTCTGCAACAATCCACCTACAGTGCTCCAGATTGCAGAAATGTCACATCTATTTCAAAAGAAAGTGGGGACAGTATTGCAGTAAAATACTCGTGCATGCTCAGTCACCCTTTCACTTGTGGGTAGAACAATGCACCTTATAAAAAATACAGAAATAAGCACTGTATCTGGTGTGATCAGCCTTGGAGTAATGTAAATATTAAGTTTTATTATATGGATAACAAGAAGTCTTTTAGAGAACCTAAAAATACATCCATACTTCTCAGGTACAGTTGTGCTGCTGCTCAACACTTACTATGCTCAGTGTTCGATTTTCTTTTTCTTTTCTTAATTTACCTGTAATATTAGTGGAAGCAGGTGGTGTAAGGAGGCATCTAAAAAAACCATCTCATTGCCAGTGGCCCTGTTATTCAGTGGCACAAAGTAGTACAAAGACTTGAAAATATAGTAGAAAAGCTTAGCTAGATAAGTATAGAAATAAATTCACAAACAGCTCTAACTTTTACAACAGGTGCAACTGGATATTACCCTGGGCATGAATGTAAACACAGAACTGCCAGCTAATTTGTTTCTACCCTCACATCGCTGAGCATCTGCTTTTTTTACTTAAGCATTTGTGACTGTTTTAAAAATATGGGAATCAACACAAAAGGAACTAGCAATAATCCAGCTCATTCATTATTGACTTACTATTAGATGCTTCACAAACAAATGGAAAGTTATATTACTATGCCTAAGAAGCACAGTATTAGTTAAGTATGAAGCTTTCAGAGACAAAGCAGTATGAGTTTTAGGCAACTGCTAAAGAAAAAGGAGTCAGAGAGAGCTGAAGCATCTAATATCTCAGAGTTTCTGCAGCTCAGGTATACAGCAAAATGGTTCTATTTTCCACCCTGGCAATAAGCCACAGGGAACTCCTAATTCTGACCAGCTGCGTGCTCCTGCACTTGTTTGACTTAGTACTTATTGGAAAAAGAGAATGATTTTCCAGTTTTATTCCCTTTTATTCTTGAGTCACAAGAGAACCTAGTTATTTACTGAAAGTCCTGCTGATATTCATTTGGTACTGAGCTGCTACTGACAACACCGATTCCCTGTCAAGGGAAAGTAGAAAGTGTTTGTTTACCCAGGCATGTCCAACATGTGTCTCCAGGGTCTCATGTTTATCTACTATAACTCACAACTTCAAGAGCATGCGAGCATCTTTTGGCTTTATTTATTAGTCTTGCAAGAAGTCTGTTGGACCTGCCACCAATGACAGCAACGAGCTGGCTAAACTTTAAATTTACTCTTTTTGTGAATACTTACTCCATACACAAATGTAGTCTCCCTTGCAAGATCCAGGTAATAGCTGACTATAACTAACAACCCCAACTTGGGGGCACTCTCATGCTGGAATATTTCTGAAATTCAAATGCTATTCCAGGGACTGGAAATCATAGAATCATAGAACAATCAGGTTGGAAGAGACCCACTGGATCATGGACTCCAACCATTCCTATCAAAATACAAAGACTGGAAGTATAAAGATATTCCTGATACACAATTGGACTGAAGGGTTAAGTAATTTCAGAAGTGCTACTGGCTATCAACCAGAAATTTCCTAATGCAAGCAGCTGTCTTACTAGGAAATCAGTCAACGCTCAAGAGTTTATGTTTCTAAATGTACATAAAACCATATTGTGTAGGTACTCAATTCTGCTTTTAATTTCATCAACATAACTATGGAGTAACTCCAGAAAGCTTTATAGCTCAAGACAGAAAATTGCTCACCTGCATTTACTGCAATGGCCATTACTCAGACATATTACAGTAGCTTTCAAAGGATCATATAAATATTTACAAAACTATGTTTATGATTGTGAAACTATCACACTTTCCGTTGAAATACCATCAAACATAAAGAAGGACTGTGTGACAGTGACCAGAAACATCTTACCACAGAACTGGAGAA
>WAAB01006421.1:28242-65593 GCA_013389865.1 Piaya cayana | reverse complement strand
ATATATATATGTATCTCTCTCCTTATAATTAATCCATTATTCTGTTGTTGTACTGTTGTCAAGTGGCTTCATTATAAATAAGTTTGCAGTAGCCTGTAATAGTTACTTGATTGTAAGCAACATGGTTATTGCTGTTATTATTTGTTGCTAATATATTGACTAATACTATATGATCGATTACTGCTTTTATTACTTGCTATATATTTGATTGATCCTACTTTGTTGATTGTTGATAGCAACTTGTATTAGCTTGAGCTAGATAGACAGATATACAGATAGATTCACTGTATTAATCATAGATACACTTGTTAGTGGTGATCCTTGTGGTATTTGTGGTAATCTGTAACAAAGTAGAGAAAGCAGGAAGATAAAACCTCCAAGTCCTTGTGCAATATGGAATCCTGTGAACCCACAATCACAATCTCTATGTAGCCACAGACCAGGTAACCCCTTCATTGCCTGATCCAATTTGCGAAACCACTTAAAATGGTTCAAAAGGTGAATGATTTTAAGTAGAGAACTGCAATCATTTAATATCTTATTCAAATAATTTCACAATTTCAAACATTTGCTAAATGCAGAATTGATGAATCAGTTCAAATAAAAATCAAGACAAATTTCTATTCATATATTGCAAGAAATCCAGTGATTTCTGTTCACAGAAGGGGAAATAGCAACTGTCGCTGGAGCTCAGCTTGGAGGTAATTAATGTAAAACTGGTTCACATGTAGTTAAAACAAATTGATACTGTCCAAACACTCAGCAAAATCATGGGAATTGCCACTTTCTGCACATAACCATCAGTCCTTTCCTAGACTACAGAGGAGATGACTCCAAAAACAGGACCTCAAGGATACCTGAAAGTTTAATATCCTTTTAAAACCATGGACTAAAACAAGAGAATTTTCCACTTTGAACTTTATTCTGTAATTCAATCTGAGCAACTAGATCTGCACAGCCAAGCATCTAAATAAGATGCTTTCAACTATGTTTGGATTTGGTTTGAAAGAATTTAACTTCCTTGCATTCACCATGTTTTTTTGTTGCTGTTGTCTTTCTTTATATTGAAATAATACAAAGTACCTCTAAGCATTCTATTTGCAGAAGTAACTATCACAAACTGACAATGTGATCAAGGAACTCTAAAAAGCAGGGATCAGATCAAGAATAAGGATTCTCTAGGAACTTCTTTCTTAAGATTTAACCAATGAAGGGTGTTGAGCACCTAACATGTTCATCAGTGCCTGGTGCACTCAGGAGCATGTCTAGCATGAACCTACTATCTCACAGGAATTAAATTCATTTACAGAAAAGCACAGAAACCTTGTTGTCTCTTCCTCTCTGCTACTACTTGGGGAAACCAATGAAGTCACTAACATGAACTATTTTCCTATTACTAACTGGTAGGGCAAGACATATCAAGAATGCCACTACTGAAGAGCTGTTAGGAGATAGGCTCAACCGAGAGCCATCTAAACAAAATGTTAAGAGACCCTGAGCTTCTTCCAAAAGGCAATATCAGCAGAATTAGAGAAGCGGCCTATACAATAGCCAGTATCTTAATAACACATTCAGGAGCTGCAGAGTTAAAATTATTAAAGCTCATTAAAGCTTATTAAAGCTGTGATACTGTGAATCATAAGCTATTCCTGAAACACAGGAGAAGATAGGAATCTTGAGTGCAACAGGCACAGTAGCACACTTTTAACAGTGGTTTACAAGAAACAATTTGAGGATTGTGCAAGTCTTGCAAAGTTAATAGAATAAAGTCTTGCAAAGTTAATAGAATAAAGCATCTTAGCTAATACTGCTCTTTTGAATTATCGCACCCTGGCTGAGCAAGTGAAAAATAAAGTAAAGGAAAACAATGCAAAAACTTCGGAGTACTTACTAGATGAAAGCAAATAATGTTCAGTTTGTAACAATCAGCAGAATTCTAGACCTGCAGCTTTGGGAGAAACATGTTTAAAAAGATAATATTTCTGCAACCATGTAACTAGCTAGACAATGGCAAAAGAGGTGATTTTTCAGAGAAGGTGTTAAATTTACACCAAGGACTGGAAAATTTACAGTGACATGTTGAAGTTGCTTGAATTTCCTGTCTATATAGCTCAATACCTTATGTATTTCTTCAGAAATTATTTTTTGTGCTTTAAACAGACTTTAAAATACTTGATATGAGGATAATAGTCATATCTCTTTCATAGCTTTTACTTTAAATTAGATAGATAGATATTCTTGAGTCCAACTCCACAGTAACATAATGGGTCAGGAGCATATTGCTTGTTTGGGGTTTGACTCTAAGTGGTCATAAATAATCTTCTTATTTTAGATGTTTTCTTCAGAGATTATCATAAAATGTTTTGTTTGACAGATAATTATGTCAGCTCATAATATTTGCCGTTGTTCCAGCATATAAATATAGCAGCTTTACATTGGACATTCATTTTTGGAGGAATGTGTATTGTCATAAGAAAAACACTAGTTGTCTTCTTCTGTGTCATCTACACTCTTTGATTAAAGGGTCATATCACATGCAAGGGATGTGCTGGTCACTTTGGAGATTAGTGTCTCTGCAGTGTCCCCGTCCTAAAGATTCTTATACCATAAAGAGAAACAAAGCAGCTTGGAAATTTCAATTTTTTTCAGAATTAGCCAAGACCCACTGATTTTAAAGGCCATTGGATGAGAAAATATTACTGAAGAAGAGATATTTAGGACAATGTACCCCGCCTTAAAAGACTTCAAAATAAAATCAGCAAAAAAATGGACTTTTCAGAGAGTGAGTCAGCCTATCGCCCCAAGACCACAAAGTAACATTCAGTTACTGGTTTTCCTTGTTACTCTTGTACCTTCATAAATATCTGTATAATTTACCACAACTTTCCTTTTTTCCTTTACAATCCATATAAACTAATCCAAAAGAGTCAGTCCAAGACCAAGATAAAATGGCAGAATTGGTTTGCTTGGAAGATCTAGTTTACAATGCTTGTTCTTTGCTTTTTACAGTTGTTGCCTACAATTAATTGTAATCAGGAATACATTTAATACTATATTTAAGATAAAATTATGCTTTGCTAATCTTCAGGTTTTAGTTTCCTGTACAGCAGACAAGATACTTTTAAGGTGCTGTAGATAGTAGTCCTGTAAAAATAAAGGTTCTTTAGGAAGAGCATATGGGTTTCAAGCAAGAAGCATATAACTGGTATTTCTAAGCCACTAATTCAGTCAAAATCCACAGGAGTCTGAAAATGAGAAACTAAAATAAGAGCAGCATATTATGTTGTCGAGGTAACATTTTCTTTATAGTGTCATTGCCTTATTCCCCTGTGAGCAGAAATTAGAAAAAAAAAAAGCAGCTGCACATTTTGAAAGATTATATTATATTGTGTAAGCAACTACCTTTCGCACTTAGCATTTTTCATTTAAATTGTTATTATTGATTTTTTTTTTACACAATACAGTACAACAGTCACTTGTGGAAGGCTTTGCTCATAATTGCAATGACTTCTGTATTGTATTACAGAAGATGAATATTGATGTCACTGCATCAAGAATTTATAATGTAATAAAATACTATGCCATGCAGTGCAGAACTGTCATTGTTCATCAGCCTAACTCAGTTTAAACAATGCCTGTTAGAAGAGTTAGGTAATTTTCTTCCTCGTAAATGGTATTTTTGCCAGGGCAACATCAGTCTACAGGCACGTGTGTATTTTCACTCAAGCCACATCTGCACCAGGACATGAGTAATTCTCTGCAGAATTAATTTTAGCTTTATAACATTCTGTAGACTAAGACACACCATAGTAAATAGCGAAATATGTGGAAATAGCCATTAAGAAACAAGATTCCAGGATACTCTCTGTACTTTCTGAAAGACACAAGTGATGACTGCTTGCTGCTTTAATTACAATATTGAAGCTTGATACAGACTAATGCCTGCATAGAAGTAAATTTTAAGAGAAGAACGTTACAGTAAGGTAAGCAGCAAAGACTAAATAAATCCTGCGATGCTATGAAAGCTCATCTTTCAGTTATCTCAAGTTATTAAAAAAAAAAAGAATCAACAGGTGTACAAACAATTCTGCACTTACTTGATCAAATTATGTAGATGTAAATCATCTGCTCTTAAGGAAAACTGTGGACAGAAAGGGAGGAATACTCTAAACAGACTTAGATCAAAGCAGCAGTCTCGGAAAATGCAGAGCAGGACACGAGAGGCCTAGTGAGGAACCTCTATAATCAGGAGGCACAGGCCAGAGAATGAGATGAGCAAGCAAAGGAAGAGTCACAAGTAAGAGGGAGGACCCTGCAGTTTTCTCCTTCAGTCCAATCTCATACAGGAAACAGAAGAAGAGTTTTAGATTTGTTTAGTAACAAAAGAATGGAGCTCCTTGTCCATAACTACAGATAATGTTTTGAAGAAATCACAGTATTTTCCATCTTACAGTCTGAAAATTCTGGTTCCTCTCCTACATTTACTTTCTTTTTCAGACCCCGGGTAATTGAAGTCCAAGGTTTTTAATATAAGAGTATTTTTTTTCTGTGATTCAAAGTGGCTGTAGCAAAAAAAACCATGGTTAGACATGACTTGAACAGAGGAGTTTGTTCAGTGAGAGTTGAAAGAGTCAGTTGTTTGGGAAAAAAAAAATCAGGTATTCACGAAGCTGCCTTCTTAAATATGGAATATTCTCCCTCATTCCACTAGTCTGACTTAAGCAATGTTCAGCCCCAGACTAACAGTAGATTTATGGTCTTGTAATATTACGTTTTTGAATTTGTGATCACTGAAAAACACAAAAAGTATGCCATTCAAACACTTCTTGCCTTAGAACATCCCAAATTATCAAAACTTTCTAGTTTTGTGAATAGGAGTAGGAGAATTAGAGGGCTATTAGCAATTCCTACTGTAATTCAGGTATCTATCTCTCAATTTATTATTGCTGTCCCTAAGGGCTGCATCAGCTCTGTCCTACTACAGCTGCAATGAGAGCACACTCATAGTCACATTTCTGACAGCCTATTCCTTCTCCTTTTTGAAGTGCTGTATGGATTTCCATGGAACATTGTCATCACACCAAAAGGAAAGTGACCTTACGACTTCCTCAAGAGTGCCCACATACACATTATCTGAATGAATATTCTGAACTAATGCTTAAAATAAATAAAAAATATATTTACACCCAAACATTACCTTTCAAATTTATTGTGGCATCATTAATGGTACTACCACAGAACTTTAGGTTATAGAATCTTTCAGGATTATTAATTTTCATTTTCTTTTGATGCAGGACGGTTTTGCGGGATAAATGGAAGTTATGAGAAAATCTTCACTTGTCAAGAAATTAATATTTTGGTCCAGGTGTATTCCTAAGCAATGCAGTCAAACTATTTCCCTGCTGAAAAAAAAAAGAAAAACAAAATTTATGCTGTATCATACATATCCATGCTGAATCTGAGGGAACAAGACTAAATGCAGCATTTTTCTTTTACAGGTACTTCATGGAACTTATATTATACATCTTATGCTTTCCTAACAAGGAAATACAGCATTTAATATGAATTGTAAGGGCTTGTTCCTCAGTAATATACTCCACCTGGAAAATGTATTTCAATATATGTAATGATTTATGCCAACTCTTATTAATTACTAGCATGATCAAGTCCAACTCACCATTGAAATCTAATTTCTACTTTTTAAATGAAACTTAAAGGCTAAAATCTTATCAGTTCCCCTAATACTTATTGCTAAAAGTACAGACTGGAAAATAATGTAAATAATGAAAGAGGTATTTTCATGAATACCTAGAAAGAAGCATTTTTTCTGGAAGAAACGTAGATTTACTTAATGGAAAACTGAGACATAAAGAAGCTTTTTGAAATTTTATTCTTCTCATGAACAATTTGCATTTGTTTTATGAAAAGTATTTTGCAAGTTAGGTAGGAAAGGTAAAATATGTGAGTTGATGTCTAATATTTAGTTGCAACTGTAAAGATCCTTTATTCACATTTCATTTACCAAAAAAATCCAGATCTCATTTCATTTACCTAAAAAAAAGTGGCTTTATTTTCTTCTATCTTGTCATGGATTCTTTTCTCTTTTTTTCTGAAGGTCAGGCACAAATAAAATTGTATATACTGTTACTCATCAGTATAAAATGAACAAATTCTTAAGTACAATTAGCTAACCATCCTTCATCTCTGGAAAAATAAAACCTATTTTAGAGATTATTTTGAAAATTCACCATTTTTACTTCTGTTCTCTACTCTTACTGCACACTATTACCTAAAATACTTGGTCTTTTCAACAGAATGCTAGTTTAGTGCTAAGTGTGATGATATTTTGGCTGCTTCATAGCTAAGGAGTTATAAATCTACACCTACCAGTCTCTTTTTCCAGGGCAAAACACTGGGAATCCTCAGTAGAGAGGATGTGCACTGCACTAATGCATGGATTCCCACGAGTCTAGGCACAAGTCTCCATAAGGATTAAAGACATGCTGCGAGGAGCTGTTATTCTGAAGTTCAGTATTTATTTTCCACTTTCTGTCAAACATCAGGAAAAGATTGCAATCTTTCAAGAAAAGGAACTCAAATAAATTATTCTAAATTCTTCACACACAAAAAAGATACATGGCAATTCTGAAGTCTTATCAAAGCGTGACATGATGAAGTGTGCATAGGGGAAGACCTACAGAATAATGCCTGGTGCATTATCCTGTTCAGTGGTGGAAATAATTCCATTCTACACTTAGCGCTACACAGTCTTTTTGCATGCATTTGGGGATTATAACTGCACTGCAGGCAGTAAAAGTATATACTATATCTTTTTTTCCTCCAAATGCTTAGTAAGATAACAAATGTTCACAGATATTCTTGTTTCTAATTGGATTCCTTCTAGGCTACCTACACAGAAAACCACAATTGCTGATGCCTGCAGCAGCCACGTTGTGCTGTGTTGTGTAAATAGCTCTGGGAGCTCAATAAAGAGCCAGATTGTACAATTGGTTTCACAAACAGGAACCTTCTTCTGATAAAGGTGAAAAGGTCAATCCCCAAATTTCCAAATTGGTTTTGTTTCTGAAACACTAGGAAAGGATCAGGGATTGGAATGGGGACAGAAGGGACAATGTCAATTTTTGCATTTACTTTTGCAGTTATCTATGTATTTGCTCTAAAATGTGTTAAATAAATGTAACAATACAAATTGTAGATTATTATATGCAATATTCACAGTAAATAATATGTAATTATAATAGAAAGTGGGTATAAAATGGATTACAATGAAACACAAAATATATTGCTGCAGTAAAAAAAAAGTCCAGTACCATACAGTGAAAAGGATCTGAAATAAAAAATCCTTTGATAGCATGATGTTGTTTGAACAGCTAAAATGGATTGTAATTCCACTGGGTAGGTGTGTACTTTAGAATCCCACATTGTATTAAAGAAGATAACAAATCGGGAAGCAACAGCCATCAAGAGAAAACCTTCAAATAGATTTTCTCTGTTGGTAAAATTACCACTTACATTTTCCACTTTACAAAGAAATACAAAGATGTGGATTTGTATTAGAATAGATTTTATTCATGCTGAGAGATAACTAGATAGCTAGATAAATAGATAATAGTAGCCAAACACAATTATTCTGTGTACATGCACATATGTCTTAGACATAAGAAAGCTGCAAAGAAAGACTGCAGTCAGGCATCCAAAAGTTTATAAATCTCAAAATTAAGGTTTTCTGTCAAACTGGCTCCCTTCAGTGTTTGCTATGAGAAGTGGTGCTATCTGGAGGCGCATGCTGATTATCCCAGCACTTCAAAATCTCTCAGATCCCTGCATGATCTAGCTTCCTCAAATGCTTCACGCTGAAGTTATCACGTGATTTGCAGTCTGGAAGACTGGTTGAGCTGGTTCATAGCTTCTCAGAAATAAAAAAAAAAAACCCAACCAAATTTTGCTAACGCACCCAAAAGAGAAACAGGAAGCAGAGGGATAGAGCGGCAGGCAAAGGGGTGTGAGAAGGAGGGGTAAAAGGCAAGAGAGGAGGTAAATCTAGATTCAAGATTTACAGATCCCTCAGTGTCTTTCTTTGAGTAGTGATTCTAGAAAGAAGCTACCTGCTTCACAGCAAGCAGAAGAAACTACCAGCCTATATAATCACTAAATGGAAGTATCTGCAGTCAGCCTTGTTTACCAGGTCTTCCTATATGTATGTGTACTTCGATATTTTCTCAGTTACTTATAATTTAATCAATACCAGGCTTGCTTTTCCAAACAAAAGGCAATGCTCTAATTTAAAATCAAGTCCCAAAACAGTTTTGTTTACAAGCATGGAAGTGCTGGTTCTTCTCAGTGAAACATTTAAGTTCTTTTTAGAGGGCAAATGTACTTTCCCCCTGTTTACATTCTGGGAAATGGGCTAACTATGTAGCCGTATCTCTTACAAAAATAAAATTGACACCCAGCATGGGCATTTTCACCAAGAACATTTTAAGCTGTGACGTCTTCTAAGAAACTGAAAACAGGATCTTAATAATAAAAGGGGCAAGCCCTAGATACAGACCATGCCTACACATGCCATACCTTTATCTTGCTGCTAAATGACTTGGCAAATGTTTTGCTCTAGAAAAAAAAAATCTATCCTGACAACTACAATTGTGACTGTTATCCTTAGCAAGCGGCATAAGCAGTGAGGCCCCACAGACTTCCAATGACACTTTCTACCTTGGCTCTATCAGTCCACCCTTGAAAATGCCTCTTGTGCATTTTTTTCCTCTGCTTTGTCAAGCAGTGCAATACACTCCTTTCTGCATATCTCCCTAAAATTCATCTTCTCACTATTCCTTCTAATCCAAGAAGAACCCTTTCTTGTTCCCTTCTCTTTCACATAAGCGAGGTTTCCCTCCACTTCAGTTTTAATTCTTCTCTGTACCACCTAAAGAATCTTTTTGTGCAGTCTCTAACGAAATACTGGGGACACACTGTCTCTTCCATGGGACCTTGGTCTCACTCAGTGAACAAAGGAGAAAAACACAGAGCATCCACAGCTGCAGGGAAAGATCTGTTCAGTCCATGGAGTCCAGAAAGGCCCGTGTACAAATTACTCAGTGAGATGTTGTTTGAGTCCACATAGAAAGGAAAAATCTGTGAAGCAGTTAGAGCAGGCTTAGGCAAGAAGACTCACCAAATACTTAAATTGCCAAACTCTTAACAGAGTTCTGCTAAGTGCTTGTAAATTGCCAGTCCTCTAGGCTAATCATATGGTCAAATTGGAGCCCATTTCCTAGTGACTGTAAAACTGTTGATCCAAAGAGATTCTTTCCAAGTCACAACCTTTCTTCAAAGCACAGATGTTCTAGAGGTGCTTCATAACTAGCTGGTTTACATTTTTAAGGGGGACAATGTTGTGTTTAAAACTCATTTTTCTTTGCTGAAATATTGCAAAGCTGTTTACACGCATCAAGCTGCAGGCAACATTCTGTATCTGCACTGCCTCTGGGTGAGACCCTGGTGGCACTGCACCTGGCATACATTCTATCAGAAGCACAAAAATTATAGTACTTTCTGGTTAGCTTGTATAAGAAGCTGCTTGCATTTTTCAGGGTTTTTTTCAGAATTCTAATGTGAGAGGTAGACTGGGAGAGTTCTGTCAGTCCATTAGTACATTTTAACATCATGAACTTGATCAAGGGAAAAAAATATAATTTCCCAAACAGTTGAAAATATGATGGAGACATGATTTATGTTACAAATAAGGAAATTATTGTGGAATTGAATGTCAAAAGTGGTTCATTCTTCCACTAGCACACTTTAACTTTTAATGTTGTTATTACATTTACTCTAGATTCTGGCATACATAATAAGAGACCTAAAACCTTTAAAGTGACTTGCTGTTGAACTGAGTTGGATTTTAAAATCATCAAAACTATGCAAATTGCAATACAATACAAGAAAAGTAGGGAAAATAGAATGGAAATGCTGTGAAAAGAAACACATGTGTGGTGCTCCTGCCATCTTGTGGCTTTTCTGCACAAACTCATATGAACATTCATTCATTCATTTACATAACTTAGTTTCAGCATTAATTCTCCTCTTGTCTACCCATGGCACAAGTCTGCCAATAACAGTCATAGACACATGAGCTGCGCAGGTAAGGCATAGCTAAGCGTTGAAATAAAAATACAATATACTAGAAAAACATGTCTAGAAAGAGAAAGACATTTTTACTTTGTACACATCTTTTATTCTTCTGTGAGCTTCACCCTTGTTTTCCCAGAGGGAAAAAAAAGTACATACATTGCATACATTAATACCTATACATACATGCACACAAACACAGACACCATTCAAAATATATGCATTTAAATATCTGTGATTCTAAATTGGATCCAAAGACATTAGTAGATAAAACACATGATCAGCTTTATTTATTTCAATTTAAATTCTTCCTAAGAGAATCAAGACATCAGTTTACTTCCCCCATAAGTACAGCTAACAGAAGCTACCACATCAACTCAATCTGACCTGAATTTAAACCATTCAACTCAATTCAACAAATCCTTATGTTTCCATTCAGATAGATCCAGGCTGAAATGAAATATCGAGCTTGTTTTCCCAATTGGAAAGAAAAACCTTGCAGCAAAATTGAAACTTAGAGCACTGAAAAATTCAGTTTTTCAGACTGGTTTGTTCCAGTCCTTGTAGACAAATATGGTTTGCATTAGAAAACCTTAATGAAATCTAATCAAAAGCCACTAGCAGATCAATGAGTATGACCAGAAACTGCTGGCTTCCTTTGTTTCACTTTCGGAGCTCTAACACAGAAACTGACAGTGTTTCTCTGTCCTGAGAAATTTGAGTTTGACTGCATATGATCACAGCTTGCAGAGCTCATCTCCACTAGTTCCATAGTGCTAACACCAACTTCCCAAAACAGAAAAAAAATTTGAATGTGAGCAGGAGGTGGTCAGGTTCATGGGGCCTGGAGATAACTTGTTGAAAAGAGGCTAAGATATGTGATTTTTAACAGATTGTATCCTGCAAAGAAGGCACGTGAAAGTCCTACTCCAGAGAAGTGTTTATCATTCCATCTTGGCCATATCCTATGGCAATATATTAAATATTCTAAATCTTATAGGTACTAACACATTAGAGCACCGTCAATTTGGTAACACTCATTTGGTAACACTCTCCCTTTATAATACATAAGAAAAAATAGATGCTGCAGACAGAGAGAAAAGATTTTGGAGAGAAAAGATTGAATAGCTATATTCAGGAGAATATAACTGTTAATACCATCCAAGAATTTTTACCATGGTGAAGAAATTTTGTTTGTTCGCTGAAAAGAAGCAACTGCTGGTTCACTGAAAACCATTGGGTGTCAAGCAAAACTACTCATGGAAATTTCTCATACACAGCTGCGATGAATGGTTAAGATGGAAACTGATTAACCCATATGGCTCCTTGACTCTACACAGAAGTGCTTCACTGTCAGTCAAAACTGGCCCAGCACAGGGACTGTACTGAATATATAACTGGAAAAAAACAGACCAAAGGGCCCCATTCTATCAATGTAACAAAGCAACTATCTGGGTCTAGAAGACTTTACCTACTTTTATAAAGAACTGTAACTGTGACTCAAAGGTCTGCTATCCCAGAAAAAGGTGACTGTGACACATGCTATCAGTAGACTGCTTTGCACTAAGCAGTGTTCGGGGTATGAATGCCTCTCCCTTTGATCACTGAAAGGTTTATCATAGACACACAACCACATTCATCATATTGAACCCTCACTACCCACAGATGGCCATCACTGGATGTAAGTAAAAAAACATTGTGAGTCTTAATATAAAAGTATGTATTTCCCAGGAAAAGAGATTTTTTTTTCAGAATGATAGATTTATATAGCTTGCAAAAGACCCCTGGAGGTCATCTGTTCCAACACGCTGCTTCAAGCAGAGTGAACTGAGAGCAAGTTGCTTAGCTGAATTATGAACACCTCCAAGAAGATTTCACAACCTCTTCAGGCCACCTGCTTCAGTATTAGAATTCCCTTATTGCAGAAAAAAAAAAAAAAGTCCTAACATGTAATTTTAATATCCTGCATTGCTGTTTGTACCCTTTATCTCTCATCTCTTCACTGTTCAACGCTAAGAAGAGTCTAGGTCCATCCTCCTTATACTTGCTCATCAAGTAGCTGAAGACAGCAATGAAAATCCCCCTATCTTCTCAGCCTTCTCATCTCAACACAGAATAAAACCCACCTCTCAGCTTCAGCTTGTGCAGCACATGTTCCAGCGCACTCATCATTTCAATTGCCCTCTAGTGAGCCTTTTCCAGCATGCGTACATATTTCTCATACTGCAGAAGCCCCAAACTGGACACAGTAGCATAGCACAAATACTGAACAGAGGGGAATAATCACAATCACTTCCCTGAGCCTGCTGACAACACTTTTGCTAGTACAGGCTGGGATATGGTTGATCACTGTCTTAATTGTACCCTACTCACTCATATTTAACTTGTGTTCACCTGGACTTTTTCTTACCAGTCAATACCAAGCCTCTGGCCTAGGTCTCTGTATTCACCTTCGCTGAACTTCATGTAGCCCCTGTTATTCCATTTCCCCAGCCTGACAAGGTCCCCTGTGGGTCCATCTACCCTACAGTCTACTTCTCCAACCCATACTTGACCGTTTGGCTACAAAGATACCATGAGCAGATACTGTTCAGTGTCTAACCATCCTGAAGTTGAGGAATCAGAGTGTAAGCAACTTTTGTGCAACCTTTCTGTTCCTGGAATATTGCTTCAGATAGGAATTACATCTTGAAAGTTGGTATTGATATTATAAACTATTTTCTGCATATGCTGAAGTTAAAAAAAACTGATGAATTCAGAAGAATGCAGTTTCAATGTACTTCATTGTTCAAAAATATTTAGATGGTTTGTATCAGGTATCTTTGGGTGTCTAAAGAATAACTCTTCTAAACTATTTTACATATAATAACAAGGTTAAGTGAAGGTGAGAGTTTTCAGGTGCTCTGAGAAAAATACTGATGAAGATGTTCCCACTATAGTGGTATGTTTCCAGTCACTGTTATTTTTCTGAAATGTTTTGTCTCCTCTTGGCCTTTTCATAAATTATTGCAGAAAATCTGAACAATTTCAAGTGAGAAACTGGCAAAAATAAAATAACTTCTTCGGTTATAAGAAAATAGTTACTTTCTTACCTTTACCTGAATCAGATATGCTGAATTAAAAAAACAAGACACCTAACCATGAGTAAAAAGATCCTGTGAATGAGCTGGTATTAGATAAACTACGATCATCAAAGACTGAATATATAATATATTGCACAGCATGGGATCTCAGGCTCCAACATACTTCATTGGAAGATGACCAGGCCTGATTCAGAATGAAGGGCAGTTATATGTATTTGTCAGTAATGTAGTAGCATGTATGACAATTGCGACCACACACCAGGATGTACCATCAGCAGAATCGCATTGCCCTAAATACCAGATTCACAAGACAAAGACCATCTCTGCCTCAAACAACTAACACCTACGAGCAAGACAAAAAAAAGACACAGAGAAATATTAAACAATTTCTAAGACACGTAAGCTGAAAAAAATCCAAAATTAATGACATATATTAAAACAGACTAGGTTCCCTATCAGAGAATCAGATTTCCAAGGTTAGGTTTCTCAGACATTAGAGAATACCTATGAAGCCCACTGACCAGATGCAAGTTTTAACACTGCTTCAGTACCAATCCACATAGAGAATGACTGTCAGTTTTATCAGTTCCTTTTAGCTTAAGTGCCAGAAATATGAGTTACTGATTTAAGAATAGCAACCCTGCTGACAGTTACGTGTTGCTATAGGGCCTAATTTCCTTTTCTTAACTCTTTGTCTTATGTTTTAAGACCTTTAAAATTATGCATAACTGGGTTTTTTTAAAAGTGACTACTGTAAAATTAATCACACTAAAATTTAGAAATGTGAGGATTAAAGTGGTATCTGTCACCTTAATTTCACACCCTTGCTTGAATGCATTGTAATATTCTTTAATCATATCACTACATGCCCTACAGATTTCTGCCTCTCTCGGTATATAGGATGAATTGTCTCTGGGAACAAGTTACTGATTCACAGCAAAAGAAGCAGTTGTCTGTAACACCTTGGTTCCATTTGTCATTGATAATGGGAGGTGTAAACTGAAAGAGGAAACAAGATGGCCTTCTGAGTAAGATGGGTGAAATCTGTGCCACTGAACCATATTATATCCCTGCCTCTGGCACAGAGACTCTAATCAGCTAAGTAGAAAATATTTTAAATTATTTTCTCAGGTGTCTACTAATTATGAGTTGCTTATTCCATGCTTGACTTAAAACTCTGTTCCGGGGTCAAAGCTGATCACTTACAAAGGAGACTGAAGTTGGTAAAATCTATACCTTCAATCTGAAAACTGCTAACATAGTAGTTAGTGCTTTGATAAAAATCAGTCTCTGGACTTCTTGAGGTAATTATCCAAGACTGATAGATGTTCTACATCTTAAATCTTTCTGTGCTTCAGTTTCCCCTTCGTAAAAACAAGCTAACATTTCTTACACCTGTATAGTTGCAGTACTAAGTAAATAAATTTGTCACTGTTGAATAATCAAGATCATGTGAGTTAGTAGTCTGTCTTCAAGGAAGGCCAATTAGAGTTATATATTGTTTGAATGACATTATATTAATAAAATATAGTGAATAGCTTCTCACTGAGTGAGCATAAATTGGGAACAATAAAAAATAAACAGAATACCTCAAAGAATGTATTTGTAAGGGTCTTGCTACTCAGTAAGCTTGTACATGCACAGAAAACCTTAATTTTGACATTTCTTACACTTGAGAGACTTCATCTTGCAGCAGGCATGTTCCTTTTTACACTAGACAGATTACATTTTTAGTATTTAAATTTCAGATTACCCCATTTTATCTAGTCACTGAGTGAATCACAAATACAAAATAATTTCTACAGCCTTGAAATAACCAATATATTTAGACTGTTATATTACCATCAGATTCAAATGTGTAATTTTTCTTCAGCTCTAGAGAGAGACAAACTCAGAAATGCATCTTATCAGTAACACTTTGTAACTATAAAAGTTCCAAATAAATCACTTCATTTGACTTAGTATTTTCAAAGTTCTCATAATTGGGTTAGACTACAGACATCAATCAGCAAAAAAACAAAGTGTGTGGTTTTATGTTCATAGAAGTCTTAGTTGTTGTTAATGTGTATTGAAGCAGACCAAAACAATCATTATGAGATCCAAAGATAGCTCTACTAGGTAAGCCATAAGCATGAATTTGTATGGATATCTCTGTGCCCATGCTGAGTAACAAGAAGTCCTATAGCTTTGTGGTAAAGGGAACTTTTGTGCATTAAGAACATTAGAAGTTGATTTTTTAGAGACTGAATTTCCATCAGGCTATGAAAAAAAGCAAAAGACTTTCAAATTTAAAATAGTCTTTCATATACCAGAACAATTTGTGGTATGCTTGTCTACGGTAGATTGGCTTCAGTCCAGTTCACCAAGCTGCCTTTCAGTGATACTTTACTTACGATTAAGCCATTACTCACTTGTTATACAGATTGCTAAACATTTTAAATGGAATTTTATTTAAAAGGATATTTCTGTGGTTTAAACACCTTTTTCTTTTTTCAAATTACTAATTACTATAGGGGAAAACCTTCCTACACTGATAACTGAATGTTAAAGAGAACAGTTGAATGCTAACCAGAAATATTCATCTCATTCCAAAGTTAATCAAGCCCTGTAATCCAAAAGTAAACTTCCAGACCTAGCTATCAGAGGTTAAGCTGCTAAATCTTGTCCTTCAGTGCAACCTTGAATGGCTGTCTTGAAAGATGTTAGTTCTACTGATTATGGCCTGGCAAAATTATAAGAAAACAAACCAAGGGGGTTTTATTAATATCGTGAGGATTTTTTGACATGGGTGATAATTCACTATATTGAACAGAACTGTCATCATAAAAGGTGCTTTTGCTAAAAAGAGATGTCCAATTTTAATTACGAAAAAGCAGTATTTTTCTGCTTGAGGGATTTCTTAGTGAGAAAATTCATCAAAAATCCATCTAAAATTTCTGAGGAAAGGATATACCAATGACTTTCAAGAGAGACTCACCTGAGCAAGGAAATTCTATTTTAATAGTCAGATGGTAAAGAAAAAGGCTAAGCTTCAAAAGAAAGGATAGTGCTGAAGTCTCAGAGAGGAGATGGAAATAAATCACAATATGTGGAAGGAGCATCCAGAAAGGGGTTGAAAAGTGATCTTTTACAGGCATGAAGAAGGAGCTTCTGTTTTTTTAAAAATTATGTTCTATGTGTGATTCTTTAGCCAACCTGTCATATGTACCTGTGGTACAGGACTTCTTTATCTCCCAAAAGCATTAATCAGATTGCCTCATAAATTATTCTTCTGTAGCGTATGCAGCAGAGTTGTGAGCATACATGAAGTTCTGCAGGGGACTTCTACGGTCAAAATTTTTTAAAGCAGTTCAGCTAATTGCATTTGCACAATTGTCAGTAAAGCGTATAGGTGAAAAGCACTGATGGTTTCAGGAGAAGGATTAAAATAAATCCTTGGGTTTTAGAGAATATGGGAACACTGAATATTAGGGATGCAAGACACAGAGTTTATAGAATAATAGATTTAAATGGGAAGGAGGTAGATTCACTTGGAAATGACTAGGGACAAATGGAGCAGCTACTTGTAATTTCACAGAATCACAGAATCACAGAATCACCGGGTTGGAAGAGACCCATCAGATCATTGAGTCCAACCATTCCCATAAAACACTAAACCATGTCCCTCAGGACCTCGTCTACTCGTGACTTAAACACCTCCAGGGAAGGTGATTGAATTTTGTTGAATACAAATTGAATGAAATTTGTTGAATACAAGGGAAAGAAGGAGGAAAGATTTGGAAATCTATGTAGCTGCAGTCCAGTAAAGTCTGCTGAGACTTGCAGAAAATCAAAGGAAGGTGTCGAAGATGGACTAGACTGAGTCAAAGGGAAATAGTTTAGTATAAACTTTGCAGATATAGCTATAAGAGCTTTTAACTCAGTGAAATAGGTATTAAATGGGTTGGTGGAATCTTGAATCCTTCATTGTCAAATAGGAATTTTTCTGTCATCAAAGAAATGTGGAAAAAAGACCACTCTCAGTTGCCTTCTTCACCAAGTATCACCACAGCATCCTATAGTGACAGCCTTCTATTTCAGTCCAAAATGAACTACTGTTTGAATGTGTGGCTTCTGGATCTGGATGCTGTTGCTCACACCATGTCATTTGAGATGCAAGGTACCTGGAAATCCCCAGTGGAAGCACTGAGAGTTTGTTTTGAAGATGCAAGAGACCCTACTGTAGCTCCTTCAGCAAAACGTTGTTGCAGAAGCATGGTTACCATCTGTGTGATATTACTGTCCACTGTTAGAAGACCAGGTACTCAGCATTGCCTGCCAGCTTATTTAAGCTGCAAAATGGAAATCACCAGCAGAACTAAGTTTGTTTTTCATTCTCTTAAAAGAGGAAAGCACTGAAAATGAAAAATTACTCAGTGACATCTGTCTAAAACCCTACTGAGCAAAACAATTCAGACCAGAAACCTAAATTAGTCTCCTGCAGAAAGGAATTCAAAACTGTCTGTCCATTAACCCTCCCAAGAAAGTCTACAGCCAAGAAATCTTATGTTCCTCGACTAAACCAGTCACCAAGACTTTTACAGCCAATGGAGACAGTCATACCCAGAGGGTAATTAATTCCACCTTAAAACAGATCAGTAAAAAAACTAAGGCTGAACTGATAGCTAATAGGACCTATCTTTCTCTGTTATTTATAGAAAAGCTCCACTTTAACAAATTAGGTAAAATAAGTCTAAATCAGAGCAATTAGTTGTCTGTTAGGCAACCACACTTGGTGAAAACTAATATATTTCTTCACTGACCAGAACTTTTTCATTTGTCTGCTGCTGTTTCCTAGTGATCACTATGATCTCCTTGAATAACACTTCCACTGCTGTATTGCATTGTACTCAGACATTTTATTCTTTCTGCAATATTATAAAAATACGTGCAACTTGTTACTACAAATGTAAAACTGTAAACACATAGTCTGATGTGACATGCAAGATTTCTCTGGATGCATGGCTCTGGCAAGTGCCAGATGCTTTTTAATTTGCACTTATTATTCCAAGACTATCAAAAATACAAAAAAAAATGCTAGAAAGTAGTTTGGCACTAAAATGTACCTGAAAATCCAAGGCTTCCCTAGCTTCTCCATTGTTTTCTCATTCTTTGAAGTAGAGCATGTAAAGTTCCAATATTTTTTTTCTTCAGTTCATGTGAGTATTCAGTTCCTTTTCCAGTCAGAAGGTTGAAAGCGAGAAAAAGAAGAAAAAAGTATAAAAGGAGGAAAACAACTCAAGTAATATTTTCCAAGACTGACAGGGGAAGGGAACATTTAGGTATAGACGATGGACGGAGGTTAAGAATTTCTGTTCTCACTTTCTCAAAGCCCTTTCTTAACAAAAATTAATGTTGTGTAAACATTACATGTTTAATAGATATCAGTATTCATTATTTTACTTTCAGCACAAACAAGATTTAAAGAGTAAAAAATACTAAGCATATACTTCCAAGTTAAAGAAGGACTTTGGAAATGACTACTCTAAAATTCACAATATAACTACATTGCTGAACAGGTGGTCTGCAGTGGTCTGTTTTCCCACAGGAATTTAGTGTCCATGATTTTAAATTAGAATTTAAGTCTCCTCCTTATATCTGTGACTTGTTATTTTGCCTTGAAGCTCAAATGTTTTCACTTTGTCTGTACTACCAAGGATACGCATAACAGAAGTGAAAAGTCTGATTAATACTACTATCAGAAGTGTGTGCTAATCTCTTATATCCAAAGAAGTTGCAGGTTATTTCCAAGCTGATGTCATTTAGAGAAAAAAAAAAAGCATTTTAAAATGCTTGACATGACTGGGAAATTTATAATCTAAAATACATCCTCCATCTTAATGTTTTTAATGCAGATTATTCTGTCCATTTTTGCCCCTTTCATTCTCTGAAATAATTCAAGACCCAGATGGTAGGCATGGCATAAATGAAAGGTCAAAATTGTACTATCAAAATGAGACCTATAAAAACAGCATTTAAAGAGGTTCATATTTAGAAGAGATGAATCAAAATTGTACATGTGTATTGCCTATCTAAACAGAAATTATTTCTGCCCTGACACTCATCCACAATACTTATTTGTACTATGAAAAAAAAGTCACCCTTCACATCTTGTATTGGGCCCCAGGATGCCCTTTCCATGCTTCAGGGTTCAGTATGGGTGTCAGGGAGCAGGCATGGGCATGCTCAGCCTGGGTCAGGGGCTGCCCAGGGCCCACCCCATCACCCCATCCAGAAGAAGAGTAGCCAGTGGGCACCAAAGCATGAGGCATCTCCCTGGAGATGGGGCAGGAGCCTGCAGTAGCCCAGCTCAGTGGGACCCATGGCCAGGCAGGGCACAGAACAGGAGACAAGCCCTGGTGTAGCATTGCTTGGGCAAGGTTGAGGTGGAGCCCCAGGCAGGGTCAGCTGGGGATACAAGCTCCTTTGGAGCCCAGACAGAATCCTCTCTGCTCAGCAAGGTCTGACCTCACACGTGGCAGACAACTGGGTTAAACAAGAGCCAGCCTGACTATACTCATGCAGGACAGAGCCAGAGTTGGTGGCCAGGTCCAACCAGGAAACCAGATGTTAAGGCTACATCGTAGTGATGAGACAAGTCTAAAATTGAGCTGGGAAGACAACACACAGGTCATGGTCAAGATCAGGTCCTGTGACTGCTGGACAACTCTGAATTAGGCAAGGGGGCTGGCCCAGAAATTGAAGTCTCACTCAAAGGACTCTGTAGAGAGGAATCGGTAAGGCAGTAACAAAGCTGAAAATCAACACCTTCTCCTCTCTACAGCCCAGGCTAGGGATGAAGGTCTTGGGTTGAATTTATATAGAGCTCCTGGATCCACAGGTGTAGGTGGGGGCCCCAGGTGAGGCCGGTTGAGGTCTTTATGGCTTATAAGTGCATTCAGGGCTCTGATAATGGGAATGGTGAGTCAGAATGAATACTGCTGTGCCAGATTATGGGTTCTTGGTTTAACAGGTACATATGTTTGAACCAAATATTGGTGTGACTGTCCCTAACTAAAGTAAGACAGACATACAGTCATCCCTAGTTGAAGAGACACTCACATGAACCATAGAGACAGTTCTTGAGTTCAAGGTGAATATTTCTATAGGCAGCAACTTCTGATTTCAGTGTATCACAGAAACATAGCAACCAGGAGAGGAATGGATTTAAAGACCATCTAGTACGTTCATCTGTATCAAGGGCTGTTGAATTGCAGTTACATCACACCTAACAGCTGATTTTAAAAATTTCCAGTAAAGACTTCATATGAGGCATATGTCTAAGGTACATGCCCTGCTGGGAAATATTTGGGAATTTGTGTGGGGTTTTTAATCCTAATATTTTGCCTCAACCTTTTCCATTTCAGAGCTTATTATTTCTTGCTCTGCCTGTCGAATGCAGAGAACAGATTATTTCTTTCCTCTTTTTGTTAGTTGCTTCTGGTTTTCTGTACTGACTAAGCACTACCCCTCTCTTCTCTTTCATTGACTAAATAACTCCAGACCTTTAAAGGTTTCCTTAGAAGTGACAGGTTATAAAAGGTGGACTACTCGTTTTTCATTTCTAAATTTTCTACAATTGCTCTGATTTGTCCATGAAGTATGAGGATTGAAAGAAATAATTGTTCTTTTATGGCCTCCATGTAGAAGAGTCACTCTAGAGGTGTTTCAGCTGCACTTCAGGATGAGATCTGAGGTTATTTTTGAAGGAAAAGTAGATACACAGAAAAATCACGAAATAAATCTGCTCCAGCGTGCTTCCTTTCACTCCTGATCTTCCACATGTTCAGTATGGTTTATCAACAGACTAAGGTTACAGCACGGAACTTGGAGTTCATCTGCTCAGATTCAGCCTTTAAATGCAATTTGATCTACTTTGATTTTAAGAGACACATTTTCTTTATCTATTTACAGTTTTTAGACTTAACATCCTAGTGTACTTCTTGCAACCAAAAAACAGGTCTGTACTCTAAGTAGTGCTGGAATGGAAGTCACAAAGGCTGCTTTAAAAAGCATTATTTTGTCTCCACTTTCTACTTCTCTCCATGTGTCTTCTGTAATATTCACACCTGATTGTTGAATTCTGAAAATTCTTCAGAAGCCAAATCTCAAGAGACAGTTCTGACAATCTCCATAGTCACTGAAATGTTGATAGCAGAGGGGACCAAATAGAATCACGTAATCAAGGAATAGTTTATGGTGGAAAAGACATTGAAGATGATCAAGACCAACTATTAACCTAACACTGCCAAGTTCACTACTAAGCCATACCCCTAACCGCCACATCTACATGTCTTTCAAATAGCTCCAGGGAAGGCAACTCAACCCTTTTCCCAGGCAGCCTGTTCCAATGCTTAATAACCCTCCCAGTGAGGTAATTTTTCCTAATATCCAATCTAAACTTCCCCTGGCACAACTTGAGGCTGTTCCATCTCATCCTATTGCTGGTTACTTAGGAGAAAAGACCAACACCAGCCTTGCTACAACCTCATTTCAACCTAATTGTAGACTGCGATAAGGTGTCCCCTCAGCCTCCTTTTCTTGAGGCTAAACAACCCCAGTTCCCCCAGCCACCTCCCATAAGACTTGTTCTCCAGCCCCTTCACCAGCTCCATTGCCCTTCTTTGGACAAGCTCCAGCACCTCAGTGCCTTTCTTGTGGTGAGGGGCCCAAAACTGAACACGGTATTCGAGATGCAGCCTCATCAGTGTCGAGTACAGGGGAACAATCACTTCCCTGGTGCTGCTGGCCACACTATTTCTGATACAAGCCAGGATACTATTGGGCTTCTTGGCCACTTGGACACACTGCTGGCTCACATTTAGGCAACTGTTGGTCAACACCCCCACATCCACTTCCACCAGGCAGCTTTACAGCCACTCTTTCCCATGTCTGTAGTGTTGCCTGGGGTTGCTGTGGTCCAAGTGCAGCACTCGGTCTTGTTGAACCCCATACAATCAGCCTCATATCATCAATCCAGCCTGTTCACATCCCTCTGCAGTGCCTTCCTTCCCTCAAGCAGGTTGCCACTCCCACCCAAATCTACAAACTTACTGAGGCTACACTCAACCCCCTCATTCAGATCACTGATAAAGGTATTAAACAGAATGGGTCACCCTACAGAGCCTTGGGGAACACCATTTCTGACTGGCCACCAACTGGATTTAACTCCATTCACCAAAACTCTTTGGGTCTGGCCATCCAGCCATTTTTTTACTCAGCAAAGGTACATCCATCCAAGTCACGAGCAGCCAATTTCTCCAGAAGAATGCTGTGGGAAATGGTGTCAAAGGCTTTACTAAAGTCTAGGTAGACAACATCCACAGGTTTTACCTCATTTACTAAGGTGGTCACCTTATCACAGATCGTTAGTCAAGCAGGACCTGCCTTTCATAAACCTTTGGTGGCTGGGCCTGATCACCTAGTTGTCCTGTACCTGCTGTGTTATGGCACTCAAGATTATCTGTCCCATAACCTTTCCTGGCACTAAGGCCAGACTGACAGTTCTGTAGTTCCCTGGATTCCCCTTCCAGCGTTTCCTGTAGACTAGCTTCCGGTCAACTGGGACCTCCCCAGTTAGCAATAAATAATTGAAATAATAACTGTTAATAAATAACCAAAAGTGGTTTGGATAAATAAGCCAAGGAGTCAAGAAGAGTGAGATCATAAAGGTTTTAATCTGTTTTTTTTTCTTATGAAGAGAGATAGCCTTGGAATAGAAGGGGGTAAGGGGCATAAGGTAAGCAGTATTAAAGAAAGTAGTTAAGAATTAAATGTAAGTGGTATCTCTGGCCATGAAATCCAGTAAAGGACTATTATTCTTTGCCTTGGAAGATGATAAAGCTTTTGGAGGAGGGAGCAGGTGGTACTGAAGGAAGTGCTGGATTTCCTTCAAAAACACTTAGCAGCAAAAGAACAAGATATAGGAACTAGTCACTAAGGTCTTATTCAGGGCTCACGATTAATGGGATAGTATCTTACACAGAGAGGAAGGTATGGAAATAAGAAAGAAAGAAAGAGAATGGGAAAAGGCAAAGGGAATGAACAGTTCTCCTACAAAAAGGATCTAAGAACTAGCGTGGGGACACTAAGGATGATGGAAAAAGCCTCCGCATCCCTTGCTGGAGATTTTGGAAAAAAAATAAGAAAAACAGATATGATACAAAATGAACGGTCTGCCCAGAGAGGTGGTTGACTCGCCTTCCCTGGACAAGTTTAAAGTGCGGGTGGATGAGGTGCTGAGGGGCATGGTTTAAAGATTGGTGGGAATGGTTGGACTCGATGATCCGGTGGGTCTCTTCCAACCTAGTGATTCTATGATTCTATGAATGAACATGCATCTTTGACATTTGGACAGATATGCAGACAATCCGGAAAATCCAATCCATGAGGTAGCAGTAAAAGTGACAGTGAGCATAATATGAAAGAATTGGAGAAAAGGAAGTTCAGAAGGAAAAAAAAATGTGTTAGTAGGAGAAGAGGATGCTGGGAAATTGGCACAGGTTACTGTAAGGAGAAGGGAAGTCAGAGGGAATTTCTTGTAGTGCAGTCTTTACTTTTCTGCTGCACTAGTATGAAGACAGAATTCCCACACATTGCACACTGCAATCTGCCACAGACTTAGGCAGAGACCATGAATAAGGAGCAGAGTGAATGCATCAGTGGATACACATTTAAGATTACATAGTCCTGATCTTCACAACTGGGCTGAGATCAGAAACATGCTGAGATGCAGAACTTCGCTTACAAGTACTCTTTTAGAATTACCCTCATTCAGGGTTCAGTGGGAATCCCCATTTGATGTACAAAATCAACTGAGAATTGCCAGGATGAATCACAGCAGTGGTCCAACCTGCCCTAGCCAATACCAGAGGTGTTGAGTTCCAGACTGCCTTGGGTATAAGATCACTAAAAAATATGTTGCTCTTTAAGTCACAGCCCTCACTTACAGTTATTTCTGTATGTACTTCAACTAAAATCCCCTCTATGTAAGCCATGTTACTTCATCATAAAAGACTGCAGTAAAAGCAAAGGGGTATATTTATTTATAAATGTATACCAAATTAATAAATCTTTTTAAATTGTTGCTTGTAGTCTGGTGGCAAATGGGATTTTTTTTTCACTTTGTTGGAAAAGCACAAATGTTCTCAAAAATTAACATAAGCAAATGTCAAAAGACAAAAGCAAAAAAGTACAGTGAATCAATATGACCGCTAAACTGTACACACATGCATCAAACAGTAAAACATCTCCAGTCAGGGACACAAAAAACCAGTTAGAATTATGAGGAAACTTAATGGTATGTAGAAATTCAGAGAAAATATTATGGCCTCCACCTTCTCTCTCTGCCTGGGTTTTATTGGCCTTAAAATACAAAAAAAATTACTCATTACAAGTGTAGGTACTGAGAAGAAAACAGATCACCAAACCAAAAATAAGATGTGAATGCCTATTAGGTAATGGCATTTCCCAAGTGTGTGTTAAAAGGGATCTAAAAGCTTATGTGTCTCTCTTCTCCTGTGCACCACAGTGATCTCTCTGAATCCTGCAGAAATTCAGGCTCTGAGCCTGAAGACCACTCTATTTTAAACTTGGATGGTGCTATTAGCTTTGCTGAAATTACTCTTTCACATGAAGTCAAGCACTGTCATCAGTATTTCCATGATTAGAAGAAAGTTCCTAAAGCTCATTAAAGTATTTCTCAAAGAATCAGGTCACTGAATAAGATTCTGCCAGAGTATTAGGAATGAAATCAACATATAGAAAACAAACATCTGAATGTCATTTTGAGAAGCAGTCTGTAAACACTGAATGCTGCTGAAATGCCTCATATTTTATCTGGACACAGTCCTGGAATAAAAGAATCTGAAGTGTATTTGAGGAATTAAAATTTAACTAATAAAAGATAATCATGAGAATAGAGACAAGAAAGTATCATTACTTTTACTACGCCCAATGTTTCAAAAAGAGAGATAAATGCACTTTTCTCTGACATATTAAACAGATCAGTTCCCACTTCTCTGCACATAACCATTTACACTTCTGTTTTGCCAGGAAATACTGAAGTGTTAGGTCTCTATTCATGCCTTACAATTTGCCTGCATACAAAACTTACCAATGAGTAGGAAGAGATATGCTTTTAAAACTGCTTTGGTAAACCACTGTTAACACTCATGGGAACCTGGCGGGCCAGATGGGGTGTTATGCTAGGAACATGAAGTCTATTTTAAGTAAAATATAACTACCACATTATCCAAGACAATTTCTTAAATTACAGATTGCTTAACTCACACCATCACAGAAGGTATTTACATAACCATCTTTTGAAGGCCCAAAGTCAAGACAACGGAATATCATGGGTCTATAGTCCAAGCAAAAATGAAGGAAAAGCATCACTTTGTCTTCTATGAAAGCAGAAGACAAGATTGGGAGCTCATCTCTCCCCTGTGCTTGGCAAGAACCCTGAGTAATTTCATGTAAGTACATGAAGTTTCAGGATGAAAGGTGTAAAAGTGAGAGAAGTTTAAGATTTTCCTTGTCACGTTCCCAAGAGATATATCAAACTAACCCCACACTGATTTGTTTAACAATGTTTTCAGCTTTAAATTATTGCAGACCACTGCAAAAATTGGATTCATTTTTTGATAACACGCATGGAGAAAGGACTTCTATGTAAGACTCCATCTCCTTGCAACTCAAAACAGTTTGTCATCCTGGGACTTGATTT
This sequence comes from Piaya cayana, assembly GCA_013389865.1. NCBI lineage: Eukaryota > Metazoa > Chordata > Aves > Cuculiformes > Coccyzidae > Piaya > Piaya cayana. The sequence continues at coordinate 39,598 of WAAB01006421.1, read as the reverse complement.
TGTTTAAAATAAAAGACATTACCTGAGTGTCAAGTTTAATTTACAAAGAAAAAGTAAACAAAAGATTTGGTTTTCCTCTTCAAATTGAGAAATATGTTTCCTAATAATTTCTCTAGCTTTTGAGTCATTTGCCAGTCAAATATAAGTAGAATTTGTGTGGAACAAAAATAAGGTTACACAAGAATTTCTATTGAATTTAACATTATGTTTTCAAAATATGTCTGAGTAAGTACATATGTCTCACAAAAGTATACATGTGGATTACTTTTCTTTATTCTTAGAAATAGTTAGATTTACTGTCTTCATAAACTGAATCCAGATGTCACTGAAGGAAATTCATGCTGAAGCATGTTGGAGCCTTCCATAGATACAACTTTGGGATTTGTATGTGGGACCAATATGAATAAATGCATTAAATTTCTCCAGTGGCTCTTTATTAGTTTTACATAATATTCAAACAAACTAAATACTTTCTACTTCTATGGTACATGTCCTATGGGCTTCAGTATTAAGAACACAAGACATTAGTTAAGACATCTTTGAATAACCAACTACATTTAAGAAACCATTAAACTAATGAGGTAACAATTATTTGTTGTTAATAACACATTATATCCTGCAAGAAAATTGGCTTCCTGCTCCATCAGTCTTCCATCTATTTATGTATTCCAGATGATGATATAGGATTTGCTTCTATTTATCTTTATTTTAAGTATTTTCTAAGCAAATCTGCTCCAACTGAAAACTCTTGATCACTCATACTTCTTTAAAATATCAGTGGAAGCATGTCCACCATCCAGAAAGTTTTCTTATTGTGATTTTAAACTAAATGTTACACCTGTGTTTGGTATTTAATTGACAAATCAACTTACCTAGTACCCTATCCACTAGGAGGAACTCAGCATCCAAGATTTCCAGTAAAGCCATGATATAACTGACTGGAATGAAACATCTTGCATTTTCATCAAGCTCAAATACAATATCCTCTCACTACACCAAGTTCTTATAGGTCAACCTGCTCCTGAAGTTGTGCTGAAATCTAAGACCACTTTTTGAAATTATTTCTCTTTTTTACCCCTGTGCATGTCTCAAAATTCAGTCAGAATATAGTAATCTTGTTTCACATTGTAAACGCTGTGGTTAAAACACAGTCCCATTTTTAAAAATCAGACACATTAAGTGGCATTTCCTGTTTGAAAGAAGGGAACAGCAGAATTTTTCAGGAGCCTGAAATGCTAGTGACATTTCAATGAGGCAAATGCTTTCATGGCACATCTCTCTGAGGCTAGTATATGGCATAAGGTTCAGAATGTAAGAAAACGTATTCTCTGCACAAAAAAAATAATACAAATGTGCTCATGCAAACATTGATATCACATATTAGCAGGTTCAAGAGTGAATTCAGTAACATCCAGGCAGCCAAAATTTTGTGTGGTCAAGAAACTTGCAGTGCTACTGAATTAGCATCTGTGGAACACTATACAGGTGACACTGTCTTTTGGTTGAAGTCTAAATTGAAAACTTTTGCCTTATCTGTTTACCAGGAGGTAGGAATGCAACATTAGTGTAAGTCCTCAGATGAACATCTAAATAAAGGTTTAAAGTGTAATTCTGCAAAACTGTGACTAGATTCCTTCCTTGTCATGTTTTTACTCTGTATTTGTTAGATCAGGGGAGCGGAGAAGTAGACAGTAAATCCAGTCTGCTACTTTAAACAGAACTGATCAACTGAATACGACAAACCTTTAAGGACTAAAACATGGTTATCAAAATTCAGACCCCCACGTATAAATATCCACAGAAAGCTTTGTTATTTAGATCAAGATAAATTTTCTTATATTGTACTCTATAAATAAGAAACTCATTGGTTAGTTAGCTATAATCACAGCCTGCGAAGAATGCCTTCACATTGCCAGATGTCCAGCCTCCCTGCTTATTTACAGTCCTTGGCAAATAGACATCATTGCAGGTACATTTAGTCAGATGTTGTATTCAAACCAGTTGTAAATAAAACCACAAACCAATAAATTCAATTTAGTAGTTTGGATGAATCGTTTTCAAGCATTTTCTCCTGAGATTTTTGGGTTTTAATCATGGAATCTTATAGCCATATTTGGACCATGTCACAGTAAATTGAAATATTCATCTGCAACTTCATGTTAAAAACAAAGCCAAGTAAAAATTGAAACAGCAATTTTTTAAAGTAAATATACACCCTAAATCTTGTAGAATAATGCCACAAAAACTTTACAATTGTGTTTATGTTGCTAATTTTGGTAATCAGTACTGGATCTCAGTCACTATAGCTGTGTAACCCCCTGCTTGAGGAGGATGCTGAGGTTAGTGCACTCCATTGTGATACCCTGGTTAACCTTTGACTTGGTCTGGGCTCTGTGAATAGGGTTCACTTGGAAAAATGTAGTGTCAAGCACAAGTAGACCTCAGCATCTGGGATAAAAATATGCATTTCCTGAGGAATCATGGAGATAAAGAGTCTTCTAGGTACAAATCATCTCCATCTAAAGTAAAAATCTAAAACAGTCCAGATTAACTGTGTCCAAAAAAAAGTCTGTTTCTTCCCACTTACAGATCTTGCAGAGAATCTAGAGTAACTAGAATAGACACAGTTGTCATTACCATGTAAGCCCATCTTACATGACAAGACTCCCTTGTCAGGTTCTAAACCTGCTCACATTCAAGCCCATAGGGACTTCTGAATTGTACTCTTCCTGAGAAAGAACCAAGTCCATTAAAACAATTTGGACCTGACATTTTTTAAATTGTCCCTAGAACACCCCTAGCAACAAAAGATTCCACTAACAGACTTGATCATCTGCATGCAGAGCAAGTCTTGAGAAAGGACTGATCTTTCCTATGTTTTAGTTTTCATTTTAAATAGTTATACCCTGCACTGTACCTGTCATTTCTTATTGGAATTTTCAAATATCCAGTAGCCTGTGCTGGCAAACAACTGGAAATCCGGTAGACTGCCACCTGCAGAAGCAGGGAAAATAAATTACTATTAAAATTACTATCAATTACATAACCAGTAAAATTACGTCAGCAGTAATCAGAAGATAAAGCAATGCACCTGTAGTATGACATATAGGAGATAAAAATACATGTAACTTGACAAGGTGGTTTTTAGAAGTCTTTTCTGAATGTCTGTTTTTTTCTAAGATAAAGTATCCAAGTGCCTAGGCAACAAATCATATACAAAAAAACTCTATGTAATATGATAAATGGTGTTTCTGTAAGTAAATGAACACATACCCTTATACAGGAATTAAATACAGTCTAAGACAAGAATGAGTGTGTAAGTTTATGAATAAGTGAAAGTACAAAAAGTAAGCCATATGTAAACTTATCTTGTGTTATATGAATCATTCTTGACATACAACTATAACGGTAGCCTTCATTAGAAAGAGGAACAGCAAAAACTTCTAAGAAATGAAGTAGGAATGCTTCCTAACGTTCAGTGGTTTGGCACTCTTGTTGAGAAGGTGAAGAAGGCATAAACAGAGCCTGCATGCATTTCATGAGTCACTTAAGACATTAAAAGTTTTTCATATCAAGTTATGTCACTTGGAAAAGAGGACATGATATGTATGTGGTGGGCATGAAAACACTAGATACATTTCTTGTTGTTAGTTGTGGGCCCTGCTTTAAAATGCTCATCTTTCAAAGCACGCTGAAGAAACAGGTAATATTTGATACCTGAAGGCTTGCAATTTATGCTATAGTGTAGGTACGTTCTATAGAAAGGATGTTGTCATTGGGATTTCAGGAACTCAGAAAATAAGTGTGTAGTGTAACTATGTATATCCTCTTGTATCATAAATTAATTTACAGACCTACTGATCCTCCAGCTGATGTTGTCCTACCTTTTCTGAAAATCATTCATAGACACATTTAGTATTCTAAGAACTGCCTATATGGCACAGAGTCATCTGGAGGCCTGCTGCAAACACTGCCATGGGCTGGTGCAGAGAGAGGAGGGATGGATCTAGACATTTATAACAATCTCATGCAAATTTCTAACAGCAGACATCTTTAGAGAGAAAGTCTTAGAGGAAATGGACTGTTATTTGCAACCAGCCACCTCATCTCAAACTAACTTCCCTCAAGCCGAGGGGCTTTACAGGTACTGGTCTGTCTCATCTCCTCCAGCTAGATCATTTCTTTTAATCTCATCAGCACAGCTCTGGCAGCAAACTTTCTAGACAGATGGTTGTTGTTGTGCATGCTGAAAAGAATTAGAAAGATATGAACCAGTCTTTCAGCCTCTCTGAGCTTCAAATACACAGCAACATAATTGTTTGATGTTTTAAATTATTTGAAGGGAATAGTTCTCTCCTAAATTTCATTTTGTGCTCAGTTGATAGCTACTGCACGTAGCTAAAGTGACAGAGGGAAATGTTTTGACTGATGCATAACCTCTCTTGCTCTTCTATGCCACCTGCTCTTCCTGCCGGATAGGAGAACTCAGGGAACTGGAGGACAAGGCAAAAGAGTGAGGTTGTGCAGTAGCTATGTACTGCTGCACAGAGCACAGCACTGAAGTATTAGGTGGTTTTCTTAGCAAACTCAGGCTCAAAAATTCTGCAGTAATATCATATTTACTGTTGTCTCTCAAGAAAGCTTGTAAGCTCTCACAGTTGCACGCATATACACTGAAAATATGATCCAAAAATGCAGAATACATGAAGGAATGGGAAAACCTGTTTTACCATTTCTGAATCAATATGCTGAAACAATCAATTTGCTCTTTACTTCAAGTCTTTGCACTCGGAGATATCACATAGAGTTGGTAAAGAATACTGCAATAGAGTGCAATTTTATGATGACCATAAGGCTCACGGAAACACTGGAAACATGGAATCATCAAAGGCTTTTACTAAATAGTGAACAGCATTCACCTAGTATCCTGCCAGCTCATCTCTCCTCTGTGAACTGATGACTGAGGTTTGTAGCCCCAGAATACCACTTCCCTTCACTGGGACTTCCTCAGGACCAAACTGTCCCAAAATTAAAGTAGGACATGAGTAGTAAAGTAGTAAAGATGCCTTAGCAAAACCTCCAGCTGCTCTGGAGGGCAGAACCTTGGTCACGGTGGGTTTTTGCATTCCCCACCATGCAGAGATGTACGAGGTTTTGCTCAAGCCAGACTTTCTCTGACTCCTGGGCTTTACAATTCTTAGCAGGAATATACCCTGAGGGGCTTTCCAACCACCTTTGTGTGCCAGAGACTGCCCAGGACTCCAAATACCTTCCAAATGTCTGCCAGCTGCTGGAAATATCCCCTGATCAGACCAGAACTCCAACTTCATGACATTTGCTGAATCTCACCTCCAATTTTACCTTGTAGGGCAAGGTATGCTTATGTTAGCCATGTGCAAGCTGATGAGTTAGCTTGAAAGTATAAGGGGGTCATTCACAGAATCAAGACCTGCACAAATACCTATATACTCTGCTACATTTCCACACTGTTAACCAGTTTATTAGGTGTAATGCTACTTCCCTGCTAGTGTGTTTGCTGTTGAGTCAGGCTCTGGTCTGAGGTATCTGTTTTTCTCCAGTTCCGGAAATGTAGGAGGAAGAGATGGTCTAGATCCTACAGTTAACAGACACAGTGTAATCTTATTTAACACAGCAGCAAGACTGGTCGTGTGAGGAAGTTCTCCTCACCTGAGCAAAACCACAGGGTATCCAGTCCTCAGTGCTACCGTGTCCTGCTTTTAAAACAGAGCATGTCGTTACAAATTCAGCTGTAACTTTTTTTTGGTGCAGGATTGGTTTACTCCCCTTTGAACAAGATATATTCCTTCATTCTTTCCTCTAAGGGAGAAGATATATGTCAAGGCTGTGACTCAAACTGTTGGCCTCATTGAAAACCACAGCCTCTCCTTTGGAGGTTGCATTAGATGTGAGTTAATAACATGATTTTTAGGCACGTATTTAGTACTTGGTTTCTCCAAACAACCTGATGCTCGTAACACATGCTGTCAGCCCCTCTAAGGCTTGATTACTCTAGTTGCCCATTACTTCTCACACGACCTTGTAAGTAAGGAGTCCTAGGGCTCCTCGTGACACTGAAACACTTTCATGTATCTCCTTCCCTGAAGCTGCTAGCTTCAGGAGGTCAACCTGAAAAATGGTGGACTACGTATTTTTCTTTTTTCTAAATACATGAATAGAAGTGTAGTTATAGTGATATTGTTTATATGAGATGGTCCCTATTCCATGAGTTTCTGCTCCCATCTACATTTTAGTTTTAAGTAAGTGTGACACTGTCCCACCTAAAATCTTTTCTTGGAGGCAGGTTACCTCACTGAAGCTGGCCCTCTTCACTTGTTTATTTATGTTTTACTTTTGTTTTTCTCACCTATTCAGACATGTCCTGAATGGAGACATCTTATAATTAATGATAATTTTTAATTACTGTTTTTCAGTAAATGAGTTATGCATTAAATTATTAGTTGTTGTTACTATTGTTACTGCTGCAGTTATTAATAATAAATATAATTGACATTTACCAGTAAACCTCACTGACATTTCAGGAGAAAATGTAATCGTGTAACCATACTTTCAATATGGTTAGCAGATTTATATTTACAAAGATAGTCAGTTTTCCTAGAAATACATAAGAACATAGAAGACATCCAAACATATAATTTTTCATTCAATATATCTGTCTCTGTGACATAAAGATACTTATTACGATATTACCAGACAACCTTTTCTCTTTTTCTAATCCCATGTCTCTGTAGTAGCAAGCAGTGTTGTCAATAAGGGGATTCTGGGAAGGAAATATTCACCACTGAAAAAAGCATAAAATCCCATGTACTTTACAGAAAGAAAGATCATTGATTGAAGACTGACTTCTTCAGAAATTTCTGAACTTGTGCGTAGACAGTAAAAATTCCCCACCTACATTATTCTCTTTGAAGCACACTCTCACAGAGCTGCTCCTTCCATTTCTTGCCATAAAACTGTCAGCTGAGTGTTTCATGTTGTGATACAGTTCTTTATGTTACAGGAAATTGACTTAAGTAGTTTTCCTGTGAGTATAAAAGAAGCAGATAAAATCCATTAACCCTTTCAGTACATGATACATTTACACACTGGTAACTTTGCAGGTCTTGGAACAAACAAAAACAGTCTCAATTGGAAACAGCAATGGATGCAGGGAAGGTTTTTTCTCATTTAAGGATATTTTTTCTACTCATTGGAAAATTATTTTTGTTTATCCACAAAAGATATCTGTGTTTTCATGAGTGGCCTTTCTTTACCACATTGGTGTTTCCAAGAGCTGCAAAGTAATTATTTTCATAGTAAACATTAGCATACTCTCTCAGAAAATAAACATCCAGTTTTCTCCTTACTTCTCTCAGCCCCATAGGTTGCTGAAAGAGAGTTGTGTGATGAGCTCAGACACAGCTCTATATTTTCAACGCGTGATAGATATTTCCGATTTAGTTCTTGCTGAAACCTCTTGCTGGATTGTCAGAGGTGTGCAAACTGCAAGAGGTCAGGAGCTTTGAATAAGCCTATACAAATTCATAATCCTTATTTAAATTCCCCTAGGCATCCAGACAAAGAGAAAGTCTGGAACTGTGATAAGGATATCTTGCACTGTGGAATTCTTAATAATTCTTAATGTCCTGCAGATGATGGTTTATCAAAACACCCACTTGCCAAAATAATCCTAATATTTTTACAATAAAATTTACTTTGCAGTCCTAAGTGGAGAAGACATCACAGAGGCCCTCAGCTTATATCATTGTACAAGGTGGGCAGAGATCTTAAACTCAAGATTCAAAACTCAAAATGTGTAACATTAACTCCAGCAATCAGAACTTTTTGTCTACTACATGTGAATTTTGTATTATTCTCCAATAAATCCTTTATCTGTGCTCTATTATACAGTGAGCTGAACTGTGCTGTCAGAACCACTGCATAATATCAAGTTGGAAAGGACTTCATGCTACAATACCGCTTTATCTCACTGCATCCAACTATACAGCAAAATGACTAAATAAAATCATTGAAATGGTACACAGACATAGCTCAGAAAGGAACAGCATGAGAATCATCTTCAAAAGCAAAATAGGTCATATTCCAAGGAAAGGATTTTTGACCTTAAAGTGCCTCTCACAAATAGCTGCAGACAGCCCCTAATTCAGATAGAATATTGCCAGGTCTTCTATTGTGAAGAAACACCAGGCTTGCCTAGCCTTTCTTTTGCTTTGTACTCAGTCTTATATTCTCATAAATTCTGAACTGCAGCTTCTTACTGTTCTACTTCCTACACTCTAGCTGAGGATATGTCCCCGAGCATCTTTGGTACATCGTTTTAATTTTTTTAGTAAGTTCAAACAGCTGATTTTTATTTTTGAAGTCAACTGTCCCTTCATTTAATTTCACATCTAAAACTACTTATCCTGGGAAAGTCTGGTTTGAGAGAACACACAACTTCTTTCGCAGCACCAACCTGGTTTACACCAAAAAAAAAAACCAAAACCCTTCCTCAGATATACAATAAAACTTCTGAAATAATATATTCCACAAAATGTCAGTCCTCCTCAGCATATAAATCAATAATCTATACAAATATTCTTCTGATTCTCAAAACCATAGTTGTGATTTTTCAGGAGGAAATAAGAACTGAAGGATTTAGTATCTTGACTGTGGTGATTAACTTCCTCAGTCATATTTTCAGTGGCTACCCTCTGCTAATGCAACTGTGGATTATATTATGTAGCTGAACAGGAAATCTCTAAGAAGTTTTTAAGAGGCCATGAGAACAAACATGCAAATTCAATTTTTCTGAATTCTGCCTCAGAAGTATCTTTTATTAATGTATTTATTATTCAGCAAATGCTCCCCTCACTCCCTCTTCTTCCTGTCAAACCCAGCAGACGCTTCTCTCCCACCTGTCATATATTGCCCCTTAACTGGCACCTTCTGAGAGAGGCTGAAGAGGTTTATGAGTGCCACACTGACAGGGAGCATTGCTAGTGGACAGCATGCCCCCATGTTCCTTGACAGCTTTCCTCCAGGGCAGAAAAACAGGGGGCTGCCCCTGGACCGTGCCACTGCCAAAGCCATGAGGGAGACAACAGAGGCCACATGATAAAGCACCTGCACATGTCCAGGGCTGTTCTCCATCAAGTAGTGGCTCTAAGTACCAGGCGTGCCACCTGGCACTACTTGTGGTGTGAGAAACTAGCCTGCAGGATGAAACAGAAGATTCCCGCAGGAGATTTCCACAAACCAGAACAGCATGCAGAACTCATCTGAGCAAAAAAGTTAGAAGAAACCCAGCCAGCTGTTGTTCACAGACAGAAATCACATATGAATATTATTGGCAAAAAACATTGTCTTCCCTCATGATACTATCAACACTTGAGAATTACAGAAGTGCAGTGGTTAGAAGAGTATAGGCATCAGACTACCTTGGCCTGTGACCCTAAGGTTTGTAGTCATATTCATATTCCCTCTGGTATTCTGTATTTGAAAAGGTGACAGAAGTTTTTACCACTAACAAAGTAATAGGAAGGGACTTCTAGTATGTCAAAATTATTTCCAGTTTGTGTTTTATTGCCTTCTTTCCTAGAATTAAAGTGGATAAAGCATGGATGCTAAACATAACAAAAAATAAAGGTGTACCTCACAGGTTGCTAGAAATTAAAATTACTGAAAATGGGGGAAAAAATATATGTCTATTCTCCCCAAAAAATATAAGACTTTAGTAAAGAAAATATCCAGAAACTATAGGAGTTGCAACTGTAAGTTGAGAACACTCAAGAAAGGTATAAGAAATGCCTTTAAGATACAAATACAAACATTATTCTGTGATGTCTGGATGCAAATCAAAGCATTTAGAAATTGTATGCAGTGATTTGGCATTATTAAGCATACTTTTAATTATACCTGGGTTCTATTCAGTCACATTTATCCAGGCTGCATTAGAGCGTATATTTCATAAACACAGCTCATTCTGCCATGTAAAGACAATCTCATTTCACAATAATATTCATTGCTTTTTTGTACTGGAGTCCTCCTTACTAATTCTAGTTTTATTGCTTTCCAGTACAGAGGCTTTTCCTGCCCTTNGTGTTTTCATGAGTGGCCTTTCTTTACCACATTGGTGTTTCCAAGAGCTGCAAAGTAATTATTTTCATAGTAAACATTAGCATACTCTCTCAGAAAATAAACATCCAGTTTTCTCCTTACTTCTCTCAGCCCCATAGGTTGCTGAAAGAGAGTTGTGTGATGAGCTCAGACACAGCTCTATATTTTCAACGCGTGATAGATATTTCCGATTTAGTTCTTGCTGAAACCTCTTGCTGGATTGTCAGAGGTGTGCAAACTGCAAGAGGTCAGGAGCTTTGAATAAGCCTATACAAATTCATAATCCTTATTTAAATTCCCCTAGGCATCCAGACAAAGAGAAAGTCTGGAACTGTGATAAGGATATCTTGCACTGTGGAATTCTTAATAATTCTTAATGTCCTGCAGATGATGGTTTATCAAAACACCCACTTGCCAAAATAATCCTAATATTTTTACAATAAAATTTACTTTGCAGTCCTAAGTGGAGAAGACATCACAGAGACCCTCAGCTTATATAATTGTACGAGGTGGGCAGGGATCTTAAACTCAAGATTCAAAACTCAAAATGTGTAACATTAACTCCAGCAATCAGAACTTTTTGTCTACTACATGTGAATTTTGTATTATTCTCCAATAAATCCTTTATCTGTGCTCTATTATACAGTGAGCTGAACTGTGCTGTCAGAACCACTGCATAATATCAAGTTGGAAAGGACTTCATGCTACAATACCGCTTTATCTCACTGCATCCAACTATACAGCAAAATGACTAAATAAAATCATTGAAATGGTACACAGACATAGCTCAGAAAGGAACAGCATGAGAATCATCTTCAAAAGCAAAATAGGTCATATTCCAAGGAAAGGATTTTTGACCTTAAAGTGCCTCTCACAAATAGCTGCAGACAGCCCCTAATTCAGATAGAATATTGCCAGGTCTTCTATTGTGAAGAAACACCAGGCTTGCCTAGCCTTTCTTTTGCTTTGTACTCAGTCTTATATTCTCATAAATTCTGAACTGCAGCTTCTTACTGTTCTACTTCCTACACTCTAGCTGAGGATATGTCCCCGAGCATCTTTGGTACATCGTTTTAATTTTTTTAGTAAGTTCAAACAGCTGATTTTTATTTTTGAAGTCAACTGTCCCTTCATTTAATTTCACATCTAAAACTACTTATCCTGGGAAAGTCTGGTTTGAGAGAACACACAACTTCTTTCGCAGCACCAACCTGGTTTA
>WAAB01006421.1:0-27576 GCA_013389865.1 Piaya cayana | reverse complement strand
ATATTCATATTCCCTCTGGTATTCTGTATTTGAAAAGGTGACAGAAGTTTTTACCACTAACAAAGTAATAGGAAGGGACTTCTAGTATGTCAAAATTATTTCCAGTTTGTGTTTTATTGCCTTCTTTCCTAGAATTAAAGTGGATAAAGCATGGATGCTAAACATAACAAAAAATAAAGGTGTACCTCACAGGTTGCTAGAAATTAAAATTACTGAAAATGGGGGAAAAAATATATGTCTATTCTCCCCAAAAAATATAAGACTTTAGTAAAGAAAATATCCAGAAACTATAGGAGTTGCAACTGTAAGTTGAGAACACTCAAGAAAGGTATAAGAAATGCCTTTAAGATACAAATACAAACATTATTCTGTGATGTCTGGATGCAAATCAAAGCATTTAGAAATTGTATGCAGTGATTTGGCATTATTAAGCATACTTTTAATTATACCTGGGTTCTATTCAGTCACATTTATCCAGGATGCATTAGAGCGTATATTTCATAAACACAGCTCATTCTGCCATGTAAAGACAATCTCATTTCACAATAATATTCATAGCTTTTTTGTACTGGAGTCCTCCTTACTAATTCTAGTTTTATTTCTTTCCAGTACAGAGGCTTTTCCTGCCCTTAAAAAAGAAGGAGGAACCTGTTTTCCCTAGGATGTGGCTTTTTAAGCCACTTTCTCCATCACTCCTGCCTTCTTCTGTAGCCTTGAGCATGGGGGCTCTGAAGTTTGCGTTCAAAGCCTGATCTCCGGCCTTTTCAGAGGAACAGCCTCCAAGCTCCACTGAGGTGTCTGTCCAGTCTATTGCTCTGTCCTGGATTTCTCAGTGGCAGCTTTGAGACAAGTGGAGGACCACAAGCAATTCATCTGCTTTTCCTGAGCCTCCCCAATTCCTGGGGTACTCACTGTAGTTCTAGTTCCTCAGGTAAGGCCACAAGTCCCATTGGAAAGTAGGTCCCCCAGAACATCTTGTTTGCGTTGTAGGTTTAGAAAGCAGCATCTTCATTGCATGGACAAGAGAGAGTGTAAAGAAAGGGAAGGCACTGATCATCATCGCTTAAAGCTGCATCTATGACTTATGACCTTTGAATCAGAAAAGGAAGATAGATCTGAGCAATCATGTTCTAGCTCCTCTGTGGCTCACCAGTATGATTTCAATATCACAAAAAAAAAAAAACCATATAGGCACTCAAAAAGTTACTTCAGAATAATTTTGGTGCTCACAGGAAAGAACTGTTTTCCTATAAAAACAACCTAGTCATTATTAAGATCCAGGACTGCATAAGCTGCAGTACCAGTAGCTGTTGCAAAGGGATAGAGAACACAGAGAGACGGCTTGGACAATCTTCAAACATCCATCTCAATTTATGTGTTAGACACTTCACTATGCAGTGTGACAAGAACCGATTAACCACATACAATAAATTTTGGCTATCTTAATTGTTAGCTTTCAAAGAGCTTTCATTCAAAAATATCTTGTCTAATCAATGTATTAAAAGTGTACTCATAAAAGCCTTTACATTCAGCTCTTATAATAAAGCCTAAATTTAGCAGTTCGGGAATTTTCAGCTAAAAATCTCATTAGACAAATAAAAAGAGTTATTTCTAAAAAGAGAAGACGAGTCTGGAAAGTCTGAAGAAAATTGGAGTTAATTTAAAGATAAGTTTGTTGCCTCTAAAGTGTTATTAGCTTTTCCAGTGACCTACATTTTAAAACCCTGCAGTTACTCATGAACAAGGTGTATTTGAAGATGGTACTTCTGTTATTAAACAACTTTAATTAAAGTTGGTGTTTCCACTTTTTCATTGTTTATTCTCTAACTGAGCTCAAATTGTGATCTGCTTCTGTCTCTGATAGATGTTATTAAGGGTCTTAACCACTGTCTCAACCAAAATTAGCATTGAGTGTTATAGGTCTGACCAATGTTGTACTAAGCTAAAACTCTCCTTGATTTCTGTAAATTTTGGACCAGGGTCTATTGCTTGTATGAATGTATTGCCCTCTGTTGGTCAGGCATATCTCTCAGAACATCACAGAAGACAGGAATTCTAGCCATCTTCACCATGTCAGCTAGGAAATTCATGTTTCTGTATATGCTGGACAGGTAGAAATACTCCAGGAATTTAAAAATACAAGGCCTACTTTTAAAGACCGATTTATTTTTTTTTTTCCCAAATTACACTAAAGGTCCTTTTTAATGTTCTTGCAAGGCGTTACTGCTTTGCATCTCTTGGTGTAATCACTGAAATTACATTCACATATTTGAAAACAAGAATGGCTTTTATGCTTCTCCCAGGAAATTATGCTATGGTTCTGTGCCATATTCAAGCACAGAACCACAGTGGCAATAGCTGTAAGATGTGAAAAAGAATCTAGAGAATGATACTCAAAGGAGCAGGAAGTGAGTATGGGACATCCTCAGCAGCACCCTGGACCATGGCAATGCTACCAGGCAACCTCACAGTATTTGTTGGTCTGGGCCTTTGAAGCTGATTTCCTGCTTACTTTCAAACACAAATGCATGCACATAACCCTAATCAGGCATCAGTGCGTAATGGACGCCCTTCCTGTTAATTTATCCACCTATACTGTTCTTAGCAACATTAGGATTTTGATTACTCTTTAACCCAGTATTGCCCAATGTATTAACTGATGTTTTCATGTATACAACTCAGTCCCTTACAAACCAGATCATTTTGTGAATGGCAAAATGAACAAAATCTGATTGCCTATGGATTTGTAATCCAGTCACAACTTCAAACTTTTCTCTATAACTGCAGGAGCCAATATCCAAAATATTATTAATGAGGTGTGAAGGTCTGATGTAATCACATAAGTGTAGATTGCGAACAAGCACCCAAAATTTATATGGGCTCAATGGGGAAAATGAAGACATTTCTAATTACAAGATATTGTTCTAAAACAAAGAGAAGGACGCTGTGTTTAAGATAGGATTTGGCAGATTTTTTTTATTTCTTTATATTTCAGTGCTTGGCACACACAACTATTTTCTTTCAGCCATCTTGGTGAATTCTGAAATTAAAACATTTCTTTAAAATGTCACTGAACTTAAAAAGTGAAAAAAAAAAAGAAATTCTGTCATTCATAGTGAAAATGTAGTACTTTGAGAGCACAAAACTGTCAGTGTCTGAGGAAAACCAGGAGGCAGCAGCCACACCCTTCCTTGTTGGAAATTCACATAAACTGTATTTCTCTGGAGATATGTTCAGAACACAAGAACTGTATAAATTTATCTCTCCTGTACATTCAGAGAAATCTGTCTTTCGAATTATCTGCCATGGACTTTCAAAATGTGGAAAATTCCATATAATTTTAATAACATGTTTCTAGACTCCACTGCTTAACAGTCTTCTGTGTACACTCTAATTTGGCCAGAACTTGTCCTGGTTTTTGAGGATTACAACTGTCAACTGTCCCCACACATTTCTTGAGGACAGGGAGAATTTTAAATAACCTGTGACTATTTCTTTTTTTTTTGCCTGGATCTACCAGAGTTAATTATAATACAAAAATTCTGGGCAGGACAGCTCTGGATGACAAAGTAATAAAGAGAAAAGTGAGAAACAGCTCACCACAGTGAACTCCCTCTCCAGTTAGAGCTCTGAAGACAGCAGCATGAACTCTCTCTCACACAACATACCCCTAAATAGTTTAAATGTATCATCACTACTAAACAATCATTTGCATTTGTTATTATTACTCAAATCAAAGGCTGATATCAAGCTGTCTGAGGGAAGGAAAGTACATGGTATATTTTAAAAAAATCCTCAGTTTGATTGAAGTTTACTCTTTTCCTTGGGTTTTCTCTTTTCTTTTTTTTCTCTCTCTCTTTTTTTTTTAAGCTCTGTTCTAAGAAAAGGAAAGCAGGGGATTTACTAAAGGCAAGGCAAGTCGGTTAGTTATGAGTCACCTTCATGACTTATAAAGGGTCTCAGGTTGTTTGGAGCGGGCTTTCTTCATCTTACTTGTGCTGCAGGGATATCAGGCAACAAGCCAGACCAACAGCTTCTGTGGCAACTGCTGCTGCCTCTTTTGCTTTTTTTTCATTTTTCACTTGCTTTGTTTCTCTTTCTCTCTCTCTCACTCTCCCTCTCTTTCTTTAGAAGAAAAAAAAACAAAAACACAACCCAAGCTCAGTGATCATGGTTAACCTGTGAGATGGAACAAAGGAAGTCTGTGGCCTTCTTGCTGCGTTGGTTTTGCTTGCATCTCTGTGTAAAGAAACTGCCTCATAGCAGGTAGGTTTTTTCAATTTGGTTCTTTGGCTTTTTTTTTATTTTTGAGTGTGTTGTTTTTTTTTTAATAAGCAGCTTGTACATTGCAGGAGATGGGAGCAAGACAAGGGAACAGGCCCTCAGACAGGGTTTAGAAGCCTCAAGACAGAGAGAGAGTAAACTTTAAACAGGCAGAAATACTCAGACAGGCATCCTTACAGATATATGCCTGCCTTCAGCCCTTCAGAATCACATGAGGGCAATCAGTCTCGTGCAAAATCAAACCCAGCCCCCTTGCTGTCTTTGCATTTACTTTTGTAGGTGCCTACACCTCATATAATGGACAGAACAGGGCACACAGGAAAGGTGTTTGCAGACAACTAAGAGGACACAGGGGATGTGTGTGCTGCTTCTTAGCTCCTGCAGCACTCCTTATTTTGTTTTGAGATGAATAGTTTAGAAGACCATGCAGTATGGAATATAATTTCTACAACATTTCAGTTATCTATTTGGAAGTTTGATGACTAATCTGCAGTTATGCTCTTGCCTACCACTTGCCAGAGACACCTTGAGGCGGGGAACAGTAACTTATTTAATTTTGGCCATACAAATAGTTTTGGACATAGGACAAGTTCTGGTCCTCATTTCAGAAATAACCAACAAAGAAATGCCTTCTTTAAAGCATACCCATTAGACTTAAATCATTTAGTTACAGGTTGTGTTAGTTCTTTTCAAAATGAAGAGGTTTAAAATGTCCACATAAGAACTTTGCTTAACTTTCTTGACATACATATCCATACTGACAAAACAGGAGCTCCATGTGCAGCATTAATATCTGTCTGGTGAAAACTCTGAGGTTTAATTTGGTCACAAAATGTTGATCTGAACTCAAATTTGGCCATCAATATTGAAGTTTAATAATTTATTTTATTCGCTTATTAGTATGGTGATTTTTAATTTACAAAGGAATGGGCAAATTTGATGAAATATAGTATAAAAATAAAATTCAGCCCAGCTACTTGATCCACAAAATGACACAGGGGTACATTTTATTTTAGAGGAAAGTAACCAGCAGATAAAAACCTCTTCTACACAGATACACACCTTTGGAGCTCTTGCAGTATCTTAATTAAGAGACTTGAATTCAGTATTTTACTAAGTGCTTTAAAAAGAATAACTTTACTTTCTGAGAAGTTAGAAGAGAATAGAGGACTTTAAACCCTCCCGAAAATGTAAATAAGGTACCTGAAAATGGGTGTCTGGTGTACTTTTTACATGTAATAACATTTTATAGGTAATTAAAAGAATTATAAAGTGTGCTTATTATATTAAACCTAATTCTTTTTCAGTCAGAATTAGATTTCTGCCATTCAGGGATAAAAACATCTCTGAAATTAGTACATTTCATTTTGATCTTATTTTTTATAAAATGAACTTGTTTATGGCTACAGAGGAAGATACTGGTGCATTGTATCTAAGTGTTAAACAAAGTATTCGTTTTGACAAATAAAATTCAATTGGCATCTCCAAAGGGCAGTCTGCAACATAAAACATTAAAAAGACATATAATAGGTGAACCATATTTGGCCAGTGCCTACTTCTCTCTCTCTTGTGAATGTTAAGGGAGGATATGCAAATAGACAGCATAGACTGACAACCTAATTTTTATAGCTGCATATGGGTGATGTAAGTCCAGTCTTATGTCACCTAGAAAGCTAGTCACACCATGTGTTTGCTGGCACATATCTTTCAAGAACTCAAAGCTCCTTCAATTTTATTGCCCCAGAACCAGGCCTTTAATTAATTCAGCAAGTATTCTGTGACAAGACGCTGTGCTTGTGAACTATTCATCATTTGTATGCAGGTAAATGGAAATAACAGACTGTAGCTCGCTAGGTCTGTTTCAAAGTCTGTTGCAGTCAGAGTGTGTCTCTATTCTATAACTTCAAAGCATCAGGCTTGGGGTCCATCACAGTCTGATTCCTCGAATGTGATTGTGAGCATAGATACTCGCAGGCATAAGCACTGCAAATCTGTGGCCTCTGTGAATTTTCTTTTCTCCCTCATAACCTCCTACTGAAAAGGGATGATTGCATAATCCTAAGCACCTTCATGTAAGGCTCCCCAAAAAGTAAAAAGCTCCAAATTCTTGTTGCTGTTTGGAGAAGACCTTTTATCTTTTCTAAATTGGCTATCAAGTTTTGCAGAGTTGGCATTATTTTCCTAAAGAGCATGTGGTTTTCATTAAAAAAATATATTAGGAAGTACTATCAAAGCTGTCCTCTTGCTATCAATCCAAAGACAAAATGTTGAGTTTTACTCCAGATTCATGACAAAGAATCCTCTCTAGTTGACCACAGATAAATAATAATTGGGTCATTTGGACTGGAGAGGCAAAACTGGCTAATGATCACATAACTAAACTAACAAGCTGGATGCTTTTAGCCCATTAGTTGAGCAGTGTAAGTCCACTAGGACCCTTGAAGTACCGTGCAATCATGCACAAATGTACAGCTGGGGAAATGAGCTCTTCTTGCATTTAAAGTTTGAACTATATTTGTGTAATCCTTCTGAAGGGAATCTGAATATAGACTGTAGTATGGATTAACTGATTAACCATTGATATTTCAATGACCAAAGAAAAACCTAGTTAGAAAACTAGGCACATGGCTGGTGAACAGATCACTTCTTTATAGTATTGACAGGAAAGGTGGAGAGTGTTGAAGCAGAAATGACCCTGGAGGAAAAACTATGTTGTACTTTATGCGTCTCAGGTCAAATGTGGCTACTAAGGAATCCAGAGAGACATCTCAGAGGAACAGGTAAAGTCAATGATTAAATTAAAAGTGCAGAGACAGGTCTGTGGCCACAGAAGTGGAAGGACCAAGAAAGAACAGTCACAAAAAGGCAAGGTGGAACAATCTTTTATTGTATATCTGACTGTATGTCCCTGTCAAACAGGGATAAAATAATGAAAGGGTAGAGCATCTAGCCTAGGAGATCAATTCTGATATGGACAGCTTCCATGAAGTCAATAGCAATGAAAGGAGATAGGAGGTTTGAAAATGAAATTAAAACACACTTTTACCTCAAGTAACTACAACAGATGAAGAAACAGGAAAGCAGATGAGTGGATGGGACCTGATAATGAGACATCAGGACATAAGATATGAAGAATAAATATGTTATTCTGATGTTAATGGCTAAAGGAAGACAGTTCTGGAAAGAGGGAAATCACAACAGATCTCATGAGTTTTTCTCTTCTAAGGTTGCAAGGGAAATAACAGGAGATTTTATTTTATTATATTTAAGCATGAGTAGATTGTCATCATTTCCATTGATGGTAAGGCCACATTTTTAGAGCTGTGTGAGAAGACAAGCAACAATGTATGTATTTGTTCATGTAATGGAAATCCTACAGCTGTACAAAAGACTGTTACAAAGGTTCGGCAAGAGGAAGCATGTGTCAATTCTCACCACTTCCTGATAAATCATGATTCTTTTTTTTGCCTTTAGTACGCAGAAGCAAAACAGTTTGTAGCTATACACATTTTCAACCCAAAATTAAAATAATAGGGTGCCAGCCTAAGCAAACTGTTCCATTACGTAAATTCAAGGTCATGGGAGTAGAAAAGCAACAAAGACAAAGCTTATCTGTGGTTATGGTTATCCCCTTTTCCATTTTTGCCTAAAACCACTGGCTCTGGAGTAAAGCTGCAGAGAGCAAATGCTGTCTTGAAGTGTCTCACTTCCCTGACTGTACAACAATCATGTTGGAAGTAGGTATGTGAAAGTATAGAGCTCATTCCTCTTTAGAGAAACAGTTATTAGATCTATGCAAATGATCAATTTCAAAAACATCCCTTCTCCAAAACTGAATGCAGGGGAAGGCAGACTTAAGAGGAAAGTGCTGTCAGCCACAAATGGCTGCTGCAAACCACAGATAAAAACATTATCTTTTTTAGTAAAACCCATAGGAGCCTCTAGCAAATCCTAAAAAGATATGAAAGAATTAGGCTTTGTGAAGCATGGTGTAAAGAATGCAAACTGGAATGCATTTGCATTTAAGAGAGAGATAATTTATAAACAGTCTGCACATATTCTTGGGACAACAGGCTCAGAGGTGACAGAAGCTTCTTGTAGCAAAGCTCTTGTCCTACTCCCTAGTGTCACCCTTATCCAAAGTTTAATGAAGCCAAATTTAGTGTTCCCACCAGAGGAGCACATTTTTTTGCATCAAGCCTTCCATGAAGTTGCATGCCAGCTGGGTAATTGAATAAGAACTCAAAGACTTAGAGACATTAAAAGCACAATAATTGAATCAGAGAATAATTTAGGTTGGAAGATCATGAAATCCAAATCATTGCTTAACGCAGGTTGAATCCACACTTCAGAAAAGACAGTAAGCTTTAATTGACAGAATAAATTTGTTTTCTTTCTTCCTAAAAAAAAAGAAAATTAATACTTTAACCTGCATACCTCATCCTCCTTCCCTGACCTGCACCCCTCACCCTCAACGCACATATCACATATGCTCACACAAGTATTGATGTATAGGTTTAGAAACTGTTCACTTCTTTGCCCACAAATGCAAATGTTATACCACAAGTCTCAGTGTCTGACTCCAGTAGGAGTTTAACCTTAACACTCACTAGAGCTCTGAATCATCATTTTAAATTTGAGGTGTGGAAATTTCTAAACCACTCTTTTCTGCCTACCAAAAATTTTTTATTCATCTTGGAATTTTTGTTTGCTACTTACATATCATGATCACGTACTTGGCTGGTTTCATTTAGAGTGGCACAAAGTGAAAGGTAATTTCCCTAAAATCTCTAAATTAGTTCACAGGCTTACTATGACATTTTAACTTCCTCTTAAAACATGTGTTAGTAAGAGTAGGGAAGTTATAAAAGTACGTAAGTTTCTTTACATTTACATACAAAAAAATCTCAAAAATAGTGTCTCATGTAAAATGTCTAATTTCCTACTTTTTTTTTCTTGTTACTTTTTTCTTAAACAGTAAATGTTTGGGGCTTTTTTTCAAAGTGGTTACTGGGAGACCAAACAGAAAGCAAACAAGATTCAACCATTTCTGAACTCTGCCCAGGAGATGATACTTTATTTTACAAGGTTGGAGAAAGGAACATGTCAATCAAGACATGATTAGCAGAGAACCATGTGTGCGTTACTTAGGCCTTTTTAAACGTTCTTGGAATGACTGTCTCAACTATTCCATCCTTATTACCCATGTAAGTAATTGAGAATGATAAAAAAATCAGATAAGAGGATAAATAATGAGGATTCTCTAAACCTTTCTTCTACTCAGTGCATTTCTACTTCTTTATGCAATTTCTTTGCAGATTTTTGAAATATTTTATAGAATTACTGATTTCTAAAACTCTTTTCCTTGTTAGTTTTCAGGATAGAGCTCACAATAGGCTGAAAGAAGTAAAAACAAAAGGTTTGATTTTTATTTTAAAAACCCACTTATTAATTTTATGGTCAAACCATCAGTAACTGGTGAGTTTTAAAAAGCAATTATCAAACAATGTACTGCTCAACAGAGACAATTATAATCATTACTATCTTTCTAGCCTACTGGAATGATGGTGTAGGAACCCTGTATATAGATCCTAGACCAGCAACTAAATCTTTCCAACAGGTTTTCTCTCTGATCAGCACTTGTTTATTCCATAATTCAAAGGAATATTTGTTGCTTAATAACAAACACTGCATACTAATGAAACTATTATTGTGTCTTAGCTCTGTTTCTCACATCCTATTAAACAGTCAGCTTTCCTGATAGGCATTGTGTCTTATTTAAGTAAAAATAAACCCAAGTCATTTTTGCTTTTATTTATCTTGGGTTCTTAACATTTTGAGGAACGTTGCTGATACTAGAAATCTTCATTAACTGTTATTTAAAGGGGTTCCAAATTAGGCAAGGTCTGTATTCCTTCTGCTCAGTGCAAGTAAAGCAGTACAAAAAACACAACAAACAGAATGATGAAAGTCCTTGAGAGAAGTAGAGCGAGTATATTCTAGTTCTCTTACAAAAGTAACTGAAATAATTGCAGGTTTGATTGCTTTTAAATGTACAGCATATGGTTCCTGTGTATTGAACTAACTACAATCCTTTTTCCCCAGTGTTTGTCCTTTATCTGACGTGCATTTCTGTCTTTTTATTTTCTTTTTCTTCTTTTTTTTTTAGGTATAACCAGGGGAAAACCCAGTGGTTTCAGTTCTTTGTGTCTCAGTACTCCAGTCCCTGGAGTTCTTCTGTAGGCTGTATGTTGTTAATGCTAATCGTGATAGGGGTTTTTACATCTGACTGACTCCTACATATTAGCATTAACACTATATCATGCCTCTTACCAGAATGCACATGGAACAAACTGTTGCTGTGGGAGGAGAACAGAAATCATTAATCAGTCAGTACTATGCTGGGAAAATCTCCATTCTAAGTGTAAAAAGACAAGCTGTTCTGCATACAGGCAAGCTTGCTTGAATGTTTGCTAGGTTTAAAGTCACTGGGAAAAGCAGCTTCATGTATCATTAAGTCCTCAAGGATGCAGAATGTGTAACTTTTTAAGTGCAACAACCTGTTTATTATCTTGTTTTAATTCTTTTTCAGCTCTTCAGGCTTTACTTCCCATACAACTGTTTAATTTCTTCACCTTATTTAGGAAAGAAAAAATGATGAATTAAACTTTTGGCATGTGTAACTGTGCATTCTATTTCATTCATATGGAGTTTTATCATATGTAAGTGAAAAACTGGCAGAAAATGTTTCCCTGGGATTTTACTGTCAGTTTATTAGAAGAAAGGGGTCAATGGGTCATTAGGGGAAAATTCAAATATATTTATCTTATGTTAGGATTATCAGTGCATTCTAAAACTTTAGAAGAGGTCCCAAAAATTCCAGAGAGATAGGAAAGTATTGTTACATTTATTTTGTGGAAGGTCAAAATAGATACTGAATACTCTCTCAGAAAAGCTGAGCAACGGAGACAGTCTTTAAAACTATCTTACTCTTGAATTAAATCTACTTTAAGAATAGTTTAGTTAAGAAATATTAATTCCATACGAGAACAGAACCAGGCTAAAAACCCTCAAAGTACTCACCATTAATTAAGAAATAAAGTTAATGTTTGTTCTGTATCAGTACATATACTCTTTTCTGTTTGCAGTGTTTTTACCCCAGCACAAGGTATGATTACAAAGCACCTTGAGACCGCAGACACTTATGAATCAATGGTCTCACATATAAAACAGTCTCATGTACAAACAGTCTCACTGAATGTGATTTTTCCACTCAGAAAGAACAGCTGCAGGCTGTTAAAAGTTTTCCAAATCAGACTGTAAGTTCACCAGCTCCCCGGGGAGCCAGGGGCTATGGCCACCAATAAGCAAAAGCCAGCTTCATCCCTTCCAAAGTCAGAGCCATAGCTCAAGGGGATTCTCAATGTGGTAAAGCATATCTTGTTAAAGAAAAACCTACTCCTATTCATTCTGCATTAAAAATAGCTTTGAAAGTGGGGTGGGAATTGTGGCAAAAGAAAGGAGAGTCAATAGAAATTCTCATTTCTTGGGACTTTGGGCAAATAGTGAAATGCAGTTTGATTTCCCTCTCCACTTGAGGCAACATTTGGCGGTATCAGTTCTCTTATTGAAGCCAAGGTGGTCCCTGAGTCCCTAGAAGCAAGGGAGTCCTAGATTGCTGGTCACTGCTGATTGTCTTCTCTGTGGTACAGTTACCAGAGAACCAGCAGCAAGCCCAGCCCTGGCCTGACACGGTTGCAGGACTTACAGAGTATATAGCTGCATGACTGACAGAGAAAGACAATTTTAAAGCTAAGATTTCTCTGAAATGCAGAAATCTGGAGATGCTGTTGAATTTGTCTCCATAACTTCAATTCCTCTGTGGGATGTATAGACTAAAGTGAAGTGTTAATGAAGTGATTACATTTATTACGTTAATTGTGCTCGCAGAAGGAAAATTACACATTTTTTCCTTGGTTCCTCATTGTGTTCAAAGAAGTCTCATTCACTGCCCAGCACCCCAAGCCTGTAACCAGTAAAAGATTTTTTCTCTTCTTCAAAGGCTTTAATTAACATTAGAGCAGTCTACTTGGAATATAGTGCCATCCTCAGCATTTGTGAATGACACAGTACAGAAACAATGATCAACTTTGACTTCCTTACTTCACCCCACCTTTCCACTCCCCAGCCTGGACCAGCCTATTTCTACCCTATATAGACACATGCCAAAGGAAGGTATATTAAGGAAGAAAATGGGTTTAGCCACCCACCATTCTGATTCATAACCATGTTATAAAAGTCAAATGTATGTTCCCTTGCATTCTCGTTCTTTAAATGTAACTTGAGTAACCTGCAAACTTAAGAATATATAGCATACGTACATATGGTCAGTAGACCATTTATACGTATTTTTTCTGCATAGCTGATTCCCTAGAGAAGCAGGCATATTGAGTTACAGATATTATATTAGCAGATATTTTAAAATAGCTTTTCTTTTTACTCTGAAAAAATGTTAATGCTGTCCATGACTGGGGTTAAATCTTGTGAAAGACCTCAGCATGACAGCATTACCATTTTCAGATGGTTGGTATTCTTCAAGAAATATCCACTGCCAACTCTTCCCATTGAACACCTCTATGACATTGAGTTCTTGTGTCTGAATTCCCTAAATAAATAAATAAATAAAATAAATGTAGCTGCACCAGCAAGTTCACTGGCTTCAAATATAACAAAGCATTGCGATAAACTGAACAGTATAGCATTANCCATCCTCAGCATTTGTGAATGACACAGTACAGAAACAATGATCAACTTTGACTTCCTTACTTCACCCCACCTTTCCACTCCCCAGCCTGGACCAGCCTATTTCTACCCTATATAGACACATGCCAAAGGAAGGTATATTAAGGAAGAAAATGGGTCTAGCCACTCACCATTCTGATTCATAACCATGTTATAAAAGTCAAATGTATGTTCCCTTGCATTCTCGTTCTTTAAATGTAACTTGAGTAACCTGCAAACTTAAGAATATATAGCATACGTACATATGGTCAGTAGACCATTTATACGTATTTTTTCTGCATAGCTGATTCCCTAGAGAAGCAGGCATATTGAGTTACAGATATTATATTAGCAGATATTTTAAAATAGCTTTTCTTTTTACTCTGAAAAAATGTTAATGCTGTCCATGACTGGGGTTAAATCTTGTGAAAGATCTCAGCATGACAGCATTACCATTTTCAGATGGTTGGTATTCTTCAAGAAATATCCACTGCCAACTCTTCCCATTGAACACCTCTATGACATTGAGTTCTTGTGTCTGAATTCCATAAATAAATAAATAAATAAAATGTAGCTACACCAGCAAGTTCACTGGCTTCAAATATAACAAAGCATTGCGATAAACTGAACAGTATAGCATTAGATAAGTTACCAAATAGCAGCAAGAGATTACTTCTTGCCAGAGGTTAAAATAGAATGGGAAGCTCATTCTAGGTACTGTCATAAAAAGACTTCATGTCTACCGATGATTGAACGTTTTCATCACTTGCATGTGTTCAGTTTCCCAAGAAGAAGAATTTCACATCCTTTGGAAAGAAAAAAACAACTCTCTCTTGACATTTAATTCCTTCTGTCGTGAAGGAAGTCAGACAACATCCTAATTGCCTTTTCTAGCTCCAGAAATCATGATAACACGAATTACAGAGTATTTCTTTGAAAAAAATATCTCAGTTGGTAAGGTAATAAGTACACAAAACTGGAACTGACTCAGCTCAAAGTTCCCACTAACACTTCTTAGGATCAAGAAAATGTGTAGCTTTAACCTTGTTACAGAGAGGTTTATTTAACAAAATCAATAAATAAAGGGGAACCCTCAAGAGTCCTAAGCTCAGAGCAAAAATTCTGCAATTTGGAGAAGTTTTGACTTTCTTTCAAACAAGGTGTAGAAGGAAAAACAACTTGAATGTAAGAAACCTTAAAGTTAATATTGATATGCACAAGGAAGAAGGCTTCAGTTGCTGACTTTTCCCCATCATAGAATTAAATAATTATTTGAGTTGGCAAAGACCTTTAAAGATCCTCTACTAACGCAGTGGGGGCTAAGGAACTTCACAAACAAATCAATATGATTTCAGATGAAGTTCTTTATTAAGGGTCAACTCGCTGCTTATGTAGTCCAAGCAGGCCAGAACATCAGGTAAACATTGATTGGTCACTTCTGCTCTACCAACTAGCCTTTTTTGGTAACCGCCCATCCCACATCTCTTTGTTGCTAGCTCAAAAACTCCTGCCCCCATCCCCAAGTTACTTCATTAACATAACACAAGAACTTAATTTAAAACTTTTGTGACTTTCCCAACTCCGCCCTGCCAGGGCACTTAAAGAAACAATTAGCAACAATCTAGTTCCAACCTCTCTGCCATAGGCAGGGAGGGACACCTCCCAGTAGATCAGGTTGCTAGATTCACCTGCCCTTCAACACTTTCAGGGTTGGAATATTCATAGCTTCTCTGAAATACCCAGTCCAGTGTCTATCCCCCTTCATCATAAAAAACTTCATCCCTCTTTACTTTTTATCAGAATCTGGCCAGTGTTGTCTTCTGCTCACATATGTTGACCTAAATCATACTGGCCTCACCTTTCTCCATCTGTATTTTGCAGTATAGACTCTTCCTTACCTTTAGCTGGCTCCGTATTTCTTCTGCTGAATGGATAAAGTAAAAATTGCTCCTCTGCACCTGAAAAACAATTTTTAAAAGAGGAGACATAGCCAAGGAGGGGACTTTACTCAGTTGTGCAGTCTCTTTTGTCCATGTACCCTCCCCTAATCCTTGTAGTTTTTGAGTTCTACAGCATTCAGCATTAAGAAACAACAGTATCTACTTTGTTGTCTTTTTTTGATTGCTGGTCTCTTTTGGCTCCTTCTGATGGAGAAGACTGGGTCAAGCCCCATGGTGGGCAGAACAGTGCATAAACATCTAGAATCCACACACAGACAAAGCTTTGCCATACCTAAGTCCATTTTGGTATTTTACAATACCCCACAGCTTTAAGTTTGATTTATAGGTACAGTTGCAGGTGTATGTCACAGCACAGTCCCAAATAACCAGTCTGTCTGGTTCCACCCTGTGGGTTAGCTGAAGTTCAGAAATGCTTAAGCCAAAAAGATGAAGGCAGCATTACTTGAGCCTAGCTGCTGTAACATTCCTCTTACTAGACAATTTCAGCATTTTATACAAAACCAATGTCCTGAGGTCTGGATCTCCCTGTGGCTCACTGACTGCCCTGTGCACTCTTTCTGTTTGTTCCCATGCTTGCCCAAGAAACATTTCAATCTTTCTTCTAGTAGTGGTATTATTTCATACAGATTAGGTATGTTTACCCCAGCAAGTGCAGCTCCAAATCCCTCTCTGGCAGAACAGGAAAATTAATTATATCTGCTTCATAACATGCTGTCACCATCATATTTGTGCTAAGAAAGAAAGGGACACTACATTCTATTGCACAATTCTCTCTTAACTGCATTATCCTCTGAGAGAATCCTGGCGCTTGTCAAAAATGTCCTCCAGCTCTGTCTCTCCTAAAGGGAAACCCATCTTTTGGAGCCCACAATAAGCTGAGAGTGACCTAGCACCGAGTTCTGCATGAGTCTGAACTTCTACGTTTTTAAGCACAAACCTCCAGAGAAGAGCAGGGAGGAAGTTTAATCATGTTCACTTCAGCTGGCAGCCCTCAAAGGCAGTTTCACTAAAGTAGTTCTGCACTTGAACAAATCCGTTCCACAGGGATGCATCCGCGTCCCCGCAGAGTGACTCCCTTGCTCCCCCCTTGCCGGTCAGACAGCACCTCCCTTCCCCAAGCCACTGCTCCCACCTAGCGGTACCAGCTCTGCAGACTCACCACGCTCTGTGGTAAAACTTCCCGACAGTCGCACACCCTCTTGTCTCAGATCAGGACATTTTAAAATCTAGGTTCCCTCCCACTTAAAAAAAAAAAAAAAAAAAAAAAAAAAAAAAAAAGCAGACAAGCTTTGAAACATGAAGCTAAGGTTAAAATATTTTCTAAGGAAGAGCAGCATTATCATTCTTCTACAGGTGGTGGAATCCAGGAGGAATTCTGAACTAGATCCCTGAAATACAGAACAGACATCAGGAGACTGCGTGGGCTGGTGATATAACTTGCTTAAGATTCAAAACAAACCACCCACATCAGATCCCACTGGTGTCATTTCATTATAGTCGTGGGTTGATGGGAGACAGCAGGTACTTCCAGGGAAAAAAAAAACCAAACAACTCACCAGCAAATTCTGTGCTCCTCCAGACAGGAACCAACACCTGCTTTTCCAGCAGCGCCAGGCACAAAGCCGAAGTATACATTGGAAGACTGGATTTGAAAGAAATACAAATATTTGAAGTCCAATGCAAAGATCGTACATGATCTTAAGAAAACATATAGAATGTGTGTGCGTGTTTCTTAAGGTAAACTTTCAATCAAAAACCTTATTTGAAAAAATAAGCATCTGATACCATTATAAAAAGTCCTCTGCAATACTATCCAGGAGGAAAAGAAAATGTTTTTCACCTACTCTGAGAAGGCATGGGCTATCTTTTAAGATACATTCTATTTCATAGGAGGCTAAACCAGAGGTCCCAAGCTGTTAGCATACTGACAGACTTCACTGTAGGTAAGTGGATCTGAATAGCTGAAGATTGCAGTAAGCACAGAAATGCATAGCAGTAAACAGATTTAACACATACCTTAAGCAGATTCCTGCAATTTCACCAAAAGCTGTTTTTGTCACCTGCATTTCTTCCTCTGTGCTCTGACACATTCAGCATTTATAAACTTATTATCTATCTTAATTAAGATTTCATTACCTAAATGTATTTTACTGCTCTTACAGAATTGTAGTGTCAATTGATTAAGAAGCAAATGATGAAGTAAATGGTTAAAATAGTAATTGGGATAAAATTCAGAGAAAATATTAGCATTTCAGAAAGTAATAAAATGTCTTCTGGTGTAATGAGAACAGCTCTAATGAGCTAGGGATGAAAACACAAAATGTCAGAAGACGTCATCTAACAAAAACCCCCTGTGAACTTTAATTGAAGTGACCCTATTTAAATATCAAAGAATGAAAATACATAATAGATCTCTCTACACTGGGGATGCAAATAATGGACTACATACCAGGTATTCCGGAAAATGATCTTTAACTGCACTTTTACAGCAGAAAATATTAAACTTAAAGACCTTTTCAGCTCTTACATTCTGCTATTTTTCTATTAGCAAAGCAATGACAATTACACAGTGGTCTCCTGAATGGAGTCTTTTGAACCGGAAACACAATAGAATATCTAATTTAAATTCTCAGAGGAAATCAATATGAGTAAAATAGTAACTTTTTGTAACCCTTTATGGGCTTCTGAAAGGGCCTTATTTTTTCTTTTGCTATTTTTCTGTAAAATTACTATGTCTCAACTTTATATGGCTGTAGGGAAAGACGTCCATGGAATATCATCAGGAAACTGTAGCAAGAAACAAATACATCAGGTCAGAAATTGGAAAGAAATACTTTCTTCATGAAGGACCAGTGGCCTGAGGTTTAACAAGGCCAAATGCTGGGTCCTGCACTTGGGGCACAATAACCCTATGCAGTGCTACAGACTGGAAGAAGTCTGTCTAGAAAGCTGCCTGGAGGAGAAAGACCTGGGGTATCGGTTGACAGCCGACTGAACATGAGCCAGTGTGCCCAGNGGGAGACCTCATTGCTCTCTGTAACACCCTGAAAGGAAGTTATAGAGAGGAGGGTGCTAGCCTCTTCTCTCAAGTGACAGGGTACAGGACAAGAGGGAATGGCCTCAAGCTCTGCCAGGGGAGATTTAGGCTGAACAGTAGGAAAAAATTTTTCACAGTGAGGGTCTTTGGTCACTGGAACAAGCTGCCCAGGGAGGTGGTTGAGTCACCTTCCCTGGAGGTGTTTAAGGCATGGGTGGACAAGGTACTTAGGGGCATGGTTTAGTGTTTGATAGGAATGGTTGGACTCAATCTGGTGGTTCTCTTCCAACCTGGTTGTTCTATGATTCTATGACCAAATCAGGGGTCTTGAAATTATATGAAGACCAACTGTCGGTTCAACTACAGTCTGTAGGCCAAACCACACTAATCACAGAGGATGATGTATGAACACAGACACCTGTTGTCAAGGCAAGGACAAGGGTAACTAAAAAATATTGGTTGTGGCAAATAAAACATTATCTCCACTCTCCCAATTTATTTTAAAGTGAAATTTTAAAATGAAATGTCTGAAATGTCTTATAACAGTTTTATATCTATCCATTATGTAGGTCCACAGAATTCAAATTAATTACCCAAGGTATTTACACATGCAGCACAAATTAGACGTGTAAAAAAAAAACATTTTATTATATACATTCAGAAGGTAAAGTAATTTAAAGTGACAAAGGTTTTCCTTCTTCAGTTCCATCTTTCGCCTCTTCAGTTCCACCTTTTGCCTCTTCAGTTCCACCTTTTGCTGCTTCCAAATACTTTTCATCAGAGACCTGCAGAAACACATCAATTTTGTTACATTTTTAAAAAATTATTTAATTCTCCTTGATCCTGGAAGTCCTCCTCACATACCAGTATTGTAAAAAAAAAAGACAGCCTACTGGTACGACTATTGTCTCCAAACTAAACAACCTGAATGACAAGCACCTTCAAACTAATTTCAGAGAAAAATGTTAACAGTCTAGGTTCTGAACACACCCTTGGCTAACTAGTCTCAGTAGGCATACAGCATCTTTCTTCTCACTCTTGCCACAGAAATAAGCAAAATATTTGGTCTGAAGGCTCCAAAACATCTGCTGTTTAACACTTATGAAGATTTCCTAGATTTAAGGATGTCCTGATAGTAAGCCCCTGGTTGTATGCAGCTTATAACATTCTACAGTTCCACTTATCTTGACTTCCTTTGGTTTTTATTCAGTCATTGTAAAGTTTTTCTTGGCTAAGTACTTTTCAACTTTGAAACACTGGCTATTTAAACAGAAGAATGTTTCCAAGAAACTCTTATTTTCCATGTAGGTTTTAAACTGGCATAAAATAGCCAAAACCAGTCCATTTATGCAGTTTACTGAAATAATATTCCCTCTTAGCTCCAGTAACTTCCATCCAGGTTCACCCAGTGGTATTAGGTTTTATCCCAACATTTACTTATAAGAAACGTTCACATGCGGTCTCTCAAATCTGTGGTAGAAAATTTGTTATTACCTAAAATAGTTTTCTTATTTCATGTTCACAATTAAAAAGGAAAAAATAATTTTAAATTTTACACGTGTGATACCAACATTAATTTTAGCGATTAATTTGAAAAATACTAATGTAGTTTAAAGCAATAATTAACAACAGCTTAGAGAGATTATTACAGAAAACATGTGGGATTCTCAGAAGCAGACAACTCTAGAGTCATGGATGGCAAGCCTAATACAATTTGGTTTGGGTTCTTTTTAATAGTACAAATTACATCAACTGAATAGTGGTTTATAACATGCTTTTATAATAGTCAGACTTCAGAAGCAATATATCATATCCTCTACTACAGAGTAGCTGATTTTTTTCTTCACCTGTGAACACTTCCATTTCTAATGATATGTTCTTGAATATATTACCTATCTCTAACCATTCAAATTCTACTCAATCACAGCACATCTTATATTTGGTGAGCCATACTTTACCACTAGCAAAACGTACCAGCCTCTTCGATCTTTCCAGCAGTTTGTGCCACACGGTGTGGTGAGCCTGTATTAAATGTCATCGAATTACATTGCTGAACAACCCCAAAAATTTCTCATACAATAGATTCTGACAAGTCTATAGAAATGATGGCACAAAACCATAACAATCCTAATTCAGACACTACAGCTTATCATTAGAAGGTCAAATTTTCCCATATTCCTTTGGGGGACTTGAATACAGGCCTGCTGAGCATATCCACTCATTGTGTAAAATCATCAAGGGGGTAATGGGCAAAGACAGGAATTAAAATCCTGTGATGCAGAAGGGTACACAGAGATGAGGTGAGGAACCCAGTGCTCACTTGTGCCTTGAGAACTTCCTCTACTGAGACAATAGCCATGTGTTAGACCACAGGTCAAAATCATATACAGGAACAGGAAGAAAGACTCGTGCTTCCACCTTTGATCAGCAAAGTCTTTTTAAGACTGACTAGTACTAGGACTTTTTTTGTTATTAAGTCTTAGTTCAGTGTCATTAAAGACTTTAAAATGGTAAACTTTATCGTGAGTATAAATTCAATGTTCTGCTCTTTCCTGAATCTCAATAAACACTGTTAGCAGCGTCAATTTAACAAGATTAGCATCCACAACCAACTAAGGCAAGGTGAAGAAAACATCCGTGCAGAAATTGCATTCAGTATTGAAAAACACATCAAAGGGCCTATGAAGCAAGCTTTTCTAGTTCTGATTTCACATCCACAATAATTCCAGGAAAACAAATTCAAATATCCAACACCATCCTCATCACGGGCCTTCCTTTTCTGCTACTGTTTTCACCGCTGAATTAAGTTCAGTTACTAGCACAGCATATAATAAAGATCAGAAAGTAAGATAAATGCCCTAACTTAAGAAAGAAAAACACATACAAAATGGATTACTTACCTTTAAATGGACTGGCAGGGACACACCCTGGAATCTCCTTATCAATTCAGATTGGTTAATATGAAGATTATGGGCTGCCGTTATCTCATACTGGAAACAGAAACTTGTCCTTGGAATATGAGGGCCTTCACTAACATCTACAAAGTCACCAAATCTAATGGGAGAGACAAAGAAAACCAACACACTATGTCAAATATATATGGAAAGAAGTACCAACCTATTTGTTTTCATTTTTGTATCAGAAAATCCCTATCTTCAAAACATATAACAGAAAATCCACGCAAATCCCAGTCCAACTAAAAATAAATCCTCAGTTCAGTATTTCTAGGTTTCCTGAAGCAAAACTACAGGTCACACAATTTCTTAAGATGAATTTGTGAAATATAAACCTCAAGTCGACAAAGATCCTGGGTCTAATAAATCTTTAAAACCATGTTTGCTTTAATAGCAGAATAACTCTTGCCATTCACCAGAAAAAGATTTGTCTCCAAGATGACACATTTTCCACAGTACACAGTTTACAATCTGCACAAGTCTTTCCCTTTCAGGTCTTGGAAAACTGCAAATCAATTAAGAAAAGTGAGACACAAAAAGTAGTACAGCAGAACGTTAAGAATAAACCTCTCCCAGAAATCAACAGGTAAGCCCATTTTCCCTCTTATTGAGCAAAATTGAGAGTGGGAGGAAGGATGGAACCACAGACACATCATTCTAAAATGTCAAGAATCATGACTGCAAAGATATCTTTTCCTTGGAGAGATGTGCAACTTCACAACCTGATGCATAACGATTTAGACATCTAGACAACTGAATATCCTACTCTAGCCTAAGTTAATAACAAGTTTGTTTATATAC
The DNA here is from genome assembly GCA_013389865.1 of Piaya cayana. Taxonomy (NCBI): domain Eukaryota; kingdom Metazoa; phylum Chordata; class Aves; order Cuculiformes; family Coccyzidae; genus Piaya; species Piaya cayana. The sequence continues at coordinate 5,758 of WAAB01006421.1, read as the reverse complement.
CTGAGATACAACACAAGCTTATTGTCTCCAGCCTAAAAACTTACATCTTACACTGTATTACAGGAGCCAGCTCCATTCTCATATCTAGCACTACAAGACAGTAGCTTGCTAGTTAGGAAGATCCTGACAACTTTGGAAGAAAAAAACTTTGGCATGACAACTGTACCACTCTGCTTGTTATCATATGCAAATTTGCTGTGGGTGCAAGCAATGGCATCAAGTTCACCCAGGGGAGGTTTAGGCTGGACATAAGGAAAAAAATTTTCACAGAAAGGGTCGTTGGGCTCTGGAACAGGCTGCCCAGAGAGGGTGTTGAGTCACCTTCCCTGGAGGTGTTTAAGGGACAGGTGGACAAGGCGCTGAGAGCATAGTTTAGTGATTGATGGACATGGTTGGACTCAATGATCTGGTGGGTCTTATCCAACCTGGTGATTCTATGATTCTATGAAAAATCCATTATACAATGATAACTCTTGTTTTCAAACAAGTATTTGGTTTGTATCTTATTTAACTTGTCAAGTTCTAGAGATATACTTAGATTTTATGCAAAAGCATTTAAACCAGTAAGACTACTCTGGCATTTACTACCTTTAACATAGCAAGAAACAGAAATGTAGTAAGAACCACCAAGTGCTAAGTACCATACAGGTTGCATTAAAAACCAAAGGTTGTATTAAAAAAAAAAAGAAACCGAAAACCTATCCAAACAACAACTTAAGACAAAGTAGGGACAGTAACAAATAAAAGTGATTTCTAAATTGAAAACCATCACAAATAAGTTACTCTTCTCACCTGCAGAAAGTACTTGCAATGCAATCAAACCCTTCAGTAAATCATTAAAGAATGAGAGTTCAGTTTTGCTCACCTATGTAACGCTACAGTTCTTTCCGCATTCTGAGAAGCTTTCTGTTCTACAATCTCCATTTTGTATCTGCATAACACAAAAAAAAAAAAAATTAAAAATTCTAATCTTTAACATACAGTTCTTATAAGACTACTTAAGATATCAACTTAAGGAGTCCTCTTAAAAATCATGCCCGTATTTATCAGATTTGAAACAGCATTAAATTCTTAATTTTATGTGACAACACATATTGGAATGTTTCATAAAGCATGTATATAATACAAGGAGGATCACACTCTCTCTCAGCAGTTTTATTCAGAAAGATAAAATGAACCCACTAGTTCAAATATAAATAAGAGGTTTTTGAGTCACATGAAAGACGAGAAGTTCACTTAAGAAGACTATCAGATCACTTAAACTGATTTTATGCAATGTGTGGTGCACAAAAGCAGCTTATCTGAAAGAGCTGAGTGTTTTCTGCTCTTTCTATACACACAAATATACCAACAATGTCTAAAGCTATTATCAAAAGCCAGCTTACACATGCTGTCAATACTTGCCAGTCAACATTTCAAAGAGATGCTCATCTGCATGTCACGTTAATATCATCTTCATTATTAAGCTAGAAAACTAGGTATTTTTGCAAGTTTAGTTTTAAGCATTGTTTTATTTCAGTTCACAAAGTGATAAATTATTTATTATTTATCTTCAATCTCCAAAAAGTTGTGGACCAGAAAATCTTTTTCTCAAAACATAGCTTAGGGTTTTTTTCAGCAAAGACAAACAGAATGTTTTGAACAAGCCTTTTACAGCACAGGCCAGAGCATTTTAGGCATCTTCCCCTGCAGAACTCAAAAACTGCATTTCATCAAACCTTCATTTGAACATACCGTGACATGAAAAAAAATTCTTTGAGTATAAAAGCCATTCAGTAAAGCCTGAGAGTAACTTGTGTGCAAAGTCTAACCACCAGAGCTTCAATTTAAAAGCAATGAAACCTTGAAGTTCACTATGAAATTAATAAATCTACAATCCTTCCATTTGTCACAAAACTACATCCAGTAAAGGTGCCTGGTGTTGGCCTCTGGAGAGAACATTAAAAATGAAGCAGGGGAGAGTGAAGAAGAAAACACAGGCACATTCCTTCAGTGTACTTGGTGAATTACCTTTTTATGTCACCTGTCACATCTTATTTTAGATTTACAAAAACAATAAGAGATTTAATATAATTTACAATTGCCTTTCTAAAAAAAGCCAAATTCAGACACTTACCTGTTATGCTGAAACATTTCAAGTGCTACTTTTGCTTCAACGTGCAGTGTTTCAAACGGCAGGTCTTTATGAATTAGGTTTTTGGCATCCCTTGTAAGAGAACGGAAGTTGTCCTAAAACATAATTGATACAGATAAAACTGGCACCACTGTTTCACAGCTGTATTAGATAGATAGACAAAGCACAGGAGACACTAAATACTAGTCAAAACAATAAGGATCATCTATTGCAAATCCCAAACATAATATGACCACAGGATTGTAACTCTTACTATTTATCAGCAACAGATTGCCACAGATCATTGTTGTATGAATGGACTGATTTACTGCCCAGTGAAATCAATCAGCATTTTTCCACCAGAGACAACATGTATTAACTGGAGTCAAACTTCTCAGGTTTTCCCAGTGTGATATATACATATACAGTGTTGTTACTGTTAAATATTAATCTCTGTATGCTGTTTCCCAGAGTTTTGATTCCACTTATAAATGGCCTCTATTCTGACACAATCAAAATTAAAAGTACTGAATAAGTAATAAACAGACATTGATCACCTTGGTCCAGAATCCAAATCTCGGCATACTCAGATTCATCAACAAATAAGGAATTGTTACTAGGAGAAACTGTATTTATAATGTAACTCAGAAAAATATTTCAAATTAAGTTACTTCAAGATCATATTGAAGAAAAATTCTGCATCATACCAACACTGTTTTGTTTGCAATACACACCTCCGCTGATATTTGGACATAAGAACAAGAATAGGCACCAGATGAGTAAAACACTCATGATTCCACCACTTATGAAATGGCTATAAGACTTCAAAGGTTTGTAGGTTATTAGACTTACTGAAGAGTATATAATATTATATAAGCAAACCATTAAGCAGAGCTTTGGTTGAATGTGGTCACGGTTCTTTTACAACAATAAACTGATTATGTTGTAAATCGCTATCAGGAAATACACACATTACACATACTTATTTTCAGAGGGCTCTGTTCACACAAAGGCTGTACGGCTACAGTTGCATCTACACTACCAGGCAAGAGCAGCTGAGTACGAGCAGATGTTTATAGGAACACAATTGGCAGTGTGGTCCCAACAGCCACACCAATTATTTTGAGAGTTCCCTTTCAGACTAAAGCTACTTTAGTCCCATATACCTAAAACTTGTAAGAGCCCAGAAAACAGCTCGAGGTTTAATTTCATTTGAAAGAAACCCACTCTGTGTGCTCTAAGACCACTCTGCATGAAAGCCAGTATATGGTAAATACGGAGATTAGTTTCCAAAGAGTACTCCTGACCTAAAATAAAATACTAGAGTAGACGGAAGGTGTCCCTGTCCATGGCAGAGGGGTTGGAACTAGACGATATTTAAGATCCCTTCCAACCCAAACCATTTTATTCTATATACCTTATAAAAAGAAAAAGAACTCACTGCCCTTTCCCCACCATTAGAAAAGAACCACTGAAAAACAATGCAAGCTTCGTAACTTTTTAAGGAAGACGTTACTGTGCTTACATTTGTTGGTTTCCAGTCATTCAGTCTATTGTCCAAAACCACATCATAACAGAAAGCTCCAGAGATCACTGTAATTCCAATGAGAAAAATATTCATGTTTGTAACAAGGTATGTACTCATTACGCACACTTATAAATATGTAAAAATGAATAAGAAGAAAAACAAAATTATCACAAGAAATCCATGGTAAAATAAAAATGCTCAGTTGTGATTATGCAGTCAAATGACAGATTAAACCTGTGTGAGGTCACAGGTGAGCAACATTGCTGCTAGCCCTGTTTGTACTTCAATAAACTTCCAACTTGATGCATACATCATTTTCAGTAATGTAAGTGCACACAAGGTTATGCAGTTATTATGGCAAATTTCACAGAAACACACTACTTCTTCTATATACCTTACTCATGTAGCATCTCAATAAAAAGGTTATGTCCTTAAGTTACTACCTTCACCTATGAAATCCTAAAGTAGTCTGAAATCCAGTTACCACACAGATAACATTCTGTACTTCAACAACAAAATTGTTCTCTCGGTGCAATGACTATAAATTAAAGGCTACAACAACAGCTTGTCATATACATATCAATACTAAGTACCTTCAGTCATTGGAAAAGGACCCTCTGATATTTTCAGTAACACTATTAAACACTCATTGAAGAAGCAGCAAAAACACAAGGTAATCAACATTAAAAAAACTTTCGGTCACCTGGCACTTCTGGAGCTTTAATCAGATTCACCGAGTACTCATCTTTGAATGCCTTCTTTAACACACATGCCATGATCATGGCACAGGAACGCCAATAGGCCTATGAAGAGAATTCCAAAACACAGATTTATTACCTAGAAGCTAACAACCCGTACCAGATGAACATCAGCTATTTGTTCCAAAGGAGTACCAACACTCAACTGAATGACGCACAAACCTAGCTGTGAACCGAAACATGACCTCCTTTAGTATTTAAACTTCTATCTGGAGATGATTCTCCATACAGAATAAATTTTTTAAAAAATCAAAATTGCATTTAAAATGCAAGCCAGATGTTGCCTGGAGGTATTTAAATCTGAAATCATAGAATAATACAACAACATAGGTTGAAAGAGATGCCTACATATCACCTAGGTAACAGCCAGGTCCAGCTAATGATAGTCATGATATGCCAACAAACTATTAAAAACATCTGGACTTTCACAGTAACAAAATTCATGAAATCAGATGAATAAGGAACAGAAAAGGGCATACAGAATCAAGTGGTCATAATCAGTATGACTTACAATGGAATAATATACAGACTTACCTTATTTACTTCCTCTGGATCTTCATCTTTGAAAGTAAGGAATTGAATTTCACATGATTTGGTCAAGGGTCTATACATATCCCAGACTTCACCATCCACGACCGCTAGAACAGATTTCTTGCAATGCCATTCACTTAAGTCTAAAGAAAGTAAAACAAAAAAATATAATTATTAACTATACTCCCCAGATTCAGCAATTCAGGTCCCTGCATTTGCAACAACAAAGTGCAAGTTTCACTTTTGTAAACAGCTTGGAAGAATGAGCTGTTAACAGAGCCTCAAAAAACTGTTTCTGCTGGTGTATTCTAGAATAAATGTAGTTTAAACTTTCCACAAAAATATATTCTGAATGCATGTCTGTTATCTTGGTCATTAAAACATCTATACTCACATTTCAAATATAGATGACAAATACCTCAATTAGCAACAAATTTTCATCATGAGTGATATGCCATTAGTTTAAGAGTCATTCACTTACGCATAGCACAATTGTATGGAGTAGACAAAGCTTTGTTCATTACAAACACAGTGCCTGGATGTGATTTCCCAGTGTATTTCACTTCAATTTTCTCAATTCGTGGATAAAGAGACAACTGCCTCTCTTTCTCTTTGGTAAAGAGCTCATTACGCATCTGAATAACTTCATCTGATGTCAGTCGAGAAACAGCTGGTATGGAGATGAATCCTAGTAAAAGGAAGTATCCAAAATAAGCAATAAGGAGTTTTCAAAGCCTCTTTACAAGAAGCTGGTTTCTACAGAAAGGAAGACATGCCACTGCACTGCTGATTAGCGTGTCTGTCTCATAACCCTATGCAGAGCTACAG
>WAAB01006418.1:441482-510187 GCA_013389865.1 Piaya cayana | reverse complement strand
CACTCCAGGAACCTCCTAGACTGCTTCCTTTCTGCTGTATTGTTCTCCCGGCAGATATCAGGGAGATTGAAGTCTCCCACAAGAACAAGAGGCATCGATTTGGAGATTAACCCCAGCTGCTTATAGAAGAGCTTGTCAGCTGCTTCTCCTTGGCTGGGTGGCCTGTAACAGACTCCCATCACAAAATCTAGCTTCTTATGGGCTCCTCTTATTTTAACCCACAGGCACTCAATCTCCTCATCACCACAATCCATCTCAACATTGTCCAAGTCCTCCCTTACAAATAGGGCTAAAACATCCAAAGCAGTTATTCAGAGCATGGCATGTTGTCCTGCAGCACAGGTTAACACAAAGACAGTAGAGTTAAATCTTGGGTTTTGGCCATCCATGGCTAATTTGTAACATCTTTGAAAGGATTCATTACTCAGATTTTTTTCTCTGAAAATGCCTTTCTGTCACACTTTAAGACTCCAGTGTCCATTCTCCACCTGGAACTCAGCACTTAAAGTCCATTTTATATAACAGGAATTATAAATGACTGCAGCAGGTTTCTTTATGACTGATCAAAGGGAGCTTCTATGTTTTCTATGCAGTTCTGTACCTATAATAGCCATTCAGAGTAGTCTTCCCTTGCCTGGTGATTTAATTCCTAGGAACTAGGGATACTGGCACTGAATGAAAGCAGGCAAGTGTCTGTAGAATTTGGAAGAATTCACGTGCCAAATAATAATGTCTTGGCTATCATGAAGTTCATAACTCATGTTAAAGACAATATGCATATAGCACTTCAGTATGTAAAGTACTGTGATCAAGATCAAGTGCTTCCAATTTTTGAATTATTGTGATGAAATAAACTTATTTCCAAATTCCAAAATATTGTAAATGCTATAATTCAAGATAGCTGAGATGATTGAGCCTCGATGTGCTGTGATTTAACTACATCTTGCTTTTTTCAGATATGTTGGAAGAGACTTTCAGAGGCTTAGGCTATGATGTTCATTGTTACAGATACATAAATATGAACACCCTAGATCAAACATTACTTCAAGTTGCAATGCTGCAGAAGCACAGACATTGTGACAGCTTCATTGTCATATTAATCAGCCGAGGAAGTCCTCAGAGCATCTTCTGCACAGACCATGCCTTTTCTGGATTCCCCGTGGAACAAATAAAGAAATACTTCACAGCAGACTCATGTCCTGCACTCCTAGGAAAACCAAAGCTTTTTTTTATTCAGACTTACATTGTGCCAGAAAATGAGCAAGAATGTAGTAGTCTATTGGAAGTAGATGGGAATAATGAGAAAATAATTTCTAACACACAAATCCTTCAGAAAGTCACTATTCCCGAAGCAGCAGACATCTTTTGGAGTCACTGCAAGGTGGATATATCTATATTGGAAAAATCTCCAGGTTCATCCTCCTGTTATTTGCGTTATCTGGCTGAGCTACTCCGCAATCCTCATAAAAGGTAAATTAAAAAAAAAGAAGACAAAAAAACAACCCTTTTCCTGTGACAGCTTGCTGTCCTAGAGAAAGAGAAACTTAAATTTCTTCCCACGTTGTTCTGAAAAGTGTCTTTATGCTGTGTCATAGGTTAAAAGACAAATATACCTACTCCTGGAACAATGGTGCGGGAAGGTAGTCTAAAGCAGGAGTGAAGTATCTGATTCTGGAGAGCAAAATTAAAGAGCATTAATGGTAGTGGGACTTGCAGAGTGAGAAGGCGAAAACCTGTCTGGTTACTGTATGTCAAATCTTTAGACATGGACGAAATGCAAAGAGTAAATTTATTTCCATTACTTTGTGACCTAGGGGTGCTCCAAAACAGCATCCCTGTGGAGGAAATGCAAGTGGGAATCCAGGCACCACAGAGCTTGATCCTTGCTAGAAAGTGTGAATCCCAAGCCTGCTGCTTTGCCTGCATTTATCAGGGAAAAGTGGAGTGTGCTTTGATCTTTCTCGTGACAGTGCAGGAATCTCAAGCATGTTTCTAGAATGACCCCGAGTTTATCACAGGCCTATGTTACCTAAAAGCCAAAAGTTCTACTTATCAAGCATGCAAGACTAAGCAATGATTGGCAGTATTTAATGTGTTTTTCTACATCCCAGTGGCAAGGTCACTTGAACATGTTTTACAGTTCCTCCTTGCCAATCTCCTGTTATATTCCCACAGACAGGGTTGGAAATCTTCCTCCTCCAAGATAACAAGGCACAGACCAGGCTCCTGACAAACTGAGAATTGCCTTTTATCATTAAGAAGGGTTCTGCTTGCAAATATAAAAGTCAGAAGCTAAGTTCAGGGGGAAAAGGCAGTAGAGAAGGAAGGATTTTGTCCTTTCTTTAGATCTGATTAGATCCTCCACTCTGGGAATCACTAGATTGCCAATTCATAATCTTGAGTTTAAACTATCAGAAAACGTAAGTCTACCAAAACAGAATATCAAGAGGAATCTGAGCAAAAATCAGATATGTTTGGATATATAACCTACCAACAAAGGTTTTCTTTGTACAACTGATCTACCAGGGAGCTAGCAACCATTTTGCAAGGTAGTTGCCTGGTTAACATTTAGTACCTTTTTACAAACCCTAAAACCTTGTAATTAAATCACAGATCATCATGTCAGCATAACCAATATCATGACAGTGATTTGGATTAGAACTGATTTTCTCAAAAATGCATATTCAGCCTTGGGTTTTAGAGGTGTAACCTCTGCAAGAAAGACTGACATTTGAAACTTTCTCCTCACTGAGTCTAAAGTTGTCTTCTCTCTTGTGGATTCTTGAATGATGTCTGTCTTCATTGTCTTAACAGAGAGCTTTTACTTTTGTTGCTACAGGAAACTCTCTATATTAGATATCCATACGGAACTGAACAGGAAGGTCGATGATTGGAACAAGACAGTTGACCCAAGCCAACAATACTCACTTCTGCTCCAGCACACACTGAGGAAGACGCTTTTCCTTTCTGCCATTTAACTGCTATTGGAAAGGACATGTCTGAGACTGCTAAAGAGAAATGCTTACTATGATTATCCACACAGTGTCCATCCACACACTTTAACTTTATGCATTGTTATTGCAAGTATATCTAAGGCGTCTGCTGCTTCCAAAGCTGGAGGCCAGTGACAAGTGGGGTTCCCCAGGGCTCAGTGTTGGGTGCAGCCCAGTTCAATGTCTCTAATGTCTGCCTGGATGAAGGCATTGAGTATACCCTTAGCAAGTTTGCAGATGACACTAAGCTGGGTGGAAGTGTGGATCTGATGGAGGGTAGGGAGGCTCTGCAAAGGGATCTGAACAGGCTGAACTGCTGGGCAGAGACCAATGGCATGAGGCCAAATGGCGGGTCCTGCACTTGGGGCACAACAACCCTATATAGAGCTACAGACTGGGAGAAGCCTGGCTGGAAAGCTGCCAGGAGGAGAAGGACCTGGGGTGTTGGTTGATAGCCGACTGAACATGAGCCAGCAGTGTGCCCGGGTGGCCAAGAAGGCCAACGGCATCTTGGCTTGTATCAGAAACAGTGTGGCCAGCAGGTCCAGGGAGGTTATTCTCTGTACTCGGCACTGGTGAGACCGCAGCTTGAATACTGTGTTCATTTCTGGGCCCCTCACCATAAGAAGGATGTTCAGGCTCTCGAGCGTGTCCAGAGAAGAGCGACAAAGCTGGTGAAGGGACTGGAGAACAAGTCTTACGAGTTGCAGCTGAGAGAGCTGGGGTTGTTTAGCCTGGAGAAGAGGAGGCTGAGAGGAGACCTCATTGCTCTCTACAACTACCTGAAAGGAGGTTGTAGAGAGGAGAGAGCTGGCCTCTTCTCCCAAGTGCCAGGGGACAGGACAAGAGGGAATGGCCTCAAGCTCTGCCAGGGGAGGTTCAGCATACGGCAGGGCTTTGCAGCGATCTACCACACAGTTAAAAAATGTGGGATTTTGGCAGAAATTTTGTGGGAACTGAAACATGCTTTACACTTCTTGCTCCAGACATATCTGTAAAAGTGCTCTTTATCACCATTTAATCTAAATGTCATGTAACAGCAACTGGCTCTTAAGGGTGGATTAAATTAAACACCTGAGCCTCACCTGAGCTTATGAAGGACATGTCTACTGATTTTTTTCCAAGTTTTCCTTCTGAAAATGACATAGGTGAAAATTGTCCTAAATACAGATATCTTTCTCCAGTGGAGCAGATGCCTGATATGAAGAGTTCAGTTAACCTTGTTATATAGCAGTATAGACGGGATGGATTGTTTTGAGATTTATTGTTGCTGATTTTACAGCATTCCCTTCCCTTATAAAGTAGGTTACTTGCAAATTTCTAATACTTCTAATACAGCCTTCTGTGCAGGAAAAAAATCAAGGCCTTGGCTTGCCCTGCATGGTTTCTGGTGTAGTTAAACTGTACTTCCTTCTGGCATCTGTTTCCTGCAAGCACAGATGAAAGGGAGGTATGGAAGTTCCTTGAGCAAATACACTGCAAAAAGATTTCTTGATAGCATACTGTGTTTGGTTTGAGCGAGAAGCAGGCGTACTTATCTATGTAACTTCACAAACTATGCTTGTCATTGTAGACCCAAACCTAATAGGCATCTAGCCCATTGACACTATACATTGTATACTGTCAGTATACATTAGTATATTGATAATAATTAGGAGTAATTAGTAAGCATACTCTGGTAGCAGTGACTTTTTTCATTCCTTGATACTATGTTGTACTACTTAGGTGTTCCCTTGACATAATTTTTAACTTTTTTTTTTTTAAACCAGACTTACTAAGTTTCATTCAGAAAAAAAAGCAAATGAGTTTTCAGGTAGCTTCTATAATTCAAAGTAAAAATAATTTTTATTTGACAAAGAATAGATAACAAAGTTTAAAAAGTGCTCAAAGTCCTCAGTTGTTGATGTGACGTAGACCCAGTCTCTACCTGGCTTAATATGTTTGTAAACTGCTGGTTGATGAGGGTTGTGAAGAGTAGACAAAGACCAGAAAGCCACTGAATAAGTTTGACTTTATAGTCTTTAACTAGTCTAATACAATGTTAATATGAATATATATATTTATTTATATTAATGCACCATTTTGTATAATATATAAAGTATATTTTATATCATTGATTAAATCTTCACTTATTATCTTTCCATAAATTTGTGTTGTTTTATTTGCATGTTAGCTCTAGAAAGCTGCACACACAGTTCTGATAAAAAGAAATCTTCACACAATTCAGAAAAATAATTCACCGGATTTGCAAACCTGTGTGTTCCATACTTTTCTCTTTCCAGTTCATAAGCTAAATGTGTCCTTTTTAATAAGGGTATATGGAATCTTTCTGATAGCATTGAACTGGGAAATGCAAACCAAAATGTTATGTTAAATTATGCCTCCATCTTATTTGTGTTATAATAATTTTATGTAGGCACAGGCAGAAGAGGAAAAACAGAAAACAATTTGCAAAATCCAGATATTCTCTAAAAGCTTGCTCTCTGTGGGTGTTAAAGTAAAAATACTAAATTCAGTTTTATGATGCTATAGAATCATAGCATCACAGAATAGTTTGGGTTGGAAGAGACCTTAAAGCCTATCTAATTCCAACCCCCCCGCCCCGGGCAGCGATATGTCCCACTACATCAGGTTGATCAAAGCCCCATCCAGCCTGGCCTTGAACACCGCCAGGGATGGGGCAGCCACAGCTTCCCTGGGCAACCTGGGCCAGTGCCTCATCACCCTGAGTGAAGAAATTCCCCCTCATGTCTAGACTAAATCTGCCCCTCTCCAGTTTATACCCATTGGCCCTCATACTATCACTACAAGCCTCTGTGAACAGACCCTTCCCAGCCTTCTTGTAGCCCCTTTCAGGTACTGGAAGGTCTCTATAAGATCTCCCCAGAGCCTTCTCTTCTCCAAGCTGAACAACTCCAACTCTCTCAGCCTGTCCCTATATGGGAGGTGCTCCATCCCTCTGATCATCTTTGTAGCCTCCTCTGGACCAGTTCCAACAGCTATAGGTGTAGAAATAATTGTATCATAATGGAGGAGGAAGAGGGGGAATGTCTTCCTTTCAGTCTGCTGTCTTCTAAGAAAGGCTTATCAAACTGATACTTTTCTGAAACTAGAGTTTCAGTGCTTCTGGCTTTAAAAATACTTAATGTCTTAAAAATACATTCACATGTATTCCACAGATTCAAGCGCAGAACTTACTGTGTTGCATCAACAGGAGGATCTGTATTATATGTGATAGCTAATAAAAACAGCATTCATTTCTAACCCTAAATATTTAATTACTGACTATTTTACAATTAAATAAAGCACATGTAATTTTGAAACTCTACCTTCTTCATGTTTCATGACATAAGAGAAGGATTATAAAATGACAGATTTGGAATCTTAGAAGTCACTTCCTTTAGTAGCTGGTAAATGAAGCAAATGATGTGAAACAAAAATATGTTTTCTGTGGTTTTAGAAATAAGATGTGATTCCTTGTTATTTAGCTCTGTGATGTTAATAAATGTGATTTCTTTCAATTAACTTTTTTCCCACTTCCTTTACTAGCTTTTACATGTGATGAGCACTTCTGCCTTATAGACAAACAAAAGCAGGGAGAATGGAATCAAGAGGAGGCAGAGAGGTGGGGGAAAGAAATATGGACATTTCAAACAGGAATAAGAAGGGGAATGGTAAGGAAAACCAAGAGAATAAAAGGGAGGGAAAAGAAGATTTGGAGGAGAAATACAGCATCAATATTGGAAGGAAAAAGAAGAAAACATGAGAAAAGTGAGAAAGGAAGAATAATAGTGGCTACCCTTAGAGCATCAAATGATGTGTGGTTTTGTGCATTGGCTGTTTTGGGTTTTTTTGAGTGATGCTAAATGCAGCTGTTTACTTAAAATATTAGCAATAGAGAATATGTTGTTCTTATAGTTTTGTGACAATGTAGGCTTGGAGGTTATGAAGTGTACATGTTCTTCACTCTAATGTGTGACAGTAAGTAAAGTCCATGTCCCCTTCCTTAAGAAATGATGAAGAAACACTGCTTTGAAAACTGTAGAGCTCCTCTAAATAACCCTTAAAATGAAAAATGAAATTAGTCTCTTCATGTCCGGATGCTTGGATCAGAAGTGATCACAACCCTCTAATGACCATAAAGTTGCAGGGACATGATGTATTGTGCATTCATGGTCATCAGATGCAGATTTTCTACAGTGATGTCTTGACCCTAGGCATATTCTTAAACCATAGCAGTACTTGTTCTGTAACCATTCATCTTAGCAGTATTTATTGCCTTGACACCTCTTTAAAGAGAGGTGTGTAAGTAGATTGCACTGCACTAAACTGCATAGTGAAAAGTAGCGCTGAAGTCAGTCTTTATTAACATGCAGGAATTTTGGAATGCCAGAAGTTGTCTGTCACTTCTCCCATAGCTTTTTGTGTCCTTCCATATGTGAGACAGGGACTGTGTTCTTGCACTGTGCACCTAAAATTTCAAGTCATGAAAGTGACTGGATGAAGGGGCCTGGGTGGCATCACTTGTACATGTATTGCAGATAGAGCAGCTGAATAATACCAAATTTCTATTTGGTAGCTAAAAGAAAAGAGGAAAAATAATTCTGGATCCACCATGAATTTAGGATATTAGCACAGGAACATAAAAATGACATGTTAGTGAAGTGCTATGGCCATGGACTGCCAAAATGTCTGATTTTCAGAACCTGCTCTTGAGCAAAGATAAAACAAGCCACTGCTCCTGCATTATCAGTGCTTGGAAGGAGGCTGTCAGACTCACTGCTCCATGGCACTGAATTTTAGTTTTGCTTTCTAATAACTGAAGTAGAAATTTGTTGTACTTTTGTATGTGCTGTATATACAGAAGAGAGGAAAAAAGAATTGGCAGAAAATAGATGATGCCTTTTCGTGTCTCAAAAAGTATCGATGAGGCAAGAGATCCTGTGTTTTAGACCAGACTTAGCTGCTTTTTTCTCAGCCACCTACATTTACGTACTAAGTCATAAATCTAGTTTATTTTGTACTGTTACATACTTGTGTCTCATTATCCAGAAAAGAAGTTATGTTCAAGAAGAAGTTACAGTGCCAACAGTTGCAGATGGAGCATGCTGTATGACCAACCTCCCCTTTCAACTCTGCATAAGAAGTAACAGTGACTTTTGTTACGGGTACCTGAATTAAATGCATGAACTTTTATTTTCTGAGAATTCTTTTCTGATATACAGATTTTAACATTTCTGACATGCAGAATGATGTTACTGAGAAGCAACTGCCACTTATGTGGATGATCTGCTGTGTTACTATGTTCTGTTTAAACTATAACTCCTGTACTGAATTATTTGACATCTTTTCTGTGGGTGTTCAGAGAGTGACTTTTCTTTCAGCTTCTGTATTAGAATCAATAAAACACTGCATGGCTTTCAGGAATTTTGGTTTTGTCAATTATGCCTCTCTACATGCTGTATCTTGACATATCAAACTGATTGTCCCTGTCTCCTTTTAGATCATAGAATGTCCTGAGTTGGAAGGACCCTACAAGGATCTACGAATCCAACTCCTGAGCTTGCATAACCCCAAAGTTCACACCACGTGTCTGAGGACATTGTTCAAATGCTCAAATGCTTCTTGAATACTGTGACACGTGGCACCAGGACTGCTTCCCTGGGGAGCTGCTCCAGTGCTCCACCACCTTCTGTGTGAAGAACCTCTTCCTAAATATCCAGTGTAAACCTCCCCGGTACATCTTCCTGCCATTCTCTCAAGTCCTATCATTGATCCCCAGAGAGAGGACACCAGCTCCTGCCTCTCCTCCTTCCCTTGTGAGGAAGCAGTAACTGCGATGGGTTCTCCCCTCAGTCTCCTCCAGGCTGAACAGACCAAGTGATTTCAGCCGCTCCTCCTATGGCTTCCCCTCTAAATCCTTCACCAACGTCATGGCCCTCCTCTGGACGCCCTCCAGGAGCTCAATACCCTTTTCATACCATGACATGCAAACCTGCACAAAGTACTCAAGGTGGGGCTGCCTAGTGAAATTCTTGGTTGACTCATCTTGTAGATCTTCCATGGCTCATTAGAATTGGGTGTGAAGTTGCACAGCTCTATAAGAATGAGCTGACTGAATAAAGGACAATAAGGCTTTTGGTGCCAACAGATAACCTGGCTGCTGTTTGTGTTTCAGGCAGCAGCTCTCTGGCACGAGCCAGGAGACTCTTCCCATTCTGGCTCCATTCACCCGAGGGTGTGGAGGACACCAGCGTCACCGGTGGTTGGGAAAGTTCCAAGGAGCCTGCACTGCTGCTGCTCACCTTCCTCCTGCCCCTCCCACAGCAGCAGTGCAGGAGGATGGACCCACACAAACGCGGTGCTGGAGCCTCTCTTGCCAGCACTGCTCCAGCGTCCCCAGACTGTGAAAAGTCTGCCAGATGTGTTTGGGGCTTTTGTGCCATGTAGGGTCATGGAATGATTTGGGTTGAAAGGAACCTCAGAGCTCATCCAGTTCCAACCGCCCTGCCATGGGCAGGGATACCTCCCACCACACCAGGCTGCTCAAAGCCCCATCCAGCCTGGCCTTGAACACCTTCAGGGATGGGGCAGCCACAGCTTCCCAGGCAACCTGGGCCAGTGCCTCACTGTGGATGTTTCCAAAGCAAGCTCAAGTATGTCGATGGAGTGAGAACAGCCCTGGGAGGACACTGTTACGCTTGATGGAACAAAACAGCGGGATGAGAATCAAGAATTCAGTACCAACAACGAAGCGCATGGAGCATTGTGACATTTCTTAGATAAATATTTTAAATATGTAGTGGTTAGCTTTAAGAATGAGAAAGCTATCGCTTATTGTGAAGCCTGCCTTGCCTCCTTATATTAGTGGGAAGGCACCAAACTGTTATGTTAACAGAAAATTGGCACGTGATCAGCTCATGATGTGTTAGTTGATTGTTTTATAAGTATATGCTGACAATTGTGATTGGACGTAAGTTTTAGAGTTGTTATATTATTTGTATCAATAAGAGGAATAAGGCTGAGAATACAGTTGTCTCAGTCTGCATCCCAGAATGAGCCTGTGCAATTTCAAGATGCAACACCTCATCGCTCTCATAATGAAGAATTTCTTCCTAATGTCCAATCTAGAAAGCTGCCTGGAGGAGAAGGAGCTAGAGGTGTTGATTGACAGCTGACTGAACATGAGCCAGCAGTGTGCCCAGGTGGCCAAGAAGGCCAATGGCATCCTGGCTTGTATCGGAAACGGTGTGACCAGAAGGTCCAGGGAGGTTATTCTCCCTCTGTACTCAGCACTGGTGAGACCGCTCCTTGAATCCTGTGTGCAGTTCTGGGCCCCTCACCGTAAGAAGGATGTTGAGGCTCTGGAGCATGTCCAGAGAAGAGCAATGAAGCTGGAGCAGCTGAGAGAGCTGGGGTTGTTTAGCCTTGAGAAGAGGAGGCTGAGGGGAGACCTCATTGCTCTCTACAACTACATGAAAGGAGGTCGTGGAGAGGAGGGAGCTTCGAAGACTTTGTCCTTTTTAATATTTTACTAGTGAATGAGTGTTTCTCACATGGTGATTCTGTGAGCTAAATCTTCCCTTTTCCAAACTAAAGCCATTCTCCATCATCTATCCCAGTGGCTCCATGTCCTTATAAACAGCCCCTCCCCAGCTTTCTTGTAGACCCTTCAGGTACTGGAAGGTCGCTCTAAGGTCTCCCCGAGCCTTCTCTTCTCCAGGCTGGAGCAGCCCCACTCTCCTCGTACGGGAGGTGCCCCAGTCCCGCCACCGGCGCTGCCCGCGCTTCCTGCCCGCCCCGTGACTCAGCACCGGGAAGGCGGCGGCGCCTCGGAGGTGAGAGCGGAGGGCGAGCTGGAGGCGGGGGGGCTAGGAGGGGGTGAGGGGGGGCAGGTCCCGCTTCCCGGGGCTCTCAAACAAAGCGAGAGTCGGCGCCCTGACGAAGAGCAACGAAACTTTGTTCAGTGATAGCTCCCTCAAACAGTTTATTCGGGCTCTTTCCCAGAGTCACAGAGGGAGGAGATTCTGCCCCTCTAAGGAGGGGATTATGCCCCTCTACTCCACTCTTGTGACACCTCACCTGGACTACTGTGTCCAGTTCTGGAATCCTCGACAGTAGAATGATATGGAGCTTTTGGAGGGCATCCAGAGGAGGCCAGAGGATGATGGGAGGGCGGGAGCAGCTCCTATGTGAGGACAGGCTTTGAGAGTTGGGTTCATTCAGCCTGGAGAAGTCTCGGGGGAGGCCTTACAGCGACCTTCCAGTACCTGAAGAGGCTACAGGAAAGCTAAGGAGGGACTGTTCACAAAGGCTTGTAGTGATAGGACTATTCACCCTAGGGTATTGAGGGAGCTAGCGGATGTGCTGGCCAAGCCCCTTTCCATCATCTTCCAACAGTCCTGGAAGACTGGGAAGGTTCCATTGGACTGGAGGCTGGCGNGGTGGTGTGTCCCGTTGGGAAAAGGGCACTGGTTGTGGCATCCAAGGTAAGGGGCAGCAGTGGTGACGCCTCACCACTGGGTAAAAGACCTGTGCCTGTCTCCCAGCCAACATCCAACTGGTCTCTGTGTCTCACTTGGCTTTCCTTTCTCTCTGGTTTACACAGGGCACAACGGCAGCTTACACCAAGAGTGGCTATTGCGTCAACAGGTTCCCATCCCTGCTGCCAGGAGGGAACCGGCACAATGCAGGGAGCGAGAAAGGTAATGGCGGTGGGGAGGCTTTGGGGATAGAGAGAGGAGAGCTACCCACTCTTCCCTCTGCGTGTGTGTGCCAGCAGCTCGGTGTCACTCCTCCAGCTCCTGGGAGATGTGCCCTTTTCTGATGCTTCAAACCTGATACTGTGCTTCTGGGGATAACTAGACATGAACAACTTCAGGCACTTTTATGTTAGATAAGAGCATATTTAAATTAGCTTCCTGGTTAACTCACACTCTCAAACCTCGACATCGTCTCTGTCTTGTGACAGAGCTGCCTACAGTGTTATCTTTCTTAATACCTCTTGCAGTTGCTTTGCTTGTCCTGAGGAGGGGTTACTGCTGCAGAAATGCTGCCCTCTGAAGCGTTCTTTGCTTTGGCACTGACCTCCGGGCTGAAGATTTTCAGCAGTCACAGCTTCTGTTAGCAGAAGTGGATCCCTCTCTACCTCTCAACCTTGTGTCAGGGCAGGGTTAATGTAGGGAAGCTGTGATCTGGTGTTATCCTTAATAACAATTTAATTAGGAGGAAGGTTTTCACAGAAGGGGACACTGGGCACTGGAACAGGCTGCCCAGGGAGGTGGTTGATTCGCCTTCCCTGGAGGTGTTTAAGGCATGGGTAGACGAGGTCCTGAGGGACATGGTTTAGTGATTGATAGGAATGGTTGGACTCAATGATCCGATGGGTCTCTTCCAGCCTGATGATTCTATGATTCTATGATTCTATGACTAGAGGCAATGTGTATAAACTGGAGAGGGGCAGATTTAGACTAGACATAAGGAGGAATTTCTTCACTCAGGGAGGTGAGGCTCTGGCTCAGGTTGCCCAGGGAATCTGTGGTTGCCCCATCTCTGGAGGTGTTCAAGGCCAGGCTGGATGGACCTTGGGCAGACTCGTCTGGTGGGAGGTGTTCCTGCCCATGGCAGGGGAGGTGGAACTGGGTGGGCTTTAAGGTCCCTTCCAACCCAAACCATTCTATGATTCTTTTACATGCACTCAGTGTCACTTAATTTCCCAACTTAGACGGGAATGCATGCAGACAGGACTGTAAAGTAGAATGAAATCTCTCTTCTGCAGTGAGAGACTGAAAAGTGGGATTTTTCTCTCTCATCTGCATCTCAGAAACAAACCAAGAACAACAGAGTTTTTTACATTAAGTAGGAGCTACTTTTACAGTCAAAGGCAGAGAACAGCAGCAAGTTTGAGCCCTGTAAAGTCACGAGGAAATTCCTTTTTTCCCTTCCTGACAGATGGAAGTAAACACCTCACAATTCCTTCTGCTGTTATCTCTTGGATTAAAATAATAAAATTAAAACAAAAGTAATCTAAAATATATGAGACTCCTTTCTTTAAGAACTGAAATTAGAATCATAGAATCATGGAATCATAGATTCTATGACATAGACTTGAAAACTTTTTTGAAGGTAGCTGAAGAATTTGTGCTATATCTTGCTTCAGTTTCATTTGCTTATGAAATGACTATGTACACCTAGCGTACACACAGCTTGCCCCCGTTCTCTTAAGATGATGAGGTTTTAACTCATTTAGTTGAAATAATCTGCTTTAAATTCTGAATTGTCACAATTCAGTTAGAACCTGGAATATATAGGCTTGTAATTTTAGGCAGGGATCACTTTAACCTAAGTTATTCTGCTAAATTTAGTTGAGTAAAGCATCTAGATAGGATTTGAAATTAGTTGGTGTAGTTGAAGGGTGATTAGGCTCTATTAAAGCTCAGTAAGATTGAATTGCTCATGCAGAGCCTATTAAGACTGGTGGCTATTACATTTTAGCTGACCTTACTTATAAAGAAAGCTTTGGGGTCTTCCTATGCCAAAAGTGAAACAGTCTGGTAGGAAGATGTGACTGGGAATGGATGGCTATTCCACAGCTTCTGCTTGGGTGTCAGGATGTATCAGAAGAACACCTTCCTGCTGCAGGCAGAGAAGAATGAATCCTTGGACTATAGATCAAGGAATGGGTGTGAATCACTGTGCCCTTCCCACTGAGAAATGTAATAAGATACTGCAGGGACTCTTTGCTCTACAAACACTGGAGAGAAGCAAAGATCTGAACATGGAAGATATTTGAATGAAGCAGAAGAATTTAGGGACCTCTTGACGTCATGTAACCTAGTTTTCTGCTTGGAGAATGACTGACTTCAAATTTAGATTGCGTTGTTCAGGGCTTCTCCCAAATCTTGTCTTTTTTTGTAGTCTTGTGTTTGGAGAAGGAAGTAAGTTTCGAATTTATTTAAAAGGAAACTCCTCCAGAGAGTTCAAGGCTTCCAAACAGCCATTGGATAAAATCTTATTACAAGGATTGTTGTACTGAAGATTCAAGTGTTAGTATCATTTGCTTTCTACTTTCAGGTAGAGAGACTGTTGGTTCCAGCAACATGGAAGATGATGTCAACTCGAAGTTCCTTCAGCAGCTTCTGCTCATTGGTGAAGATCTGGTGGCTGAAGATGTATCAGCTTTAAAATTTCTCTGTACTGACTTGCTCCCCTTCAGAAAACTAGAAAATGTGAAGTCAGCAATGGACATCTTTCAGTTTCTTATGGATGAAGACTATCTGAACGAGGAAGATCCCTTCCTACTAGCTGAACTCTTGTACAGAATTAGATGTTACTCCTTGCTCAGGAAATTTGGTTATACCAAGGAAAAAGTGCAAGAATGTCTACATAGGAAGGGAAGAGTGTCTTCATACAGGTATTGTTCTTTCCATTACTGCCATCTGTGCCATACTGCTTCCCTTTCCATTTTAAAATTCTTGCATTGTTTAAGTTTCTGCAGTGTCTTCTGCTCTGTTTTTATGTCTCTGGATCTCTGTTACAGGCAGATGCTGTATGATTTGTCAGTGAACATTACTGACAAGATGTTGATGGATATCGTATTCATCCTGCAAGACTATATTCCAAAGCGACTGACAACTCTTGTATGTGAGGGGAAAGCCAGTTGTATACAGTGGGAAGGGAAGGGGGGCCAGGGAACAGGATAAAAAGCATGAAGGGAAAAAAAATTGGCAGAATAGGGCATGATCTGCAACTAGGCCAGTCAGTGTTTGTAGGGTTAGCAAGGAGGAAGCTAATTTATTGACAAGTAAGTGTAGAATTTGGTGCTTTGCGCCAAGGTCAGTCCCTGACAGTGCAGAGTCTTGCCTTAGATCATAAAAGGGTGACAAATCAAATCTTCACCCTGCTTGAGCTGTGTGGAAAGGAGATTCTTGTTCATGCGTCACTGATACCGTTTCACAGCAATAAAGCCTAATTGAAGCCAACAGTCATTAATGTGTTTTGGGTGAATCTGTTGAAACGAAACTATACCAGATAAATAACACAAACAGTAGCTTTCCATGAAGTGACACTTCCACCTACCACAGTGATGTAAAATTGGCTGTTTGGACCTTGTTGGTGGGAATCAAAGCAGATAATAATGTGGTTGTTTGAGGCAGACAGGTCTAGGTAGAATTTGAGTTCTAAGGAACAATAACTATTTTTCCTCCTTTTGACTGTCAGTCTGCTCTGGAATTGCTGATTTTCTTGGAAAAGCAAGGCATTTTAAGTGAAAACAAGGTACAGAAGCTGGAGGAAGTCTGTATGTGTGTTTCACCTGATCTTCTGGAAATAGTAAATTGCTACAAAAGGACCAAAGGTGAGAAATTCAGATTCAGAGAGTAGGTTTGCTAAAATGCAGGAAGCATGAGAAGTGTCTGGGAAACTGAACCTCGAAGTCCTATGTGTGCAGAACAGGAACTAGAGTGGGGTCACTCATCTTTACACACAAATGTGGCTTAACAGTCCCTAGTTATAGCATTATGTCCTAGCTGAATTCCAGTAGGGATGTGCTGGAATATTGGCCCATGCAGAGCAACGTAGCACATGCAGAGCAGGCTGGAAAACTGAAAATCTATTTATAGTGATGTTGCACTTCTCCATTTTCCACTGAATGATATTGCGATAGTGATGACTCTACTGTAAAAGGCCCTTTGGGGTTTATGAATGTACACTACAATAAGGTAGTTGCCTGCTAATAAGCTGGCGAGGCAAACTCTGTGTGCATGTGTGCATGGTAGGCATTAATATTAAAGGTGTGATTCATGTTATCAGGGGTTACACTGCAGTTTGTAATTTTCCTTCCTTTAATGTCCCGTGGACTGATTATAAGCATATATTATTATATGAAAAGTATATAATATTAATAATATTAATAATAATATTATAGTATTAACAATATAATATTATAATAATATATAATAATATACCACTATTAATAATGTAATATTAATAAAATTATATTATTATATAAACATATAATATTATAAGAAAAGCATATAATATTATAAGAAAAGTTCTATTTCCATTTATTTAAGAGCTGAGAAGCAAATTCTGGGAAGTACGACGTTACCTGTTCCTGCTAGATGCAAGGACACTTAGTGTTTAATGATTTCAGTTCCCCCATGCTTTCTGAGTGTGTTTCAAAATTGCTTTCTATTAGTGTATCATTCAGTAAGTATAGATCTGCGTTTCTCTAATATGCAGATTCATACTGGTTTAACTAAAAGGCACTTGGCTTCTCTCATTTTGCCTCTTTCTGCTCTTAGTGTCTCTGCCTCAGCAGGAGAACACTCTGCCAATCAAGGAGTCTTCACTCTCTCATGCTGGAGACATCATGGAGACATCCACTTCCTCACAGGTACACGGGAGTACACGCTGCCAGCTTGCATGTTAGTGGCTTATGGGGTTGAGGCTATTCCTTGCCTTTATTTTGGAACTCTGTTGGCTGTGAGATTTTTTTTACTAGATCTTATTTGGTTTAGGAAGGGAACAAACGTATTTGCTCAGCATGCAAGAAATAGATCACTGAAAGGGTCATTAGGCAATGGAACGGTCTGCTCAGGGAGGTGGTTGACTTGCCTTCTCTGGAGGTGTTTAAGGTGTGGGTGGATGAGGTACTGAGGGGCCTGGTTTAGAGATTGGTGGGAATGGTTGGACTCGATGATCCAGTGGGTCTCTTCCAACCCGGTGATTCTATGATTCTATGATTCTGTGAAAGAGCGGAAGTCAAAACCAGTACTATTGTTCATGAGCAATTGGGGGAAAAATTAATGTTAGGAAGAGAAGAGTGAGAGAAAAAGCCTGACAGCTGCCTTCTAGAGAATGAATCAGTACCCTGGTACTGATTTTTAAAGTTTTGGCTGATCAGTGCCAAACAGTCTCTAAAGGCTAACACTGTGACAATCAATTCAAACTGCTACTGCTTAAGGTTGTGGTCTCATTTTCCCAATGTACCTGTCCCTGCTCAGTTAATCCCCTTCTACAGCTGCTTGATGAATCAGATTGAGAAACTTATTCAAGGTTATAACTGTTCTCTTTCTGGGGGGAAGAGGAGAGGAAGAGAGGGAGTCTTACCCCAATTCTGAATGAGAAAAAAACAGTGATCTTCCTAAGGATACTTCCCAGAAGTGACATTCTAGTAGAGAATTGCTGAAGAAAACCAATTGTAGTATCAGAAGGGTTTGCATTACTGCTGCTTTGAGCTATATTCGTTCTACATCTGTGAAGTGTTTGGGGAAGACTTCACGCATGGCACTTGGCTTAGTAGGAAAATTAATGTAGTTTTGTGAAGAAAACATAGATTTAAAAGAATTTTACAAAAATACTGAAGACACTCTTTCCATAATCTTGATTATTGTGTTTGATTATTCTTTGAATGATGAGATGAGATGCCTCTTAGGCAGGACTCGAATCACTAGTTACAATGATTTATACTCAAGTAATTATTTATCCAAGGGAATTTATATAGGATCATGTTGGTAACTTTATTTTGTTTATAGTTACTACCTACCCCTGTAGTAAAAGCATCATTTGGAGGTGATAAAATTTGTTGTTGTTTCCCTTTGTTCTTAAGAGAAAATATAGTTGTTTCCAGCTTTGTGAGATTTGTTGTCAGTGTGAAAGTCTTCGTAGTTTCATTATTACATGCTTTGCTGCTCTTAGGAATTCAGTATTTTTCCTACTCCCTGCTTAAAGACCTTTGTATTAAGATTATTTTGCTAAAATCACTATGAATACTTATTATATATAATGATTTTAACATGCTATTCCCCCTCCTCAAAAATAGGAGATCTCAATCAAAGCTGTCAGTTCTAATAGCAATGGTAAGAATTTCTGAAAACATGACTGGTTTTTATTACCTTTATGTTTAACATTGCATTCTATTACTTTCTGTGGGTAAAGCCTCAGTAGTAACATTGCAGATCCTACTTATTACACAGTTTATTTCTAAGCTGATTTCTAAATGAAAGTTTCATTTGAATGTCTCAGGTGGACATCCTTGTACCATGGATATTTTTGTTCCACAATACCAATAAAAACAGAAACCTTACCTCTGTCACAGAAATGTATATAATAAAAATAACTGGAGACATGTTCAGAATAGATCCTTTGAACTTGATAATGCAACATCATATGGAGGATTTATTCTTTGCAATGAACTGTATTTCAAATACAAAAAGTGCTTTTTCGCTACATCCACCAGTATTGGGTTTTTTCTTCATGAATATCTATGCTGGTTTTTTTCCTAGATAACAAAGCAGCTGATCTTACACAAGCCTTCTCTGAAATGAGCCTGGAGCTACCTGGAAAATGCAGCAATGTAGAAAATGAATCCAAGGTTTGAGGCAATCTCTTAAATCCTATTTTTAATACCTGGGTGTGTGCAGTCTTCATCCTTATAATGACATTTATCATACAAGGACATGTGAGATGTATGTGTGTCTTGAAGTTTTTGAGTTGTCTGATCAACTGGAATATTTCAGAGAATATTTTAACCTTGGAGGCCAGAAACTTACCAGTATTGATAAGTGTGGTGGAGTCAAAACAGATGTGATACCTTTGACATTATCCACACAGTAGTACATCTGCTTATCGTTCTGATATAGATGTTTGGCATTTTCTTAAGTTGTGCACTTCGGAGAAGGCAGCAGAATGAGCAAGACACAGAGACAAACATAGTTTTATGTTCTCTCTTTCTGAATGTGGCTTGGAAAAAGATTTAGGGTGTCTTGAAATTAAAAGCAATAAGCGTGAAAGATGTTATGAGAATGGTAAAAGAATGCAAGAGTTTTTAGTAAGCTGTTGCAGGCATATGATGGTCTTCCTCAGTAAATCAGAAATTTTAGTATGGGAGGAAAGATCTCTTTTGTGAAATCTCATCTTAGAAACATTATGCATAATCTTTAACCTTGTACAGCAGTGTAACTACTGAATTCTCCCTCTGACTTTTTCTTTCTGGTGAGCATGGATATTGAGGGAGCAAGTTGATGTATTTGTTTATAGCTATTCCATTTATTGAAGTTCTGCACTGTATTGTATCTTTTCATCACCTGATGTTCAGACTGCTGTAGCAAAAGTACTTGTTGATGCTGAAGGAGCTTGGAGTGCTGCCTTCATTTTGTGCTACTGAAATGCACAAAAGCAGATGTTTGTGGCGCTCTCTAGTGAGCACAAAGGAACTGAAGTGGTGGGAGTTTTTTATTTGGGAACTTCTATCCCCATCACCAATTCAGATTGCAGAGTTTGGCTGCTGAGTTCTTCCTTTTGCATACAGATGACCAATCCAGCTGCTAAAGCCTTCCTCTACAGCTTGATAGTGTGGTGGCAGAGTGTCTTTGAGGCTTCACCCATGTCTTTTCACACAAAGAGGCACCATTGAGTTCCAGCTTTTCAAAATTGACCTAGTCTTAGGTGTCTCTGGTTTTTTGATGCCAATTTTTATATATGTTAAGCAAATATGTGCAAGTTGAATAAATTCATTGAAGCTGTGAGCTTTTTCTCTCTCCTTTCTACAGAAGAAGAAGAGAAGCTACAAAATGGATGGACCACACAGAGGATTTTGTATTGTTATTAATAACGTTAACTTTGGTAATTCTCTTCCGAAGAGGCGAGGCTCTTGCAAAGATGCTGGTATGTTACTGAAGTGAGATTTTTCCTCATGTGAGCTGATTGTCTAGTATTACTTTACATTTTAGTTATTATTCTTAAAGAGTAAAATATTTGATACATGTTAAATTATGTCATTTGCATATCCAAGAGAAGGAAGGGTTAAAGGTTAAATCACTGAGTTCCTGATGCAGTTGGATCATTTTTTAGTCAATTTAAGAATACCTTTTGACTTAGCCTTTATCTATAGCTGTGATAAAGAACTAAACCTAAACTAAAACATCATTCTACATAAGAGAATGCAAAGTTCCATAATCAAGCAAATCTCCTTATTTTATTATCTAAATGCATACTTCTTATTTTATGCTGTTAATTCTGTTTCTCTCCTGTGTACTCTTAATACTCTTAATACTGGAAAATAATAATGTAAGGAAGGTTTTCAAAGACCTAATCTCAGGCTGGAGGGGGCTTTCTCTTATTTTCAGGTGTCATTTGTGAGCTTAATTAGTGTGTCATTATATATTGTAAAATGTCATTGTATCTTCTGAAACTTGCCTAGAAAAATTCAGAAATCTGTGCGCCATCTTCTATTATTCCAGTCAGCCTTTAGCTGATACTGGTATAAGAATGAATCTACAGAAGTTTCAGGGTGTAAGGTCTTTCCTGGTTCAGATTAGCTTGCATGGTGATTTCATAAATTAGTTTCCCTCTGCTTCATATTTGTTTTTATCTTTCTTCTAATTACAGAGGAACTGCGGCAAGTGTTTACATGGCTTGGTCTCGATGTGAAGGTTTACAAAGATCTGACATCTCAGCAGATTGAAGATCTCATGCTAATGTGGCAGCGTTCACCAGATCACAAAGACAGGGACTGTTTTATATGTTGTATTCTGTCTCATGGAGAGTCAGGAGCAATCTATGGGAATGATGCAAAAGCTGTATCAATCCGCAAGATCATGTCCCATTTCACTGCTAAACAATGTCCACAGCTGGCTAAAAAACCCAAACTCTTCTTTATCCAAGCATGCCAGGGTAAAGCGATACAGCATCCCGTCTATATTGAAGCTGATGCACAAACTCCTTCCTCGTCTTCCATGCAACAGAGTCCTTCTTCTGAAAGTATTCCCGAAGAGGCTGATTTCCTCCTAGGCATGGCCACAATTAATGGATGTGTCTCTTTCCGGCACATTGAAGAGGGTACTTGGTATATTCAGGCCCTGTGCAGCAATCTACAATTGTTAGTACCAAGGTAAATAACTTTGCTTAGCTCTTCCATGAAAAAATGGGAGGAACTCTTCCCCTGTCTTGTCACACAGGAGCACTAACCCGTGTTCTGACAGGGTTAGTGACAGGTAGACAGAATTAGTTAAACCGATGGTTTGTTTGTTTGCCACTGATAAATTTGTATTAATGCTGCTCTCTCTGTAGAGATCACATGGGGAATGGGAAGTTTATAGTAAAAAGTCTCAAACCCTCCCATCTATATTCTTTACAGCAGAGCCATCTGTTTCTTGAGTGAATTTAGGTAGAAATCTTTTATTCCATTATTTTTTGGGTTTGGTTGAATCAAGTAAGGCAGAGTTAAGAAAGGTCGTCTGTCTTTATGACTCAAATTAGAACAAAAGAGGAGAAATTTGCAGAGAAGGATGTGTTTTCTTTTATGTCTTTTGAATGTTTATACTATATCTTCTAGATGATCTGGAGGTGTTAAATGGAGTGCTATGTGCTCATTAATAAGTGACTTTTTATTTTTGCTCTCCTTCTGGCTTTAGGGGTGAAGATATTTTGTCGATTCTTACGGAAGTTAATGAAGATGTGAGCAGACGTGTTGATCCCCTGGGGACAAAGAAGCAGATGCCCCAGCCAGCATATACCTTAAGAAGAAAAGTTATATTCCCAATACCTAAAGAGCCTCCTCCTTCACAGCAACTTTGAGACTTTTGAAATACATCCTTTTATCAGCATAACACATTTAAGTGCAGTTTACCGCACTACCTGTTTTAAGGAAGAATCCTGAGGAACTGTTCAGTTTAAGGCAAGACCTCGTCGATTTTTTGCCAAACTGTGAAACTGAAGGAAACAATTAAAACAATCCATGTGCCATCATGTTATTTTTTAATGAGCATTTACTATGCATGTCTGTGTCCTTCCTGTTTGTTACTGCATTAAATTCATACTTCTTTTAAAGAGCTTGATAAGCTGAAAATCATGTACTGGAGTAAGGCTTATCCTTCATTCCAATTGACTCCTGAACTTTGTTGTGCTGCATGAATCAGTGGGATTTTAACTACCTTGGGGTTTAAACTGAAGTGAAACTTCATTTATTTCAGCAAAATTCTTGTTATGTATGGATACTAGCCATAAGGTAGGGTGAGACTGTGCAGGAGTACTAGTGCTGTTTGATACAACTTTAGCTTGCACTACTCAGGATTTTGAGGAAGGGAGTTTTGCATTGTACAGAGGATTGAAATGCAGCTAGTTTGCCAAAACATAATGGCTATTTTTTATCATGATGAGTTGATAGTTGTGTGACGCGTCACATTTTGAGTCTTTTTGTGTTAATGTGGCTGCTACACTTGAAGTCATGTTTTTGCGGGAGATCGAAAATGATTGGTCTGTTAGTGCACCATGTATCATATTGCAACAGAGTTATGAAGCTTCTGACTCACAGTTACTGTTCAGACTTGATACATTCGTTTTGTTTCTTTAGGTAACAACTGGATTTTTGTCAGTACTCCTGACAACAATTTTGATCTAATTTTGAGGCATCTTGTTTTCATTTTTAAGTTTGGTGGGCAGAGAACATCATTATGTTACCTTACTTTTTCCATAGAGACTTCCACCTGGGTATTCTCCATTTAAATCGTAGGTAGCTAAAGGCAGTTGGAAGAACCTGAGCTGATTTCTGTGTTTTGTTCTCTGGGAAGAGGGATCCGCACTTGTGAAGTACTAAAGACTGATAGAACCTTCCTTGCTCATTACAAGGGTTTGCTCAAATACCATTTAGGATACCACAGTTTATACTATTTGTTGTGAATATTTTGCTCGTGTGTGTGTTGAGGGTCGTGCTGTACTCTGCAGTGCTTGGGTGCAGGCAGAGGTATGCTGTCAGCACAGACCTGAAGGCAGTGTGGACTTAGCGCTACAACTGCAGCTGCCATTCAGCAAGGTTGTTGGGGGATTCTGAGATCTGCATTGTACAGTAAGATAGCAGTTTGAAAGCCTTGGGGGAGAGTGTGTGGGTTTTATACAACTTAGATGTTCATCACTCCTTGCTGTCAGTGTAACTCTAGCAATACAGAGCTGTACCAGAAAGAAATCAGCCTATAACAAAGAAAAATAAAGCGGTTGGTTTCTCTTAAGGCTTACTGATGGTTTACAGAAACGTAGGTACTTGGGCATGCTTTCCACCTACAGAATTAAAGGATTGTTCCTTGTGCAACCCTTGTTTAGAAAGATTTAAGTGAAACTTGTGTAGGAAGAGTCTTTCTCTTGGGGAAGCTGGTACCTTAGGAAGATCATAGAATCATAGAATAGTTTGGGTTGGAAGAGATATTAAGGATCGTCTAGTTCCAAACCCCCCTGCCATGGGCTTGTAGACATGGGATTTGCAATATCCGCAAGTCTCTGGTAATCTGTCTCTCCAAGGAGCTGTGTATCCTGCCTTGTGCCAGCAGAGGCCACAGTCACTACAGCTGCTGAATAGTCAATAGTTTAATTTTTTTCACTTCCTCAAGAGGAGTGTTCCTGGGAGAAGTGAATTTTTGGCAGGCTGCTGCATAAGGACTAGATTGGGTCACTGAAACAGTCCTAGAGTAAGCCAGAGGAACAAAACTAGGTTGCAAAGGGAGCTGAGAGAAATTGGAGAGACTCTAAATTAACAAAAGGACAAACATTTTGGGGAAGGGCAAGAGAGGAAGAAATAAGAAGTGAAACAGTACAGACAAAGGGGAAGAACAATGCCAGGAAGGCTGGTCCTTTAAACTGCTGCATGATGGGAGAAGCTTCTGTCTGGGAAGAGCCAACCTGGGCTTGGTCTTGTCTGCAAATTTTTTTCACACAGTGGTGATCACGGCATTGAACTGCAGCAAGAGTCTTAATTCAGTGAAGATACAGAGGAACTGTAGGGAAAGAGACACTGAAGTGTGGGATGTCATGGAGACAGAACCATTTTAGACCTGAAGATCCGATGGTGCTTGTGACCCTCTGTGCTCCTCCAAGCTTGTGGATAAAAGGACAACTTGTGCCAGTGAAATAGTCAGACACAGCTTCTGAACTGTTCCTAGTGTGTGCCTTGTGGAAGGAATTTATACATCTTGTTCTCTTGAAAGGTATGTTGTAGTTTTGAGTTTACAGAGTTAGATAGGATGAAATAAGTGAATTTTGGCTCTCTTCGCTGTCTGTCTCTGAATTATCAAGCTTCAGAGAATCTGGTAGCTGTACTGATTACTGATCATATATTTCCCGCTGCAAGGAAGACAATGGTGACCAGCAAACCATGCTGGGAACCTTCCTGTTGAAAGCAGAGTTCTGTACTTAAAAGAAGGTGAAAAATGCAGAAAGTTAAACCTTGCCGAAATTCTCTTGTAAATGAGGAATTACATTACATAAATAATTTCAAAAGAATGTTTAGTTTTTCAGTTCCGTATATCCAGTAAGTACTGCTACTGCATTCAGTGCTAATAGTTGGCTTTTCTTTATTTTAGGACATAATCTTCCATGAAAATGCCTGTTAAAAACAGTCTAGGGTTAGTTGGAGAGGGACTTTGGAGAAAGAAGGAAAGTTCTGGAGGGAGGATCTGGTGACACAGCAGGACAGTGAGACCGAGATGTTTTTAAATGGGAAGATACAGTTGATTCACCCTTCCCTCACTGTCTTTTAGTCCTTGCTACAGTGTCTCCTTGAAAGAAATGCAAACCCTGGTTACTTTTCTGGCTTGTTTAGCAATTTTTCTCAGAAATTCACAAATATTCCTGAAATAGTTGGAGTAGGGAATGTCTGTATTATAACTCCAGTGTATTAGTTCGTTATAACATACTTTTTGTAAGTCATGTGATAGTATAGATCATAGTACAAAGGGCGGTCCTTTTCCCGGAACTTAAGTGGCTAGGGTTGACTCACATTTTTTCAGAGTTTTTCCAGAAATCCTCAGCCTGACCACCCGGGTAAGTGATGTAAAATGATAATAAGTTGTGTCTTTAGTAAAATGGGAGAAAAAAAGCAGCAGTTAAACACGGTGTTAGTGTGCTTCATGTATTTGGAGATGAGCTTAAATATAGTTCTAATTGCAATAATTTTGTGAGTGTGACCCTCGCAGCCTTTGAGAAATAAAAAAGAAAATTCCCTTTACAGAATCACCGGGTTGGAAGAGACCCACTGGATCATCGAGTCCAACAACCAGTAAGATTTACTTTTATAAGCACATGCCTTGCATCTTAATCTAAAGGCATTATTTATGTGAGAAAGAACACTTTGTAAATAACTACTATGAAAGTATTTTTCTCTTACCTGCATGGATATAAAAATACACAGTTAGATCTGAGATCTCTGAATCGTAAGGTTAAGCACGCATGGCTCATTCAGATACCAGTGGTTTTGTGGTGATAAGAGCTGAATGGTGTGGTTTCTAGTCTGTTTTAAAGCTCATTTTGAATGGATTTGAAGAAAGCGGTATTTTGAGGACAGAGCATGAATTTTATATGCTGCATCACGTCCAGGGAGGTTATTCTCCCTCTGTACTCAGCACTGGTGAGACCGCACCTCGAATACTGTGTGCAGTTCTGGGCCCCTCAGCACAAGAAGGATGTTGAGGCTCTGGAGTGAGTCCAGAAAAGAGCGNGAGGTCCTGAGGGACATGGTTTAGTGTTTGATAGGAATGGTTGGACTCGATGATCTGGTGGGTCTCTTCCAACCTGGTGATTCTATGATTCTGTGATCACAATGTGTGTTTTTCTCTTGTATCCACTTTTTTGGTAGACAAAGGTTTAAGATTCAGTTGTATGTTCCCTGTGCTGACCAAGGCAATGCCAAAAAAGGCATTGGAGGAGAAGGGAGTAAAATTGTATGCTATTTCTTTTTTTGAAGTATTTACAGTAGTCCTGAGTCAGTCAGCCAGGCTGCCTTGGAGTCATTAGCCCTGGCACTGAACCATTTACAGTAGCAGTAACATGAAAATGATTGCCTAGTATTTCAGTCATGTACGAGTGGAAGGTTTTAATTTGCTGTTGTCAACTTTTCTGTCTCCCAGTGAGTTCTATGGGACAAGAGTCCTCGACTGAATACTATCTAGTTTCTTTTCAGAGATCCTGAGGTACCTCAGATCTAAGGCAGAGACAATAAAATGGCAAATGGCTCTCTCACCAGAGCGGCAGTGGAGGCAGATCCAAGTGTCAGGGTGAGACAGTTTTAAAGGCTTGCACTGGTAATTACTTGCTTTCTCTGGTGCTCAAAAGTTGGGTCCATAAGCCAAATCTTACATTTGTAAAGCTGATGGAGGAGGTGGTGAATGGAAGTGGAAACAGAACTAGTTTGACAAGAATTCTCCTGACCTTCTTAAAAGGTTTGACATGATATGTGTTGATTTGAAGATTACAAGTTAATTTGAGAGCTGGGAACTGAGTTTTACTTGATGCAGATAATCCAAAACAGGAAGAGGTGCTTTGGCCATGCTGGCCAGCGTCAGAAGCAGCATATAATGAAAGGAGAAGCCAGTTAGCTTAGAAGAATTATACTGACATGGAGTGTTATCTTTGTTAGGATGTAAAACCTGGCCGTCTCATTTACAGTCTGGATTTTCAGACTGGCAAGTGGCTCTTGCTCCCAAATGGGATAAAACCTCAGGAAGAAAACCAAACCAAAACCAAACCAGCAGCAGTGGGGGATTGTACATCCTGTGCATCAGTACCTCCCACCATCTACACACACCATAGGAGGCAAGAACAATCCCTGACTTTTCCTTTTAATTTCATTTAGGACACATGTTTTTGCATCAGTTGTTAAGCTGAGAGAACCCATAGAGCTAAAGTATCAAAGCCAAGACAGCAAGGCTGCCTCTCTCTGCTGAAGTTTTCTGGTTTTCTGTTTGGGTTTTTTTTGAGCTATTTTACATCTCTTACCTGTAGCTTGTGGGCACAAACCATGACGAATCCTCATACTATTCCATTCCACTTGCCCTGAGAGACTGATACAGTGGGTGGAGACTCACAATCATGAATTCAATGAACTTCTGCGTACCCAAAGAATGGATTGATAATCTATATATATGTGTGTGTGTGTGTGTGTGTGTATATATATTTTTTCGTTTTAAGATATAAGTGGTAGTGACCTGAGCATGGGATGGAGTAAGTGGTGGAATGTTCTGGTTTGGGCTAACATGGAATTGACTTTCTAACTTTTCACCTAAGCCTCATCTAAATAACTTCATTATCTGAAAGTTAACTACATGTTTTCAGACACTGTCTGTCTATAGAACTGGTAACACCTAACATTTATGGTTATCACCAAAGTAACAGCTCATTGATATGCAGAAAGACCATTGCTTACATTGGTCCCTATGGAGATGAAGGTCATCCTTAAGTTGGTGGAATGCCATAAGTCAAAGAGGCAAAAATGGGTCACAGCTGCAGGGAAGGGCGGACAGGACGAGTGACCAAAAACTGACCAACAGAGTATTCAATTGCATGCACGTCATACTCAGTATAAAACTGAGGGATTATGAGGGTCAATCTCTCTTCTTTAACCTAATATGGACCTTGTCTGTCCTTTTGCTCCTGATCCCAGATCTGTGCATTCCTGAATCTAGTTCTGATGCCAGCTCCCTGCTGCTGCTGAGTCCAGCCTGGGACCTTTCCCCTGTGTTTGCTCTTTTAGTTTCCAACCCACAAATCACTCTTCCATTCCCCTTTCCTGTTGGAACTGGGACCATATCTGCACACTGCTAGCTGCCTATCAAGCTTGGGGGAGGCTGAACTGTGACAATGATGTTAATACCTTTTATAATCATGTTGTTGTGCTACTTTAGCTGACAAATTACATCAACTTCTGTTTGTGTTTAGATCTAAATCCTGATGTGAAATGAGTACAGACTTCCACAAACTCCTTTTTGACATTTCTGAGTCTTTGGCCACAAGTGAACTGGCTGCTCTGAAGTTCCTCAGCCTGGAGTACATCTCCATGTGGAAGCTGGAAGGCATCCAGAGGCCACAGGACTTCTTCAGAGTGCTGCAGGAGAAAAACATGATAGAGGCGGGGAACCTGTCCTACCTGAAGGAACTACTCTTCTGTATCTCTCGTATTGACCTCCTGGAAACCCAGCTGGGCTCCAGCCGAGAGGAGGTGGAGAGAGAGCTTCAGATCCCAGGCAGGGCAAAGGTGTCAGCCTACAGGTAAGCACAGAAGCAGTAAACATTTGCATGTAAAATGTACAGCACTTCTGTCCTGTACTGTCTTGTTTTCTCTCTATACTGTTATCTTATCAATTTCCCAGCATAACTGTATTTTTTAAGGCATGGGTACCTACTATTGAGAATTCTACATTTTACAGTTCAAATATATAATCATGGTGTTTACTTCTTATAAATTAATTAATCAGGTTTTATTCTTTCTTGCCAGGCAACTGCTATATCGAATTGCAGAGGACTTGGCCCCAGAAGACGTCAAGAATGTGAAGTTTCTGCTCCAAGAACAAATACCAAAGAACAAGCTCCAGGATAATGCTGTATGCAAAGTGATCTTGATAAGTTTCTTGCAAGGCTAGTTCAGAGTTTGCTAGTCTCCCTTATAAGAACTGAGGAAAGCAAAAGTGGTCTGCTCTCACTAAAACTGTTGTTGAAAGAGTTATGATGTTAGCTGGTAGCTGCTCTGTGAAAGAATGGATCCTTTTTTTCACTCATTGTATCTTTTTTCTGCCCTTTTTTTGCTCTCCTATTCCTATTTTCTCTCCACTGCCTGTCTCTCTAACCTTTTCTTCTTGCAAAATCCATCATGCTCTTCCTTCTGTCTTTGCTTGGGATTTTTAAGACATTTATACATATGCTGTAACTAGGAAGAGTGATGCTTTCCTGGAGAAAAGACAATGTTTTGGAGACAGAAGACCAAGTTCTACTATGAGTTCAACTACAAAATTTTGTGTGTAATTTGATACATTTTCTTCTTTATTGTAATTTGGGATAACAGCGTTTTGTTAACTCTTCCACAAAAGCATTAAGAGGTTTGATGAGCTAGTTTAATACTTGTGGTGTAAATAATGAACAGTGTTATCAAAATTCTTGGTATTATTAAGAAGCTTTCTTAAAAGTCCTATTTGTATTGTGGCACCTATAGGAAAATTAGCAGACTTATCTCCAACTTTGTGGACTATTGAGCTTTAAAAAAATAAAATTAGCCCTGAACACCTTTTCTGTAGTAGAAAATGTGAAATAGCACAGCTAAATGACATAACAGTGCTTCATCTGAACAGACGTACAACAGGATCCCGTGTTGTTGCCCACATCAGAGCTGTGCATGGCTGAAAAAAAGCAGGAAAACCTAGCCATAGGCATTTTCTAATGATCTTGTCTTAGCCTCAGTGATGTGTCTCTTCAGTTGTGTTGCATCCTGACCCTTATTTTAATGAGGTTTGGAGGAAAAAGAAATCAGTCTTTAGCTGGTCAGTCTCTGGGAACAAGGATGTTCTCTTCTGCTCTATCCAGAAGTGCCTGGTACTGCAGTTATTGAAGGTCACTGCATGAATTTGGGTTGTGTGTTTTTGTTTTACCAGCCTATGTTGAAGGTCTTACTGGAAATGGAAAGAAATGGGCTAATTAAAGAAAATGACCTGGCAGTGCTGAAAGATATATTCAAGAGATTTAGAGCTGATGTAAAGAAAAAAATTGATATTTATGAAGAAAAAATGAAAGGTAAATTTTTAATCTGCTATTTAAGAGTAGAGTTGGGATTCTTTTGCACTTTTTGTGGCTCCATCCTTGTCAGCTTACCAGTCCAGAGATAAGAGAGAGATTTCACAGTATCCTAGAATAGGCAAAGTGGCTGTTGGCATCTGTGGTTCTTGAAGTTTTCTGCTACTTCATTATCCCGTTATACCTCCTTGTATCTCTCCCCGAAATGTATTCTGTGCCTTCTAAAAATGGTTTGCTTCTCTTCTTTTTTCCTTAAATGCAATTTTTTCTCTTCAGGAAACAATGCAGTGCTGGTTTTGGACCAGGATAGCTTTCCAGTCACTGAAGGAGACTGGAAGTAGCAGTTGCCTCAGGGAAAGTTGTACTGGGGGTTGTCAGTATTATTTTCTGTTAGCCAGGCTGTTTGCTTTTAGACAAAGGAAAAGTCCCTGGAGACCAGGCACTTGGCTAAAGTGTAACCATTAGCTTTCTCTACCAGATGTGAAATTTCAAAGACTTCAGCATATCTGGACTGTTACAGCTGAGGTGGTGACTTGTGACACCACAACTGGGCCTTACAGGATGTATCAAACAACAACTGAGACCAATTACGTTTTTCCCCAGAACCTCCTTTTGGATCACTCAGGACACGTGTTTCCTTAGACACATCTGTACAGCCCAAGCAGTTCCCTGCAGAGATGCCAGCTGGTTTCCCCATTGTGTCTTTGTGCTGCTGACCTGAATTCGTATTTCTAAAAGAACAGAAGAAAATTGCCAAGGTTGGCTAGTATAATCAATCACTGTGTCAGGGAAATAGCGTTTTATTGGTAGTGTTATTGGTTTATCCTCCTTGATAAGAAGAAAAAAAAAAGTCTTATAGATCTTGTGGCCCTGACAATTTCCTTTCAAACATATCTGTATAACTTATAAAGGGGAACTGGGATTTGTTTCCTTGGGTAGAGTCATGGGTTAGGTGATTTCTTCACTTCTTCCAGGCAGTTATATTCCAAGAAGCCTTTCATTGCTTCGAGGAGATCTTCTGGCCTGGACAGGTGCACACTCTCCTGGGTGGAAAACTGGTTCGATGGCCGGGCCCAGAGAGTGGTGGTAAATGGTGTTAAATCCAGCTGGAGGCCAGTCACAAGTGGGGTCCCCCAGGGCTCAGTGCTGGGTCCAGCCCTGTTCAGTGTCTTCATCAATAACCTGGATGAAGGCATTGAGTGCACCCTTAGCAAGTTTGCAGATGACACTAAGCTGTGTGGAAGTGTCAATCTGCTGGAGAGCAGGGAGGCTCTGCAGAGGGATCTGAACAGGCTGGAACGCTGGGCAGAGTCCAATGGCATGAGGTTTAACACGGCCAAATGCCAGGTCCTGCACTTGGGGCAAAGCAACCCTATATAGAGCTACAGACTAGGAGAAGTCTGTCTGGAGAGCTGCCAGGAGGAGAGGGATCTAGGGGTGTTGGTTGAATGTGACTAAACATGAGCCAGCAGTGTGCCTGGGTGGCCAAGAAGGCCAATGGCATCCTGGCTTGTATCAGAAATGGTGCGACCGGCAGATCCAGGGAGGTTATTCTCCCTCTGTACTTGGCACTGGTGAGACTGCGCCTTGAATCCTGTGTTCAGTTCTGGGCCCCTCACCACA
The DNA here is from genome assembly GCA_013389865.1 of Piaya cayana. Lineage (NCBI taxonomy): Eukaryota > Metazoa > Chordata > Aves > Cuculiformes > Coccyzidae > Piaya > Piaya cayana. Next base: position 479,030 of record WAAB01006418.1, on the reverse strand, counting down.
AGAAGGATGTTGAGGCTCTGGAGCGAGTGCAGAGAAGAGCGACAAAGCTGGTGAAGAGGCTGGAGAACAGGCCTTACGAGAAGTGGCTAAGAGCTGGGGTTGTTTAGCCTGGAGAAGAGGAGGCTGAGGGGAGACCTCATTGCTCTCTACAACTACCTGAAAGGAGGTTGTAGAGAGGAGGGAGCTGGCCTCTTCTCCCAAGTAACAGGGGACAGGACAAGAGGGAATGGCCTCAAGCTCCACCAGGGGAGGCTTAGGCTGGACATTAGGAAAAAAAAAATAACAGAAAGGGTCACTGCACTGGCAGAGGCTGCCCAGGGAGGTGGTTGATTCACCTTCCCTGGAGGTGTTTAGGGCACAGGTGGACAAGGTTCTGAGGGGCATGGTTTAGTGTTCAATAGGAATGTTTGGACTCGATGATCCAGTGGGTCTCTTCCAACCTGGTTGTTCTATGATTCTATGATTCTGCGTCTTTGGTGTGTCCACCCAAATAGTAAAGTTCTCTGGAGAAGGGATGTTGGCCTCAGAAGTAAAAGAACTAGCTGTAGTATATCACCAAACAAAAATGTGTCTCCTCTTTCACTTAGGTGTCCCATAGTGGAGGTGCTAGTGAATGGCTTGCCTGGGTTGCCAAATCATGTTCAGCCTTTTATTATCTGGATCTTGATACCAGTAAAGGAGCAGATAAGAAATGGAACACAGCTCTGCATAGCTTTAATAATCAACAGTCTGTGAAACTGGAACCTTGCTTCACCCAGCTCTACAAAATGGTGGTGTCGCAGGGGTGTGGACCTCCACTTCTCTCCTTGTACTGTTTTTATGAGTGTTGAAATATGCACAGTGGAAAATTTATCTTTTTAGTTCTAAAATGTTCTGTTCATCTTCTCCCTTTTAGAAAGTGATTCTAAGAAAAAACTCCCCTATTCTGTGCCTCTGTCTGGGCGTCCAGCAAGACAAGGAGCAGAGAGGGCAGCACCACAGCTGGTGAGAAATGCCTCAAGATTACCTTTAAAGTATTTATCCAACTCCTGGGAAAAGGGCACATAAATTCTACACACTGAGCAGGTGGAAGACCTGAAAGGAAAGGGTTCTCTCTTAGTATGTAGGTCTTGTAACAATTCCTATTTTTAAAACAAGACCAACACTTGTTCCTTTGTGAGGACCTGAATGTCAGCAACCTTTTTGGCAAGAAACGAAGGAGTAGCTGTTGTGTGAAGAAAATCAGTCTTCACAATAATAGATACTGGGACATTAAAGTCCTGCCCAGAATACTCCTGGATGGATGGGAAGGGAACAGCAGAATTTGTTACCTCACTAGAAACCCACAAGGACTCTCAGATGGAATTTTAGGGTGCAAGAACTTTTACTCTGCATATGCAGACACATGTTTCTGGATGCTCACTTTCTCTGTTACCAAAATTGTGTCCTAACTCCTTGAGTGGAGGAGGTATTCAGGGAGACAAAGCTAGCTTGCTTTCATAATATTGTCCTTTCTTGTATCTTGGCCCTCATGATTTTTTTTTGCACTTGGATGTGAAGGACCAACAATCTTTGTATAGTGTATTTCTCTTCTGGATGCTTGCACTGCTTTCTTATCTGTTTTCTTTGTTTATATAGCATGTGGAAACATATAAGATGAAAAATAACCCCCATGGTTACTGTGTGATTCTTAACAACTACATTTTTCAAAATCCATGTGAAACCAGAGAAGGTACAGTGAAAGATGGAGGTAAGTACTTGTTTTAATCCAATTATTGATTTCTCTTTTTTCTCTGATAATACTCTGAAAGAATTATCTAATCTCTCCTGTGAAGAAGAATAATGTCCACTGAGCTTCTTTGCATCCAGAGTAACTGAAATGACACACTCTGTAGAAACTGGAAATACACCACTTCCAACAGTTTAGCTGATGTCTTAAAGAGGGAACTACTTTCTGTTCTAGGTTAAAAGCTTTGTCATAATTGGTCATAAATACCAAATAGTGAAGGAGGAATTACTATTCCATCTTTTCACTTTCTGATTGTTTTTATCATGGAGTAATATTTTTAAGTCCTTGAATTCTTTTTAATGCTCAAATAAATGCTACAGCTTTATGACTTTCCTTGAAATCTGCCTTCCTGCAAGAATCTCTTTAAAGATAAACAAGAGCTTATCTTAAAACAGTAAATTCTGTTTCATAAAAGCACACATCACTTATACTTTAACTCCATCCAGCCTGTCTACAGGCTGCATGCTACCCAGCTACTTTATTGCCCACGTAACCATTCAGTCAACATTTGTTGAGAAGTCTACAAGGTCTTCCTTCACTGTGCCTTCCTGCTTGATGCATTGATCATTCTTGCAGAATGAGAGACCAACTTTGTTTAAGAGTGGCAGAATTTGTCATTATAGAGGTACCTCTTCTTTAACTTGCTAAATTTTGTTCCTAAGCATCTGAAATAACTACTCAATGTACAGTTAAAGCTTGCTTTAAGGCAGTAAACTTCATTAAATTGTACTGATTAATCAGATAATCTGAAACCTGTTTTTGTTCTAGATTGCATGATGCTTGACCCAGTTGTGTTTAAAAAAAAATAAATTAGGCATTTGGGTTTTTCTAGTTAGATTTCTCAGGCTTAGAGTCAGTCAGGTGAGCTTATTGGTGGGATCTGAACACTTCTGCTAACATCACACAGACACTGATGTTTCAGCATCTCCCTTGTCACTGTTTAACAAGTGCCTTCTAACTTTTTTTTTTCTCAGACGCTGTGAAGAGGGTCTTTAATTGGCTTCAGTTTGAGACAGTTGAGCACATGGATCTAGAAGCAAAGCAAATATGGGCAAAAGCTAAAGAATACAGCAAAAAAGATCATAGTAACATGGACTGTTTTGTTTGCTTCATTTTTTCACATGGTGAAAAAGACAAAATAAAAGGCACTGATGGAGAGTTTGTAAATATTAAAGATTTACTCTACTGCTTCAGTGGATCTAATTGTCCTTCTCTTGCTGGCAAACCCAAGTTGTTTTTCATCCAGGCTTGCCAAGGCTATGTAGGTCATCCTGCTGTCTTAGTAGAAGAAGACTTCTCTTGCCATCTGGAGACGGATGCTGTTCCTCTGACTTCCATCCCCGATCGGGCTGATATTCTGGTTGGCATGGCTACAGTGGAAGACTGTGAGTGTTATCGCTATATAGAGACTGGCAGTGTTTACATTCAGTGCCTCTGTGACAAGATGGAGTTGCTTTGCCCACTGTAAGTACTATTTTTAGTCCATGTGCATTTGGGGGACTGCAGACAAACCTACTTGAGCATGTTGTGCTGAAGCATCAGAGTTTTGCATTTGTGCTATATAATGCTTTTCACCTGCAGGACATTGCAGAACAGTAGTTGTTCTGGCATTGGGTGGTGTTATTCTTCTACAAGTGAACCAAAGTACAAGTGATTTCCCCTGGTTTGCCTGTGACAGAACCAGTGTTGTAAGGCTGGAGCATCACATATAACCGTGTGTGTGTGTGTGTGCATGTTTTTTGACATTTTTTGACTGATATATGATTTGTTTTCCAGTGGCACCTGATGAGAGGCAAATTTGTTGAGTGATTCATTACACAGACAAAAAAAAAAAATCAATCGTAATTTTCATTTTTGCCTCTCTCCCATCCCCTCCATAAACTTGATTTAGAAAATACAATTTCTGTTCAGACATCACTTTCTCATGGTGTCCAGAAGAGGACTTGGAGAATGCACAAGTTTGATACTATTTATCTCCAGGTGCTCTTCTGTCCATAACTGAAGTAGGGGACTGTGTTTGCTGGTAAAGTGATGTTACACGGAGGTTGCTTTTTTTTCCCCCAGACACCCAGAATTCTGTGATTACACAGTGAAGTGTGCACTTTCAGTGACAGGCAGGGTGAAGGGGAGGGACTAGCCTTCCCTGGGATCCTACTTTATTGGAGCAAACATAGGTCAGCTTCCTGGACTATCTGCAAGTACCATGTATTTCAATGTAACTTTTCTTCATTTTTATTCAAGCGGCAAGGACATCATGACCATTCTGACAGAAGTGAACAAGGAAGTGGGAAGAAAAGTATTAAAAGGGCAGAAGCAGATGCCAAAGATAACATCAACTCTACGGAAGCAATTGATCTTACCAATTCCACAATGTCAATCAACTGAAAAGTAGAAAAATAAGAATACATTCAGTTAGGAATCACATCTGGAATTGGCTTCCACAAGGAAGAGAATTTGCAAGAGAAATTATCTGGATCAATGTAGTTAGTCCCAGTCCTTCAAGAGGCCATGGCATCTAAATTTTCCAATTCCCATGTTTAATTGGTCTCCTGGTTCTTCTCTCTGTAGCAGTTTGGTGAGGCTGTGGAGAAGCAAAAATCTATCTCTTTGTCCTGCACAATCATAGAATCACAGAATGATAGAATGCCAGGTTGGAAAGGACCTCTAGGATCATCTGGTTCAACCTTTCTCAGTGATATGTAATGTAAATGAGATGGCCCAGCACCCTGTCAAGCTGAGCCTTAAAAGCGTAGAGGAATATATCACTTCCCTAGGGAGATTATTCCATTCTTCAACTATTCTCATGGTGAAAACATTTCTTCTGGAATCCAATTGGAATCTCCCCAGGAGCAACTTATACCCACTATGCCTTGTCTTCTCCATGTGACTCCTTGTAAAACAGGGGTGTCCTTCCTTTGGTAGGCACCCTTTATGTACTGGTACGTGGTAATATGGTCTCCTCTAATCCTTCTCCTCTCCAGGCTGAACAAATTCAATTCTCTCAGCCTTACCTCATATGTTAGGTTTTCTAGTCCTCTGATCATCTTAGTGGCCCTTCTCTAGATGCCCTCTAGCCTGTCTGTATCTTTTTTTTGTATAACGGGGACCAAAACTGAACACAGTACTCCAGGTGTGGCCTGACAAGTTCTGAGTAGAGCAGGATAGTGATTCCCTTATCTCTGCTGGTGATGCCCTTCCTGATGCACTCCAGTATCCTGTTGGCCTTCTTCACTACTGCAGCAGACAGCTCACTCGTGTTGAGCCTGTTGTCCACCAAAAACCCCAGGTCTTTCTCTGGAGAGCTGATCTCCGGCCAGCTGGAGCCCATTCTGAGCAGGTGGAAGACCTGACACTTATCTCTATTGAACTTCATAAGGTTCCTGCTAACAGTGGAGTCTGTTCAGTCTGGGTTTCAAGGGAGGAAGGACTTCCAAGTAGTATGATTTTTAAGAGTTATTGGAAGTCCCATTTCTGTCCAGGTTGTTTTAAGTCCCTGAAACCTGGAAAAAAAGAGCAGATAGCTTCAGAATCCTAGAGCCTTTTCCAGGGAGCACCTATAAGGTTGTATTGATTTACCCAGAGGTCAGTCATTGGGTTTCTCTGGAAGCTGTATATCTGTCATGGAGAATAGCAACTCTGTCCAGAAGGACCCAAAAAAGATGCTTATGATATTACAGGCTTGGTTCTTTTCCTCAAAATACTTGGTTTACTCTGTGGTATTAATTTGCATAGCTAAACAGAGCTGCTGGTTTTAGTTTTTTTTCCCTTATCGTGTTTTTTCTTGGAGCTCTTGGGGGACAGACTGTTTTGAATGGCTCTTAAACACTGGAAAGAATGTCCTGCACTAACTCTAAGATGTCTTCTCCTCCTAGCAACTATTTCCTGTGGACTCTTGTTGCTGTTGTAATAAATACTTTTGGTTTTGGTTTTGGTTTACTTTTTTTTGTGGTGTTTCTCTTTGACGTGAGCTGACTCGAGGACAGTTAGTGTGGTGAATACCTCAGCAGAATAATTTATTTGCTCTTGATGGCAGCCACCCTAAGGTGTAGCATATTGATATCTCTTCATTAACAGCTGGAGAGATGGCAGAAAAGAATAAGTTTAAGTTCAGGATTTTTATGATAAAGACGACTCATGCTTATGTTCTTACCTTGCATCCCCAGCAATGTTTAGGTTGGGGATGTAGGGGGGGAATTATAATGGCTAAGTTCCTTTTGAGCTTATAACAAGATGAAGGATGGATGTGAGACAATTTGTAACTTCTGTGTTTTTTAGTTTGTATCTTTTGGAAATACGTGCTTAACCATAAAGCAGGAGTTCTCTATTAAATACTGCTCATGTTCTTGAAGCAAAACATTTTCTTTGTAATTCCATGCAATGTGTTTGCAGTTGCATTGTGCTCCTCTTACCCTTTTTCAAGTAAAAGGGAGAACGCCCATTCTTAGAATCACAGCTCTGTTCACACAAGTTTCTTAAATAATAAATAGACATTACAAGCACTATGTAAATGAGAGTATTCCTTGTGGCAAAAGTTACCAGAAGGTGTTGCCAGCTGTGACACAGTTCTGTGGCTGATGTTTGGTTAACCATTTAGGAAATGTGGCAACGATTTATTTACATTTTTATAAAGTTTTCATGAATGAGACCATGATATGAAGTTAGTAATTAGATTTGTGATAGGGAGCTACAGCTTAAATGAAATAACTGCCTTCTCAGGGAGAAACTTGCTGGAAGATGGTTGCAGCTGCAGTAGTGAAGTTGTGATTCTACAGCATTTCTGTTTTTTCATATTTCTCTGTGTCAGAGTTCTATACCCTCAGATCAAGTTCTTTCAGATATCCCACATGAGGAGGAACTGGATATCAGAATTACTTATTTGGTATATTTGCTGCTACATGGGATTTTGATTTAGTAGAGTGACAGAGCAACATACAGAAATCACAACACAAGCGTAGTTAGGCAATTGCAATGTACAGTTGAATCACAATACAAACATGATTCTCATTACCAGTCTCTGTATGCTCACTGTCAGGACAGCAGGCATCCCCAGTCATAACTGGACATGTGGGTTGAAACCAGTTTAAGCCCATTACTCTTTTCAAAGTTTTAATGTTTTATTAGTTGTCTGGGTTTTATACTTGTATGTTGGAGTAAGCCACATACTCACACCCGCCAGCGGTGGACAGGAAGACATTATTCTTTGTTAATTGCCTTGGAGAACCTGATGATTCCACTGGTGCAGCTGTCTTCTCTAAAACTGAGGTTCCCCTCCAGTCTACCTGATGTTGAAGTAAATTGAAATTTCTTTACCATATATTCTTCCTTGAGATAACTGGGGTTTTGCCCTTCTCCTCCAAGCTGTCCTCCACAGAGGGGAGTCTGTGCCAGTCAGTCACACTCTGTCATTAAATTGCCATGGTATTTTGCTCTACCTATTACAGTGATGCCATGAAAAAGGCCAAACTCAATAATCAATGCCAATTTGATTATTTTGCTTTAATAAATAATACAATGCCAGACACACAGGGAATCATTTTACCTAATGTGTGTGTGTCCACTGAGCCTGGTTACAGGACTTTTATACTGGTTAGACATACGTATTCATATGGATTCCGGGAAACACTGGTTACGTATTCTGGAAATATTGGTTAAGCATACATAGAACTCATTATCATATCTTATCACCCACTCTCGAATGTACATCAGAGCCTTTGTGTCTTCAGAATCCCCTAATGCTCTTTATCTTCTTTCCTTCCCCATTGCGTCCTCTTGGTGAGCTCAGGTCTGTCCTTTGTTCCTGCTGAGGGACTGTCCCCATTTCATTAGTAAACAAGCTAAATTCCTGTTACAATCACATTCTTTCTTACTTCAAGCTGGCCAAGATTTTATTCTTATTATTCTTAATGATTTATTCCTTCCTTCAACAGTCAGGCCACCTTCATACCTAATATTATTGCCTGCTAATGAAGACCTACTAGAAGGGAGAGAACCCCCCATCAAAATCCCCTGAAGGATTGTAGGAAGTAGCTATAGTGTGAGTTTATATGTGGCTCATGCTGTGATCAAGGAAGGAGGAAACACCCTTTCAGTTTTATGGTTCTGGGCAAAGTATGCTCACATACGCCTGCAGCAAGGTGACTGATCTGATCTGTTCTTGCCCTCACACAGAACTGAGAAGTAAGGAAGAAGTTGGATCTGCAATTTTCTGTTTCTCTTTCTCCTCTGTAGCCCAGCTGTGAGAATGATGAGGGACAATCACTGTCACTCTCTGAAGGCCCTCAGCTATATTTACTTTTCTTGTCCTTCCTTTTCTTCAGCTCCTGGCTGTGAGACCAAATGCTATAGCAAAACAATCCCAGCACTCAATTCTCTGTGTGTTTTCAGCTAGTGAAAGTGCTGACACCTGACAGTTGAGTCAGAAATTTGATAGGAAAAAAAGTTGGTGAATTTAAGTCCTGCAGGCTTAAGCTGAAAGCAGCAGGATCAGGGTGATGCTGTTCAAAAAGGGAAACGCTTACTGGGGAGGACTGTTAGCTGCAGAGGCAGAAATAATGTTATTAATTAATATGAACCCTTGCCCAGTCATTTGCATCTTGCTACCTATTTGTTGAGTTCAACATCCATTTCTCAGAACGCTCCCCACCTTCTGTGGGAAGTTTGTCATTCTCTCTGTAATGGTTTTAGGCTGACTTGCTAATCTGCTGCTTGTGGGATGGGCTAGTGGCATGTGTGAAGAGCCTGCCTGTGCCCACATTGCTGCCAGCTTCTCCCATTGCATGGGCTACTGTAAATATGTATTTTCCCACCAGCAATATAAGGGTGCACTCATAGTTCTCAAAGTGGTATGAAATTCAGGTACTGCAGAGTTTTGACTAGTTGAACTACTGGCTACATCTGTGATCTGTAAGACCTCCTGCAGGAAATCCTGAAGCCCAGGGAGAAGTGGAAATAAAACACACACCATTTAGGACATTAAGCTATGCAGTGGGGAGTCCAGAGCTAGATTTTTCTTAAGAGATTTTGAGTATTCAGCCCTTGCAGGGTACCCTTTTTATTCTGAACCTTAACTAACATAGGCACATTCTGAAATTATTCAGATCTGCTCCTTTTGAACTAGAGATATGTCAAATTATAAACTGAGAATGGCATGTTTACTCTGCAACTCTGTGCAATACGCTAAAAAATATAGCTGAGAAATCCCAAGCAGTCTTTTCTATGTGTCCATTCTGTAATTGTGCCTTTGCTTGTCATTGTTTTTCTTCTGACAGCCATAGGAATTCCCCAAGCCCCAAAGGCGCCTGGCTTTTGTAGGTGCGAACTGTAATACTTTCCTAGCTGGGTAGAACATCATTCTGGCCATATCTTCTGAGTTTCACCAACATCTTCTACATTAGTTTTACATTTGTGTAGCCACTTTGTGTTTAAGCCTGACTCGTCCAGGCATATCAATGCAAATAGAAGGATCTGTACATTCTTCAGTCTATTTAGCAGGAAGAGCTTGTTTTAGCAGGATTTGAAGGCATATTAGGTCATGGACTGTTAAAAAGTGTCTTGTCATGCTTAGATTAATTCCACCTTTGCCTCAACTTGCCACATATGCTGTAATGGAGTACCTTGTGTAGGTATTTGAACATTGATAAGCCACTTCTGTGATATAAAACCAATGTAAAGATTTCTGCTTAATAGATTGTCACTAATACATTGTCATAATTTTTTTTTGTGGAGAAGGGACTCTGGTTTTAAAACAGTGCTTAGTGGGAACACTGTTCCTTTACTCGAAGAGCATGGACACTCTGAGGGTGGAGCTTCTGCTCAAGGCGAGCACTAAGTGTTAGTGTTTGGTTTTGGAAGGATGAAATGCCAGCTGGTAAAATTTCTTCCAGTCTCCACTGCCGCTGTTGTGATGTAGCATCTATGGAGAGTGCGGCACCAGGAGGTGCATTGGAGGGGTTGCAGGGTCTTAGCCATCACTCAAGCACACCTGCGAGCCTGCTGCTGTTGCCAGAAGGGTCTCCTGCCAACCTCAGAGGAGTGTGAAAAGGGCTGGTTCCTTGCCCAGTACATGTGAGGGCAGAGGGTAGAATGCCTGCACTGGGCATGGTGTTGCCTGCCCTCAACCTGAAAAGCTTCCAAATAGGAAGGTGAGTCAGGGGCATCAGAAGCTTCTTTCTGTTTGTGTCAAAATGGCAATGAACTGTGAGTGACTTTAAACCAGAGAGAGGTGATGGCAGGAAGCAACTGGGCAGAGGGAGCCCTGCAGAGCTGCGCAAGTGGGAAGTTCCCTCAGGAACAGGGTTGGGAACATCTGGTGCTTCCCAGTGGCAAACCAGAGGGTCCAATGTCCCTGGGGCAGGTGACCAGTATCTAAGTTAAGTTGTGGGTTTCTGTGGATGTCCAGGTGGAGATCTGTGACAAATGGGGTTCCTTGAGGGTCCATATTGGGATTAATGCTGTTTAATATCTTCATCAATGATACAGATAGTGAGATCGAGGGCACCCTGCAAATTTGCAGATGACAACAAACCGAGTGGTGCAGTTGTTACACCAGAAGGATGGGCTGTCATCCAGGGAGGCCTGGAGAAGCTGGAGAAGTTGGACTATGTGAACCTCATGAGGTTCAACGAGGCCAAGTGCAAGATCCTGCACCTGGGATGGGACAATCTGTGCTTTCAGTGCAGGCTGGGTGATGATGTGACTGAGAGCAGACCTGCAGAGAAGGACTTGGGGGTGCTGGTTGATGAAAAGTTTGACATGAGCTGGCAGTGTGCATTAGCAGCCCAGGAGACCAGCCATATCCTGGGCTGCATCAAAAGAAGTGTGGCCAGCAGGTCAAGGGAGGGGATTCTGCCCCTCTATTCCACTCTTGTGAGACGTTACCTGGAGTACTGTGTCCTGTTCTGGAATCCCCAACATAAGAAGGATATGGAACTGTTTGGACAGGCCCAGAGGAGGGCGACAAAGATAATGTGAGGGCTGGAGCACCTCTGCTATGAGGACAGGCTGTGTGAGTTGGGCTCCTTCAGACAGGAGACGAGAAGGCTCCGGGGAAACCTTATAGTGGCCTTAGAGTACCAGATAGGGGCCTGGAGGAAAGCAAGGGAGGGCCTGTTCGGAAGGGCATGTAGTGATAGGATGAGGAGGAATGGCTTTAAATAGGAATGGGAAAGATTTATATTGAACACTAGGAAGAAATTCTTCCCTACAAGGGTGGTTGGTGAGGCACTGGCCTAGGTTGCCCAGGGAAGCTGTGGCTGCCCCATCCTGGGAGCCCAGGCTGGATGGGGCCTTGGGCAGCCTGGTCTGTGAGAAGTGTCCCTGCTATGGCAGGGAGTGGAACTGGATGGCCTTAAGGTCGCTTCCAACCCAATCCACTCTGTGAGTCCGTGACGCAGACGGAACTACATCTCCCAGGAGCCCTCGCGCGGGCGCGGCCCGGAAGCAGGCTGTCGGAAGCGGGCAGCCGGAAGCCGGAAGCGGGGCGCTCGGCGGGAAGCGGCAGGGCGCGGGGCAATGGCGCTGCCCAGGACGCGGCTGTTGGCGGTCAGCGAGGAGCTGGACGGAGCCGAGCTGGCGGCGCTAAAGTTCCTCAGTCTTCAGTACATCCCCATGCGGAAGTTGGAAAACATCCAAAGGGCCCAGGACTTCTTTGAGGCGCTGCAGGAGAAAGGCCTGATGGAGGCGGGGGACCTGTCCTACGTGAAGGAGCTGCTCTACCGCATCTCTCGGATTGACCTCCTGGAAGCCCAGATGGGGTCCAGCCGAGAGGAGATGGAGAGGGAGCTCCGCGTCCCCGGCAGGGCGAAGGTGTCGGCCTACAGGTGAGTGGCGGGCGGCTCGGGCTGAGCCTGACCCCAAACCTCCACCACGCCGGGGATGAGGCCTGGGAGCACGCAGGGGTCTTCGAGAGGCAGCAGGGACGAGCCTTTACTCTGCCTGGTAAAGGGCAGGAAGCGAAGCCGCACGGCTCTGAAATGCTGAGCCGTGTGCTGCAGAGCAGAGGGGCTCGTGCCAGTCTTTGTCTGCAACTTCTGAAAGTTTCAGCGTGGTTTTGATTTTTGGGAAAACCGAGCTCTTTTTAACTGCAGCTGAAAATGGTTTGGCTTCAGGTTATCCTGGGACTGACCTACCCCCAGCTAAAAAGGGAAAAAAGGGAATATGTGCTTCAGGGGGGACAGTTTAGGAGTACGGTGTTAAACTGTGCTGAGGGATGGGCTTAGGAACGTGATGAAAGAGTGTACTCTGCTTCTCCTTCTAGGTACCTGCTCTTTCAGCTGTCAGAGGACATCACTGAAGATGAGCTGAATTCTTTCAAGTTTCTTTTAGGGAAAGAATTACCAAAATGCAGGCTAAACCCTAAGGCTGTAAGGATTTCTTTTTTTTTTTCTTTTTTTAAATCTTAAATTATTATTATAAACTATAGAGTCATTTGGGTTGCTCTGAGGGGAATGAGTGTCACTCCTCGTATGGTGAAGACCATGAGAAAGAGGGTGTAGCTGGAAAGGGATTGTTGGCTCTCCAGTGCACATGGGGCTTGTCTGTACTCGTGTTCTGTGTAGTTCTTGCAGCAGTGCCCTAGTCCAGAAAGAAAGGGCCAGCCCTTTGTGTTTAAGCTCCGTACGGGCTGTGGGGGACTTTGGGTCTTTGAGCAGTGAAAGACGGATAAGCACATTCACTCATCTTGCCCAACTGATTTTCTTTTGGTTGCTTTCTGAGCCACTGCCAAAGAAAGAAGACTCCCTCTGTGGCTATTTATTTTTTTTGTTCTGTTGATTTCCAGACTCAGAAAATACAGACCTAAGCAGCAGATCCTTACTTGGACTTCACAAATAGTTTTGCAGGAGACCCAGCTGCTCTTATAGTATCTCAGTCCGCAGTTCTGACTGTGGAGGACTCTGTTCTGTCTAGTGAAAACTCCTTTAGCATTTTCCTTCTTTTCCTTGGGGAGAGACTGTAACCATGTAGTGGTTCTAGTAAATCCTTGGGGTCACCACTGTGCTTTGCCACTCACTGGCAAGAGCTCCTGTCCCTTGGGCATGGGTCCCTTTTTCCTCCAGAGCAATCTCTACACCATACTCGCATGGCTGTACTCAGTTTTGCCATTGCTCAAGATGATCACTACAGTAATTCTTGTATTTCAGTTAAGTGCACAAAGTAGCCACTGGCAGTCAAAGAGTGAAGACAGGCTTTAAAAATGACATTCTATACTGCTCTATGATCACCATTAGATCTCCTCGAGTACATGTTATTTGATCTCGATATCTCTGGGCTACGGAAGGGAAATAAATATGTTTTGAGAAGATGCTTGTACTTATAGGTTCTGTTAAACTAGGATAATTGACTGAGTTGAGGTCTCAACTGAGCTACCAGTCAGCTGGACTGACTTTCTGGATCCTGTGTGTTGTCAGAACATCAAGAGCTGAGTTGCTTGTGCACATGCCGCAGCTTCCATCCTGGTGGCAGCGTAGATGTGCCCTGAGAGCAAACTACCTGTCTGATTACACAGGCAATGCTCGACGTTTTCATTGAGATGGAGAAGAAGGGGATTCTGGGAGAAGAGAACCTAAGTAAACTGAAGACTCTCTGTGCAAACATTAACATCAGCCTGTTGAAGAGAATTGAAGAATATGAATTAAAATTTGGTAAAACAAAACAAAATGGCCTCTTTCCTGTACTTATCCTTGAAGTGACACATAGTGATTGTACAGGATTAATAATGAATTCTTTTCAGGTGAGGAAGAGATGATCGTCACAGAGGAACAGAGGGGTGGCACAGGAGGCCCTGAAGGTAATTGAAACTCTCAAAAAATGAATGTTTAGATTTTTCACCCTTCATCTTTTGGACTCATTGTGCCACTTGCATCTCACTTCTTTACACAGGTGCCCCCCTTAAAAACAATCAATTATCCCGTTACTAATTGATCACAATACATTATACTGTTTTTTACATTTATTGATTATCTAGTGGTTTTTAGCTAACAGGAACAGCTGTTTGCACACAGTTCAGTGTTTTTGGAGAGCAGTTTTAACCCAGGAGGTACTTGTAGAGATGGAGAATAGTAGCAGAGCTTCTTTTCTTTCTCTAGGGCTACATTCTGAAATTAAACCTTTTTGTCTGTATTCAGCCCTTGCCAGATGGCCAGTGACATCTGTGGCACCTGATGCTCCTGGCAGTTGGGATGAATCTTACCAGGTAAGTCAGTTTGTTTCTTAGAAATACGGTCTTTTTGTCTCTTGGAAAATATCATCCCTCCATGAGGCCAGCAGTTATTATAATAAGTCCAACTGTTAAAAGCACTGTATATAAGAAGGAAAACAAACCACTTGGCTTCAGAACAAAGGATATTACAAAGTCATGGGCAGCAGCTCCTGCAGCGTTCAACTTAGGAAGCATTTGCAAGGGTGGCAAGATAGGCTGAGTTTATTAAACCCGGAAGGGTGCAGTTGGCAGGAGGCCGGGCACAGAGAAGTGGGTGAACACAGCGCCCCACATGGGCTAAGCACAGTGGTGTGTGTCTGGAGGGATGCTGTCCTGCTGCCGTGTCCTACCAGGCCCTGGGAGCAAAGCTGTGTGGGGAGGACTTGCCACCTAGAGAAAAAGCCAGCCAGCTCTGAACCCTGCTGTGCCACTAACGAGAGCAGAGGAACACCCAGAGGACAGTGCAGTAGTTTCACCAGTTGTCTCTCTTTTCAGCAGCTTGAAGTTTACAAAATGACTAGCCGGCCCCGTGGAGTGTGCCTGATTCTGAATAATCACAATTTTGCAAAAGCCAGGGAAGCAGTGCCGGAACTCAGACGCATGAAGGATCGGAATGGAACAGATGTGGACGCAGGTACAGTGAATGTTAAAGATGAATTTGCGTATCTTCAAAAACAAAACTAATTTCTTTTTCTGTACTAAAGGTCTGAATTTCATAGAATAATAGAATCATAGAATAGTTTGGGTTGGAAGGGACCTTAAAGATCATCCAGTTCCCCTGCCATAGTCAGGGACATCCTACTTGATCTAGGATACTTTCATAGTAGTGACTGCGTCGTCTCAGTTTCCTGTGCTGACAAATCCTAATAAACTTGCCGAGCTTTTACTGGCTGACTCGGAACAATTCACTAGCATTTTGCTGTTTTACTGAGTTTACTGCAGCCTTAAGCGTCAGTCTCGGCCTGGGCTTTACAAGCCGTGCTGGCTTTGTGTCACCGTTATGTGTGCCACTTCTAAAATATGCGGAATCGGAATCAGAATTGCTGCTGAACCATAACTGGGTGTTAGTTGTTTAAAAAAGGGGAAATCGGGACATTGGAATTCAGGGACTCTGATATCTTGCTATTCAGATGCCCTGATTTTAGCTGCAGCAGCAACTTGGCTCACTGCAGGTCCTAGGTTCTGTGGGATGGCTGTATTTGTGCTGTCTCTGCTAAGAGAGAAGATCCCTCAATGGGCCTTCCCTGATTAAACTGAACTCCAATTTAATTCAAGAGTCAGAGTGCAAGGTTTCTCTTCCCATGATACAGGCACTACCCAAATAGGTCGTGCCTTTTCCTCGTAGGTAAAGCAACTACACTGCTCAACACCTTTGGAGATGAATGGAATAGCTGTAAATTGGCTGGGGGAAGGAGATACAGCTTGCTTAATATTTCTGCAGGCAATACTAAACAGCAAGATCACAAGGAAACATTTTAATGAGAATTAAAGGACCTCAGTAGATGTGATTAGTGACTACACTACTAGATTATTTTCAAGAGCAGGCATGTAACTACCTTGATAGTAGTGTGGCAGGGTTTTAAAAAGGATCATTCCTGTCTAGGAATGCAGTTTGCAGTTCCAGAGTCCAACTTTTGTATAATGAAATGACGTCAAATCTTCTGTTTTCTTTCCAGCGGCTCTGCGAAGAGTCTTTAGCAAGCTTCATTTTACAATAGAAGAATACAAAGACCTCACCGCAGAGGAAATCCGTAAGACTGTGAACATCTACAAATGTGAAGACCATAAGGACAAAGACTGTTTTGTTTGCTGTATCCTGTCTCATGGAAAAAAAGGCATTATCTATGGTGTCGATGGGCAGGAAGTACCTATCCAGGAACTGACGACTTCTTTCACTGGACGGAATTGCCGCTCACTTGCTGGAAAACCGAAAGTATTTTTTGTTCAGGCCTGCCAAGGTGATGCTTGCCAGAAAGGTGTGACCATTGAAACAGATTCTGGAGAGCAAGATTCTTGTATAGAAACAGATGCAAGATTTCAGCTTGACTGCATCCCCACAGAGGCAGACTTCCTCCTGGGCATGGCTACCCTGCAAGATTATGTTTCCTACAGAAGCACAAGGCAGGGGACTTGGTACATTCAGGCATTATGTCAGCACTTGGAGTACAGCTGTCCTCGGTAACTATGTTTCCATAAGTTGGTGTTTTGACAACATCTGTGTTTTCCTTATGAATGACAGGACTTTGATTTGGATGCAGAAGTAGGTGTTATGCAGCAGGAGTGCTTCCTCAGAGTGGAAACAGTGATGCAGATAATTCAAAGCTGTTTATCTAACCGCTTCAAAGCCTGTGTAAAACAGGAGGCATCAGCACTGGTAGAGATCAAGATAGACGAGAATTTTTCTGATGTTAACTACGCCCCTAATAAAAAACTTGTGTTTTTGCAGAGGAGAAGATATTCTCACCATCCTGACAGCAGTGAATCAAGAGGTGAGCAGAAAGACTTGCATGCCGAACGCAGAGAAGCAGATGCCGCAGCCCAGTTTCACGCTGAGGAAAAAGCTCATCTTTCCAGTCAACTAAATGGGAGGCTACTGCATGACAGAGTAATCTGCAGTACCCTGGCTGCTATCAGCTGAGTATTTTATAAAACAACAGACTGCTGTCTGCTCTTAGCACAAGAGCAAATGTTTTTAAATTAGTGTTAATACATATGAAACTTTATACTTCACAGCATCTCTGAGCTGGTCTCTGTTTTGTGATTTGATAACTAACCTATGGTCTGATAGTGTCCTCTATTAGCTGTTCCTTTAGTAAGATATCTTTGCAGTGCAAACTTTAGGACAACTGTTATGAACCCTTGTGTATTTTATGCCTAACTTTAGCAAAATAAAGGAGTGGCATTGCCAGAAATTTTATAGGATATAATCAGCTCATGTCAGTGTGTTGGTTTTTGGTTTTTTTGACTTCTCCGCCCCACTTACTTAAAATAATTTTTAGGATCTTGGTACACCTCAAGGAAGAGTCAGGCCCTTGGCTTCCGACATCCTCAGCAGCACGGGGCCGCATCTGTATTTTAGATGATCCTTTATGCAGAGTAGTCTTCAACCGTGAAAGTCGGTTGGTCAGATACAGTCACCTTGTGTTCACTTACCTTGCTGATCTGAGTCTTACTTGTGGGCCCAGCAAAAGAAGTTGCTGGAGTAACCAGCTCTTGAAAAACATTTTTATATTGCCTCCTGTGGTTAGTGTGCGTGCAGAACAGGGAGTTTTACAAGCTCTGAGTAGAAGCTAAAGCTTTGTTAGCCTCTCTGTTTTATTTTGAATCAGGTCTTAGACCCTCATTACAGATTTCAGCATTAGTAATGGTACCAGGGTAGGTGTTTATTTAACTGAACAGATTGATCTTCACTGAAATTTAAGAGCCTGAGTCCTTCCCTGAACTCTTCTGCTGTATACCGCTTTCTTTAGTACCAGTTTGTGTCTGCAAAGGTAAAGGTGGTTGTGGAAACAAGCAAATTGGTGCTTCCATGTTCTAGGAGTAATTGCCCAAAACAGTCGTTGTTGATGCTTGTTTAGGGAATCATCATGAGACCATGGCCAATTGTACTGAAGCAGGGGTAGCTCAGAGACAGAAGTTTGTTTATTCCTTGGATGTGGCCAGAAATATGTAATCCACCACTCATCTCAACACTGTTTTCGGCACAAACATAGCACCCCCCTGCCAGCTTCTATGAAGATAATTGTACCCTAGCCAGAACCAGTACTCATTCTGTCTTTCCAGCTAATCGAAAGATTTCTGCTGGAAGCACAGCTCCTCTTGGCTTATCCAAACCAACACACTGAAAGCTCAACTGCAGGAGCTATGGGTATTTTTGGGTGGAGACTCCGACCCCCACAAAAAGTCTTATTTGTATTCAGTTCTCTGTTGTATAGAATACTATTTAAGGCCTTTGCTCCTGGGAGACACTCAAAAGTCATTTCTTGTAGCAGTGTGGCTAATGAGAAGAAAAAGAAGGGAGGTGAAGGCACTTCCAAATCTTACCTGGGCAGAATCACTACAGAATTTCTTTTCAGAATTGCCAGTGTCCCATTGTTCTGGAAGGCATAACAAACCTATTTTCTCCAGGAAGCTCTTCCTTGCACCTTCCTCAGGCTGCCTGGGATGGTGTGGTTACTTCTAGCTCTTTTTCTGCATGGTCAGAGGGTTTACAACTCTTCTCTTTCTACATCCAAAGCAGTAGAGACAAAGGCGGGGGGGGAAAGGCCTTCCCCACACTCTGTACACTCTATGAAGTTGCAACAGCTGAACTCCTCAGCCACGGCTGTTTCAGCTGAAATCCCTCGAGTTCAACAGGAACTGGGATACTGACATCAACTTTCTTTTCATGTGCATCATGAACAGCTTTGACAGAGAGAGAAGCACACACATAGCCAGAAATCTGAACTCTGCCAGTATCTAGCATTCCTTTGGTTCTGTTTGGCTGCCTCTGGCCCCAATGCTTCACTGGGGAACACGCTTCTGTCAGGTCATTAGTTGGTAACACAGGCCTTTGTTCTGAGGACACATGAATACAAATGCAAACGTGTTAAGTACTTGTGTGCAGTGAATATTAGGGAATGATGCAAGTTACCTACTTGCTAGTGATGGAAGATTGGTCGACATCTCTTGCAACCCAGGTACTGATGGTCCAGCAGGCATCTCGATCCTGCCTACCCATTTATACGCGTGGCAATTTACAGAGAACAGAGGGAAGATAACATCTCAAAATGTCCAATTTACAAGCTTCAGCCTGTGAAAAGCTGAGCTGGAAAGTTAGATTCAGTCTGACCATCGTGCAATCTCTCTCTTCTCATGCTGGAAAAATAAGAAAGCTAAATAAGTGCATGATACTTCCCATAGGCTAGCAGTGGTTCTTGGTTCTTTGAGGTGTCTTGCAGACAGGCTACTAGAAGAACCACTGTCAGTAATTGTTAGACTAATACAAGCAAGAACCTGATAAATGCAAGTCAGTGCTGTACCCATTCTGTATTGCTGCAGGAACTGAGTGCTTTAGGGAAAATGATCACAACCTTCCAGCCTGCAATGTCAGCACAGGGGCTTGTGCTGGAGGTGCTAAGCACAGCCCTGGGTGGACACCAGCAACACACCTCTGTGCTAAGAGGACTTCAGTGAGATACACAAAGGGAGTTCTCTTCAAGGGTAAAGAGCTTGGGTTTGATCCCTAACCCAATTTTACCTCAAATATAGAAGATGACATAACATCAGCTGCTGAGATGGGAAAACAGCAACTAATGATCATGTTAGCTGCTGTGAAATAACAGGAGGGAAAAAAGTCAAAACACAAAAAAAACTCAAACCCCAAAGAACCAGAAAATATGAACACATTCCTTTAAGGCTGAGGCTCACATTCAGATATTCTGTCTAGAAGTTGAAGTTCTGCATTGGTGAAGTGTTTAATCCTTAACTAAAGGCTTTGCAAATGGTGGCAGCAGCACTGTCAGCAATCTGCTCTCTAAGCATCACACACTGACTGCACCAAGTCTGACTACAGCTCCTACTGCACATCTGCCACCTTAGAATCATAGAATGGTTTGGGCTGGAAGGGACCTCAAAACCCATCCAGCTCTAAACCCCCTGCCATGGGCAGGGACACCTCCCACCAGCCCAGGCTGCCCAAGGTCCATCCAACCTGGCCTTGAACACCTCCAGGGATGGGGCAGCCACAGCTTCCCTGGGCAACTTGGGCCAGTGCCTCACCACCCTCCATGGTGAAAAAATTCCTCCTTATGTCCAGTCTGTCCCTCTCCAGTTTATACCCATTGCCCCTTGTCCTACCACCACAAGCCTTCGTGAACGGTCCCTTCCCAGCTTTCTTGTGGCCCCTTCAGGTACTGGAATGTTGCTATAAGGTCTCCTAGGAGCCTTCCCCAGGCTGAATGAGCCCAACTCTTTCAGCCTCATGTGGGAGGTGCTCCAGCCCTCACATCATCTTTGTAGCCTCCTCTGGACCCATCCGAACAGTTCCATATCCTTCTTATGTTGGGGATTCCAGAACAGGACACAGTACTCCAGGTGAGGTCTCACAAGAGTGGAATAGAGGAGCAGAATCCCCTCCCTTGACCTGCTGGCCACACTTTTGATGCAGCCCAGGATATGGCTGGTCTTCAGAGCACACATTGCCTGATTACACTGAGCTTCTCATCAATCAGCACCCCCAAGTCCTTCTCTGCAGGGCTGCTCTCAGTCACATCATCCCCCAGAGCCTGCATTGAAACCACAGATTTTACCCTAAGCCGTTAAAAGTGGCAAGCACAACAGCAAATAGCCCAGCTGAGCCTGATCAAGCTTTTAAATCAATTTGTCAGCTTTTAAATCTACCACTTGTGCAGCTATCAACTCACGAACCCTGTGTACAGTGTAACAATCACTAAATTTTAGCCAGAAAAGGCCTACTTTTAGGTTTACTCTACAACCCTGTAGTGTAGAAGATAACATCTGGAACAAACCACACAAGATGACCAATATACTGAAAAATGGCATGTTATACATGTTTATTATCAAATTCACATTCCACTATGAAACAACAATAAGTGCAAAAAGCAGATGAAAACACACCACGAAGGTCTGTTCAAACATTGTGTGTAGTCCCCTCGTGTAACAACAACCAAACGAGGCTCAAATGCACCATTTTCCTTCCCTCCCTGCTGCTGTTTGACTCCACTGGACTTCAAACTTTGACCACAAGTATCTTGACCATGCAGGTGTCAATGAGGTTATTAAAAAGAGCAAAACTAGAAAGCTATATACTTGTGCTTGGTTTAAGGCAATCTGAATAAAGGTAGATACTACAAGAATTTCCTTCTGTCTCTTAACACTCACAAGCACAGCTAAGTCTGTCCTTTCTAGCATCTGTTCATCTCGAACCTGCTAGATAACAGAACCTTTCCGACATGCAATTCTCCATTACTTCCAGTTCCACCTCCC
Source organism: Piaya cayana (assembly GCA_013389865.1). NCBI lineage: Eukaryota > Metazoa > Chordata > Aves > Cuculiformes > Coccyzidae > Piaya > Piaya cayana. The sequence continues at coordinate 458,079 of WAAB01006418.1, read as the reverse complement.
ACTCACCCAAATGACAGTTGTGCAGCATCAAAAGATTTTGTGCAGGATTGCAGCTACCTTAGTCATGCAGATTTGTCCTCCTGTTTGGGAGGCAACAGAAGCCATATCAGTTCCTAGAATGATGGCAACTTTTAGTACGTTCTCAGAAACATGTATATGTTATTCAAAAATGTTTATTTTTTTAGGTTTTGGAACAAACCGGTAAACTTTGACGAAGAACCAGTTTTCCCTGTTGCTGCAACCTAGGCACAAAATGCCTGTGACCACCCAAAGGTATAAATGCACAACAGCAATGCTGCACCACGCATCAGCCAGCTGGATAAACACACAAACACAAGGCAATACGGATGTTTCCATTTTCTCTGCACATTGTGTAAAGTATCTGGTGCTACATTATCCTACAGAAAACAAACAGACAAACCAATCTCTCAACATATCCACAATATTGTTTGAACTGAACCTGCTTATATTGTTGGACTATGGAATACGTAGCATCCCAAAGAGAAACATGCAGTTAATTAATGCGCTTTTAGATTAACTTCAAGTGAAAACACATCTGCAAAGGAATTCTGATTTAGTCAATTAGCCGCTTCTGCTGCTAACACACAGAATGATCCACTGACAAGAGTTCTCTAAGGAAGCTTGTTAGAAACAGTGCAATACCTTCAAAAACTGATCTGTAGCTTACATGTACCCCTAGAATAAACACATATAAAAGGACAAGCTTTTAATATGCTGTACACTTCTTTGTTGATACCAAACTATCTGATCTTTTATCAACTCATTCCTGTTGTTCCCCTAGAAGTTACAAATACACAGCAGACTCACCCGTCTGAGAGCACTGGAGAGCAAAATTGCCTCCCCCATTCCTCTCTCTTGCCTTATTTAGCCTGGTAAGACCCATGTACAGCTAAGTGCAGACAAGCATAAATACTTACATGGAGAAATTAAATATTTTTCTTTTAAAACCAAAACTAACCCATATATAGTATTTAAAAATAAAATTCATCTTTTATAAGAGTAAGATTTTGCTTTGAGAGCAAAAGGCAGCTCCAGGAGTTCCTGAATATTTCTGTGCGCTGCTGACAGGCTAAGTTTCTGCTGAGAAACCCTGTGCAAGTTTGAAGTGGTTACTCCTTTTCCCTTTACAAAAGATGACCATTATATCAGTCATCAGAAGACCTACAGAACTGTAAAAGCAGAAAGGCCACATTACAAGTTTCCTATAAACCAGGTTAAGAGTCTTTCTTTCCCTGCCCTACTCCACTCAGCCCCTGCAGCAAAACCAGTGCTGATGATGTTAGAGCAAATGTGTATAATTACACTGATGTTTCACACCACGCACCCAGACAGGTCCTGGCTATGCCTCACAGACACTGACACAAGCAAGGTAAACTCTGCTCTACCTAACTATGTGGAAACAAAACTTGAAAATAATTTTAAATGTTGTTAGTTACAGAGAAAAATTACATTAAGATTAAAAATCTACTCCCATTATGGTCACTAACCAAGACCCATTCCTCTGAGGTATTTTGGGCAACCTTTTTTCTTCTTTAAGTTACACTGTACCTATGGTATATTACTCAGTCAGGACTAGAACCCTGGTCAGGAAGGAATCCAAAAAGCAGCAGGGGCAGTAATATTTTGCCGATTACCATTCAGATATCAAATTTCCAAACCAGACTTCTCTTTTGAGATGGAAAGTCAACCTCAGCTTTCTTCAGAACCACTCTCCATCATGAAAACACAGGGTTCCAATGTAGACAACACTAACACGTTCATGAAAATGCTACAAAGAACATTAGCTTTCATAGTCCTGTTTCTGAATATAGACTGGCAATTTTGCTTGAAGTCTTTTACACAAAATCCAGCCTAAAATCAGAAATAAGTGAATGAAAGGCATGAAGTTTACTGAAGAACTCTCAAATATACATGTCTACCTGTTGAGAGAAGAGTCAGGTTACTGATTTTCCGACACTTGTCTTGAAGTAAATGCTCCTCACTCAGGTCAAATAAAAAGAAACCAGGAATCAAGCATCTTGTTTTTATTTCCCTTCTAAAGCCTGAAAAGTGCCTGAGATGGTTATTTGTCTGTGCAAAAATATCTGCATTAAAAAAGATGCACAGTTCACTTTGGAAAGAGGTCTTAGCTTGATGTTTTCACCCTAGCTACAGTTTCCTGCTGCTTAATTCTCATTCATTACACCTTCTGCTGTGTGCTTCAGAAGCTCTGGAAAGAAATTAACTTCTGTGAATACCTCAGTAGCACAACTGCACTCTTTCAAAATACAAATCCTGGCCATGAGTTTCTGTGCTCGTAAACAGATTTTGTTGCAGACAGCTGAAGGTTCTCTCCCCTGAGAGGAGTTCAAAAGAGCAGTTTCTGAAATGGAAAATAAAAGAATTTTAAAAAATGTTAAAAAATCCAAGTTTTTGTATTTGCCTGCTACAGAGAGGAACTTGGACCAATAATGCTGGTCAGACTGACAGTTATGTTAATATTATATTTAAATGATACAGCCTGATTGATAACAACTAGTAAAATACTATGGTTGTATAGCAAAAAAAAATAGAACAGCACCTGCAGAAGAGTTCAATACATACAGCTGCAACGGTAAAAAAACTGAAAATTGTCTACAATGGTCTTTTATTTTTGCTTAAATTAAGACAGACGCTAAAGGGGAGTCCCAAAACTAAGCTTTGGTTTCTTCTAATTTTCCACAAAAGCCTTCTTCCTCAAACCCAAGCAGTGTTCTTTTTCTCCTTGATCCCAATGTCTCTCTCTCCCACACCTGGAACATACACGTGCCTTCTCCAACTCTTCTGTAACACATCCAACAATGCCCGTACTGGATGTTTTTCCCTCATGTATCACTTACTAGAAGTCAACCATTTTTCAGACCAGTCAGTCCTCCTTTAGGATACCCATTTTTGATGACTGTGTGCAAACTGGAGCTCCCAATACTCCAATCATTGCTGGAAGACTCTGGTTCCTTCTCAGACCTGCCATGCTACCTGTATTTAAAAACACAGCCGAATCCTGTCTCTGCAAAGTAACCTCTGGCCTCTGATTCTTCCTGTGGTTCTGTGTCTCAGGGGGCTTGATCACCCTGGCAAAACCCAGCTTCTTCAGCCTGTCCACGAGGTTCATCTTCAGCTGGCCTATGTCCGGAGCATTACGGGAGGGCTTTAGGCCATACAGTTCTTGCAAGAATGTTTCTGCTGGTCGAGAAGCAAGGAAATTTTCTGAGTGATTCACTCGAGGCTCAAATGGTGGAGGGGAAGGACAAGGTGAACGAGAGGGAGAATTTGGTGGAGTAGAAGGAATGGGGAGAGTTCGAGGGGGCTGCTGCAAAGGCAGTTTTTCTAATACAGGGCTATCATAGACCTTGGCAGAGATGCCTCGTTCTTGCAAAAGTTTAGCCAGACTACTCGTGCTGCTGAAAGTAGTGGTTGAACCTCTTCTGTTGGTGAGAAATTCTCCAATACTAAACCTGTAAGAAACGGCTGGAGTGCTCACTACTGCATTTCCAATACTGCTGCCAGTATTTCCAAATGAAAATGGGGCACCCATCGAGCTGAAATAAAATAAAAACAAAAGAAAGAAGATGCACACATTAGACGTCTTTACACTTGCTCAGCTCTGTATTTGCCTTTTAGCATACAGAAGGCTCAAGGAAACATAAACTATGATGGTTTCAGAATTATTGTTCTGCAAAATATTTAGAAGAAAATACTTACGTTGACAGAGAGGTTTTGGTGTAAGTACCAAGGAATCTACCTTCTGTGGTCAGACAGAATATCAACATAGGTGTCCAGTAATAACTTAGTTTAAGACAATTATGACACAATCAGGGGAAAAAGATTCTGGTAGTATTAATATTGTTTTTACAATAGGTATAGGGCACAGGGTATTTGCTATTAAAGAGCATACATCTACTTTCTTTAGGTGAACTCTCACTGTAAAGAACTGCAAGTTTCTCCATTGTAATTATCACTTATTTGTGTGAGCAACATCCTCAACATACAGCTGCATCCAGCGACAGGATGGAGAGTTCTGTGGTGGGGGTGGCCATTAAAGGCCATGGGGCGCTTCCCTGAATGGGGAAAAGCCTAAAAAAATCGATCAGGGGTCTGTGCTAAGCTCCTGGCTCCATGGCCGTTCCCGAGCAGTGCCTGATGGGAAGGGGCAGTCCCGGAAGCTACCACGGGGGATTTAAAGGTCCTTAGGGAGCACAGGTGAAGATGAGTGGGGCAAAGAGGAGGGGGGCAAAGAGGAGCGGGGCTCGTTGAAACAGGGCAGTTTAAGCGGGCAGGGCAAACAGGCAGGGCGCAGAGAGGGGCTGGAGCCCGGCCAGAAGGGACTGAGGACCATGGTGGCTACCCATCAAAAGATTAAGGCTGCACCAAGCACGATGGAAGCTGCCATGCAGGCAGAGCCCCAGTGGGTACATGCAGCTACCCAGACACTGGGCTGCAGACAGTGCCCCCCTCCCCAGCAGCTCACACCTTTGGCACTGGCTCCACCTGTGGAAGCTGTGCTCGGGTGGGGGAGCTCCTTCATTTGGTGAAAGAGCTGAGGAAAGAAGTGGAAAGGCTGAGGACCATCAGGGAATGTGAGAGGGAGATAGATCACTGGAGCAGGGCCCTCTCACAGGCTACCAGAGCCAGTAAGGCTGAGCACCACCCACCGGTAAGCTGCAAGGCTGGAAGAGAGAGAGATGGGGAATGGCAGCAGGTTACTGTCTGGAGAAAGACACCTGCTCCCCCCTCCCAGATAACTAACCCCTAGATGCCCCTGGGGAACAAATATGAGGTGCTGCAGGTGCACCCCATCCCTAAGGATGAAGAGGACTGAAACCACAGCCTGGAAACACTTCCAAAGCTCCGCCATCCTGACACAGCCATAAAAACATCCTCTGTAAAAAAGAAGAGGAGGGTGATTGTCTTGGAGGATTCCCTTCTTAAAGGAACGGAGGGTCCCATCTGCAGACCGGACCCGCTCCAAAGGGAGGTCTGCTGCTTGCTGGGAGCATCAGTAAGGGACATTACTAGAAAACTTTCGTCCCTGGTCAAGGACACACATTACTACTTGCTATTAGTATTTCAAGTTGGCAATGAAGACATAGAGCATAGAAAGCCTAAAGCTGTTAGGAGGGACTTCAGGGCTCTAGGGAGAATGATCGAGGGCTCTGGGGCACAGGCAGTAGTTAGCTCCATTCCAATACTGAGGAATGACGAGCAGGAAGTGAGGAAGAAGAAACTGATTAATGACTGGCTCAGGGACTGGTGTGAAAAGAGGAGCTTTGGGTTCTTTGATCATGGGGAGGCCCGCGCACCCCCAGGCTTTCTTACTAGGGATGGGACATGCCTGTCTCCTAGGGGGACTAAAGCCCTCTCCAAAAATCTAGTTAAGCTCATAAATCAAGCTTTAAACTAGATGTGAGGGGGGAGGGGATGGAGGTGTGCTGGCTAGGACCACCAGTATATCACTACTAAGTATGAGGGGACGAGTGCACCTGGGGATGGTATGCAGGAAACTGGCACTGTGGCCTTAGTTAACTCAAGGACCACTCAATTGGGAAGAAACCCTATTACGAGGGCTGTAGGTTTGCCAGCCCAGCTGAAGTGCATTTACACCAATGCACTTAGCATGGGAAACAAGAAGGAGGAGTTGGAAGCTGTGGTAGGGCAAGGAGACTACGATGTCGTTGCCATTGCGGAGACGTGGTGGGATGACTTGTATAACTGGAGTGCAGCTATGGTGGGGTATAAACTCTTCAGGTGGGACAGGAAGGGTAGGAGAGGTGGCAGGGTAGCTCTCTATGTTAGAGAGTGCTTTGATACCCTTGAGTTGGATTATGGTCAGGAAGGGACTGAGTGCCTGTGGGTAAAAATAAGAGGAGACCATGGGCAGGCAGATATTGTGATGGGAGTCAAGAAGCAGCAGCTGATGAGCTCTTCTACAAACAACTGAGAGTAGTCTCAAGATTGCTACCTCTAGTCCTTGTGGGAGACTTCAATTTCCTGGATATCGTCTGGGAGTATAACACACCAGAAAGAAAGCAGTCCCGGAGATTCCTGGAGTGTGTGGAAGACAACTTCCTTGCACAGCTGGTGAGGGAATCGACAAAGGACAGCCGCCCTCCTGGACATACTGTTCGTGAACAGAGAAGGCCTTGAGGGTTGGAGGACGCCTGGGGCAAAGTGATGATGAGATGAGAGAGTTCTCAGTGAAGAGTGAGATGAAGAAGGAGGTCAGCAGAACAGTTGCGTTCAACTTTCAGAGAGCAGACTTTGGACCGTTCAGAAGGCTGGTCAGAAAAGTCCCATGGGAGGTGCTACTCAAGGGCAAGGGAGTCNGCACAACCCCAGGGGTTGGAGAAGCAGAACAAGGTTCCCACGATCTAAGAGGAGGTGGTTAGAGACTTTCTTGCCCAACTAGATGTCCACAAGTCTATAGGGCCGGATGGAGTCCGCCCAAGAGTTTTGAGGGAACTGGCGGATGTGCTTGCCAAACTCCTTTCTATCACCTTCCAGCGGTCCTGGATGACTGGGAAGGTACCACAAAGGCTTGTAGTGACAGGATGAGGGGGAATGGCTATGAACAGGAGAGGAGCAGATTTAGGCTAGGTATAAGGAAGAATTTCTTCACTGTGAGAGTGGTGAGGCACTGGCCCAGGTTGCCCAGGGAAGCTGTGGCTGCCCCATCCTGGGAGGTGCTCAAGGCCAGGCTGGATGGGGCCTTGAGTAGCCTAGTGTCCCTGCCCATGGCAGGGGTGTTGGAACCAGATGGGCTTTGAGGTCTCTTCCAACCCAAACCATTCTATGATTCTGCGTGTTCCCCAGCTGCCTTGAACCTTTCTAAAACTGGCCCAGATATCAGAAGCCAGAAAGCAACTGTTTATTCCTATGCAGCAACTCTTAATATGTCAGCAGTCACCATACCTGGGAGTAACTTGAGTGACATCAGACGGGTGAAGGATCCTACAGGTAGTAAAGGTAAATGTGGAATTCGTGGAAGACAGACACTTCCCTGGATTCGAGGCTGCAACGTGGAGAATTGACATCCATTCAAGGTAAAAATAAAGACAGGTAAAGACTGATCAAAGCAAATTTTAAGACAATGTCATTATCGCTGCTAATATATTTTTCACAGTAAAGAACAATTACGGCATTGTCACAAGTCAAAGGACTTTACATTGAGGAAAAAACTATGAGAAAAAAAAATAAAAAGGGAAAATAATCTAACCATGCACCTTACCAGTGAGTGGTATTGCTGCCGAAGTAATAGGTGGTAGGAAAATTCCTCCCACTGGCTTTGCCATCGTATGTTTCTTTTCCTCTGGGAAGGAGTGTTGCACTTGAAATGTTATACCTCCTTCACCTTCTTCCCCATCATCCTCCTCGAGGTCAGAGATGTGGTACACAGTATCATCAGGCAGAAGGGTAAAACCCTTTGTAACAACACCAGGTCTTGGGTCAAGAATGGTGCCTAGGTTGGGCTGAGCAAGCTGCTGCCAGTGAAACAGGGTCTGAGATCCTAGGATGACAAAAGAGAGCCAAGTCCCAGAGAGCCATTACCTGCTATTGTATCAAGCTACAGGAACTCATGATCAGAACAACTCAAGCCAACTGGTGCCAACACTGTGATACACACAATGCACTTGGATGGCAACACCACAAAAACACTTTATCAGAAAGCCAAGTAGAAAGTGATACCGATGAGCTAGTTGGCATCTGGCTTACTAAGTATTGCAGACCATAACCAGCTACACACACATCAATGATGATTGAGTTGGCAAATTAAAGTAAAATCTTTTTCTGATAATGAGTGAAGGAAGATGATCCTCTTACCTTCAATGGGTTTGACAATTTGCAATTTTTCTGGTAGGAGGACACGGAGATTACTAGAGCTGCCAGAGAGATCAGTGAATTCTGAGTTTGTACCCAGGGAAAAACAGCTTTCTGTTGGTGTACTGCAGTCACTAGCCCCTTCTTTCTGCTCAGCCAGCAAATGCACTTTTCGCTCCCATTCCTCCTGAAAGAACTGCTTCTCACTCAGGTAGTTCTGACGTCGGAGAGAGAGCCTGTGTAGAGCTCTGACTAAGTCATTGTCTCCAGGGGTTCCCGGCTGGCCAGGATTATGAGTGTCTCTGTGAGAAACATCAAATCATAATAGATATTAAGGCCACTGAAGTAACAATTTCTCTCCTACACAGCAGAGGGCCAGTCTGGATTTAGTTTTTAATCAATTAGTTTAGAAAGAAGATAACAGGCTGTATTTCCTACTTCAAAATCTTCTCAGAGCTGCTGCTCTGGGTCCTCTGTGTGTGGCGCTCCAACTGATGTACACCAGACTCGAAGGGCTTTGCAGTCATAACAACATTTGATCGATTAGATCCAGGGATTGGCAATGGGACAGGAAAGGAAGAGCAACGGCCACGAGTGACATTAGCAACCCTGACAGTGTCAAATACTCGTTTCTGTTGACATCTGCAGAAAAGACAAGCAAATAAATGTAGTTTACAGAAGCATTTTTAAAAAGATATAATAAAGAAAAAGCTCTGAACAGTAGACTTCCAAAAGTCTGCAGAGATCTGACTAAAGAGATATAAGCACAAAAAAATAAGATTACCTAAGATATTAATCTTTTCAGGAGTATTGCTCTATAAAATACTAGAATTACTGCTTACTTTGACCCAACAGACCTAAAGCTCTATTGATAAACACTTGAGAACACTCAGGAGCATGTATTTTATTTATTTAATTTATATATGCTTTCAGAAGCATATATTTAATTTATTACTTCTTGCTTAGAAGTAAGGGCTCTAGAAACATATCTTCAGGGCTTGGGAAATTGCTATCAGTCTTCCACCTATAATTTCATTTGCCAGATAATTCCTCTGTAAGAAGTAGTAGGGATAAAAATAGTCCTGTGTATCAGAGAATTTGCATTAAAAAATCTCACAAAATAAAGAAATAACATCCTTCTAGTAAATTCTTGACTTCCTCATAAAATCAAATAAGAATAGTAGGTGTCAAAGTTAAAAAGACCGATAAACTTACTGTGTAGTACTTGGTAAGTTACACAGAAAACTTCTTATAGAGGGAACAATCACATTTATAGATTTCCAGAAATCCGTTTCACATTCCTTAATACAAGCATAAGGAAAAATATCGAAACAGCACATACAGATCTGAAAACATACTTTTGCTTGGAGAGAACTGATTCATCATCCTGACTCAACTCCTTCCGCATTGTCCCTTCAATTTCTGCTGCAAGGGAATCCTAGAGATACACCAGAAGAATCAACAAATGAGATTCAAGTCTTCCTCCTAACAATTTTAGCAGAAAACTTCTTTAAAAAAAATTCAGAAAAACTCTATTTTTCCCCTGTATGAGGTCATTTAGGACTAACTGTTCAGTCTCTGAAGGATGGGTGTGGAGGGGGAGTTTTCCACTGTAACTGCACGTATGTATGATCAGTACGGGCTCAGTTTTCATTAGCAACATCTGCTTCTTCTTGGTACTCTTCATGTTGGTTTCTTAAGTTAAGCCACAATTTTATGAGCACTTCTTACAAGACCAAACACATACGCAAGAGATTCTATATACACAGAACAACCAACCAAAACCTGACACATTTCCAGCACTGCCCAGGAATCTGAGAAGACAGTACAGTAATCAGAACATACCTGACACTAAGAGGAGGCAAAGAAATGCCTTTAACCTTTCTCCATTGTTTGAGTCATCTTTGGCAATTAGTCTAAGGTCATACAGTTCTGATGATGCTTAAAATTTAATCTCACAAGATAAGGAAATAAAATTATGTTATTAAATACATAAAGGAAGAAAATACTCTTTGATCTCTTCAAAAGATGCTTTGTTTCTTAAAAAAAACACCATCAAATTATAAAATTCACATCAACATCGAACAATATACTAGCACAGGTAAGACTAGGTGTAGAACATGCAAATTCCTATATTTAACAGGAAAGGCATATAAAAAGAAAAAATAATCTCAATATCCCAAAACGGCAAGTGAATGATTAGCTCCCCAATATATAAAATTCTCAAAAGAGTACACATTATAGAACTGAAAAACCACTAGGTCAGTTCCTTTGCCTACTACAAAATAGTTCCTGCTGCAGCCCCTGTCACAACTGTTTTAGTCGTATGGTTTTATGCCACAGGCCAGAAGCACCAGTCAGTCTAAGCTTTGCTAATGGTATTTATTACCACAGGAAATGCTCCACATGACTGGAGGTGGCAGCGACACGTGGCAGAGCTGGCTCTGCTGCGCAGCAACTTCACTTCTTCTTGTGATTCATGCAACATCCCTAGACACTCTGCATTCCGATCTTGCAACTCATGTAACTGAAAAACAGGACATCACATGATATCAGTAAGCTTCAAAGAAAAGACAGAATGAAACTGAATTAATGCCTACAGAAATGTATGTCATCACTGGACTGTTCTTCCAACTGCATAGCACATTTCAACACTTGACAAGGATCAGCATAAAGCCTACCCCAATTTTAGTGGTGAAATGTAAAGACTGGAAAGAGGAAAAAAGTATGATAAAATCCAAAGGAAAATACATGGAAAACACGGCAAATAAAGTAACTGCTGATGCAAAAGAAGCAAATAAAAGAGAACTTTCTTAAAATCTAATGAACTACAGCATTGTTGATAATTATCAGTAATATTCACACTAAACACTCATTTTCTTGTAACTAAGAATAGTAAGACAGAATCACAGAATTGACCTCCCTAGATGGAACACCTTCCCTGCCTTTCACATTCCTATGAACTACAAAAATATTTGTGGGAAAATAAATATTCTTTTCTTCCAATCATATGACTCCAACCACAATAAAAAATGAAAAGCTCCATATAATTAAAAATCACGAGTTCCCATTCTCTCTTAGTTTTCCATTCTCTTGTACTCTATTTTAAACATTTATCTAAATGTATATACATAGAAAGCTTAAGTACCTCTGCTGTCAGTTGTCTCTGAGCATCTTTAGAAGCTTGTAAATGAAGTTTCAGCTCCTCCTTTTCAAGCACATTCTGAAAGCACAAAAAGGTGCTCATCATTTTCTCAGCCAGTTCCCCCAAGAGAGCAAATCCTCTGCTGTAGTTTCCACTCCCTTGCAATGTTATTCCCTTGCAGTGTAACCCCCTGGCTTACAAGTCAATTTTTACCTGCTGTAAGCACTGGCACGCACACACGCACACACACATACACACATGTGTGTGGCACATACAATCTTCATCAGCACTTCCTTACTTCTTTGAGTTTATGCTGAAGATCAACAATCTGAGACAAGAGGGATGAGATCTCTTCCTGGTAGCGAACCACCTCCTCACTCTTCTCTGACAACTCCTCCGTTATTCTGGAAATTTGAGCATTTGTTTGCCCTATAAAACATAAAAAGAACTTAGTAGATAGATTTTCCCAACACATGACAAAAAACCAAAACAAATCCCAAAACCAGAAAATATCAGTGAAAGTCAACAACAATCTGCAAAATGACCAGTACTTTTAGGAAATCAACCCACAGTACAAAAGAGTAGGCGCCTTAGAACACTCAAAAGGAAAACATAAAGAGAAATGGTGGGGAGGAGGAGAAGGAGAATGAGCATTAACTTCAAATGCAGTTATATATCAGGAGCAAAGTATCCTGAAACTGAAACATATATCACAGGTATGTGAAATGACCATAATAAAATCCAAGGTAAGCTGCTATAAACGATCTCAATTTACATACTGGCTCATGGTGAAGGCTAGACATGGAATACATGAAGAAGTCAGGCTCTGAACCGATCCTGTTAACTACCATTCTCTGTAAGCAAAGGCATTTTGTCAGACCTTGTCAAGTGTAACACCTGTTAAGCTCCTGACTCTGGTCACTCAAAGACCCACTGCATAGAATTTCCAGTTTCTTTTTTCCTTTAAGCAAGCATTTAATCAAGTGAGATGACAAAGCAACTCAAAAAACTGAAATACTTTTATGCAGTCAGCATTGCTTGCATACTTGCCCAGAAAACATAGCAAAGTCATAATAAAGTCTGAACAATCTTGCATAAAGTTCACAGTACAAATTTAATGGTTATTGTACCTCACACCTCTACTGCAGAACAAGGTGCTGCCCATGGGCCTGTGGACATTTAGGCTTACAATCAGGTATCTTTTTTCCTAAAGACACAAATTTTAAATCTGTAGCCTACACATTGTTTGAGAGAAGATTCTTTCTGTGAGTCTAAATTACCTAGGATGCCTATACATGCTATAGAATTGGACAAAACAGAACTCTCAGACATTCTCATTGAAGTAAATTAGGAGACATTATATAATAACTTCTATTTGCAAAGGCTATATAGTTTCTCAGAGGGAACACAGTAAATCAGCAACCAACTAAGTATCAATTCACAGTATTTGGTCACCTGGAACAAGAAAAATTGAGCAGCAATCCCGTTTTCTTTACGGTAATTGTACTGAAAAATAATCTTAAAGATAGGCTTAAGGTTATTATGCACAAAGTACTTAGAACGTATCAAATGACTACAGATTAAAAAAAATGTACTACCAGGTTACACAATCACCAGACCAGAAAAAGGATTGTTCCAGAACACTCACATGCATTTGTCTAAGATTAGCTGCAATTTTTTAAAAAATAAGTAGTCCCCAAAGGAAATATGGGCAACTGATCTAGACCAATTGCAAAACACTTGCAAATTTAACTGCTTTCATTCATAATATATAGTTTAAACATAAACTGTATTCATAAATATATACAAATATATAATGGGCATTAAAGAGTCTATGCACTAATAAATTTCTATGTCGTGTGTGCTGAATACTCTGTACAAGAAGTATATTTTGTTGATTTTCCAATGTTTGTAGGCTTCTGTTTAGTAGGTTTATGAGCACCTGATTTTGTGGTCATTTTCTCCCTCTAAACACAACACACGTACCTGACTTTTATGCCAGAGTGAAACATGCTGAAATACAGAAACAATTTTTCACTTGAGTAAAAAGCAAGACTTGAATAAGTGGCATAAATTACTGAAGTTCAGGTTTGGATTCAGAGATTCCTAAGAAGGTGTAGGCACTAGGTATTTCGAATACTGCTTTACCCTGCTTTAAGATGTACCCTGGATACTCACGGAGCTCTTTGACACAGTCATTAACCAGCTGCTGTTCCTTCTCTTCATATGTAATTGTTTCTGTCTTCAGGTGGCAAGCCTTCAGGAAAATTATGGGTATTTCAATTTCAGTTTATCTATACATGTATCAATGTTAAAAAATTTTACTTTTGAAATTCTTGCAACTGAAGAATCTCGTCTCTATCTATCTTTATAATTTCTATGCAACTGGCCATGCTTCCTAATCATTTTTTCCACCATAACCCATTTCCCTGAATTCTGTAGGTTTTTTGAGTGAAAGACACACAGACACACAAACAAAATCTTAACTCTCTCATGCCTCTAATAAAAAAATATTGCAAAAAGATGTGATTTTGTAGGGAAGGTAAGTCCACACAGTAATCAGAAGGAAGCAATTTGAATATGCTTCAAAACTTAAGGCAAAGGAATCTTCAAAACTGAATGATGTTAGCTGAATCTTTCACAGCACTGAAAAGCTCTCAGTAGAACAGCTTTTCTCCGTATTCCCCAGTCTGTTTAGACAGTAAATTTTCTGGGCCAGAAACTGACTATCACAGCAACACCAAGCATACTAGATTCCCGCTTTTCTTTCAATGGTGAGGATTATAATATTAAATTTTACACACACAAATCCTCTACATTCCAGACTGTTTGCTAGTAAGTGGTTCACCATAAAAATTAGTCAATGGATTTAAATATTATCCAAGCAAGAAAAGAAGAAATACACACTTCCTTACCTAATGTTGTCACATGAAAATTAAAAAGGAGACTCAATACAACTGAGGCTATTTCAACTCAGCAAAGGTTATGTTATATCACAGAATGGTACCAGTTTCTTTTCAACTCCACTTTTTCATACTAAGGTAGACTGAAATAATCCCTGGTCTGTTAAGTTCTGTAATCATCTATAGGGTTAGCAGCATAATAAAAGCAATCTGAGCTTCTCCTCCAGACTATTAAAACAATCCATTTGGTCTTAGGGAGTTTTAGGAAGCATGTGCATCTTGGGCTGAACACTTTGTAGACAACAAGGGAGAAAGTACACATTCCTCACATTAAAGGAAACTATTCTCTGTTGTACCATTGCAACACACCCTTCTCTTAGGAAGGGTTCCCATAAAATGCCCCAAACCAAACAAAAAACCCCATACACACTGAGCAGTCATCTCCCCACCTTTCTTACAAACATCTCTGGCTTTTAACCAGTTCCCTATTCAACAAATTCCACTTGCCACCTCTGATGAAAATACGGTGCATCTCTAAATTCTGATTCTTGCAACCTTAGCTATTTGTTCCATGATCTCTATAGCCATTTATTTGGTCTGGTTGTTTAGTTCTTACAATGGCACAGTGCCTGTATTCATGTTTTATACATAAGAGACCAATTAAAATGCAGAAACTAATCAAGGAGTCAAAACTAAGCATGTCTTTAAAAGAATTTGAATAGAAGATTACTAACTCTTGATACTGAATACAAGCTGACAAAAAAGTGTAATGTCAATGCAACTGAATTCTTCAAACATTACTGTTAACCGCAGTCAGATTTGTATCAAAACGGATTGCACAAACTTGAGGGCCTGATGGATCCAAGTACTTTTGCTGGGTGCTTACATATTCTTTCATCATAAAGGTGTTATGGAAGGACTACTAGCGAACTCCAGAGAAAATGAGCAGTAGTGAAGGAAATGGAAGGATGTGAGTGGTGGAGGGAATGTTTTTGGGTATGACTTGAATACAGCAAGATAAAACAGTCATATCCTTCAAGAGAAGCCCAAATGCTAGATTTTTAACCATCCTGATGTATTTCATATCCAACATATGTGGCATACACTGTAAGTTGGATATACCTTTGATCGGAGAGCAAGGTTCTCTTCTTCCAGCTCCCTGAGTTTATCTTGCAAGATGTCCAGCTGCAACAGATCATGTGATACATTGAAAGACTCATTGAAACGAAGTGGTGTGGAACAGCTGGAATCTGTTTCACTCTCCTCAGAAGCAATCGAAACAATACGAAGCAGGTCATCTTTCTTTGACAGTTCATGCTGCAGCTGGTTAACCTACGACAAAAGAACATCATCAGCTTGTGAATTACCCTTTAGCTACACAATATTGTAGTGTATTACTTAGGCAGCTTTATGGAACATCATTGCTCCAGTCTAAACAGTCAATAAAAAACAGCTCACAGGTCCTGACTGATCTACACTTGCACATAGCATTCATGCTCTGTATATTTTATAGAAAGTTCATAAAATCATACTTTTAACATCATAAGGGAAACAGAATATTCAAGATAACATATGAATGGATTATTTTTAATACTTTACTTAAAAACAATTTTCCAGCCACTTTGATACACGTTTACATTTTTAAGTGCTGTCATTTTGACTGTGTCTATTTTTCTGAACTCTAACTTCCTGAAGAAAAGGACTGATAAACATCTACTCATATGTGCAGACTCATCCCTCTCACAAGTCTACACATTAAATAAACTGCTGGACAAATAAAAACAAAAGAAGAAACAGATCGCATGCAGATAAAGTCTATTTTGCCAATCTACAATTTTGCATGAATACATAAGTTTATGTTGTCCTACAGTATGTATTTACTACCAGTATACTATTTTATACAAGCAGATGAATCAATTTCTCTGTAACTTAGACTACAGTGGTTGACCTTAGGCTTTAAAAAACTTAAAATACTTCAGAGGCTGTCAACTATTTAATTAATTTTTAAAGAAAGAACAACAAAGAAAAGATTAGATCAAGAATCTGTGCTTAAAGGAACAGGTGGCGTGAAGATCTTGAGCTGAGTTCAGTTTTAATTAATTTTTTTTTTCCTTTTTGCCATTTTCTGGCTGTTTCCTTACCTGTGAAGTTATTATGTAGTAGGTCATATAAAATACCAACTACTTATTTTGACTTAGATTATTAGACTTAGTTTAATGGCAGGATATCTGATTGATGGTCAAACCAAACACTTGAAAACACAGTCCTGCTGTAGATGTATCATAATAATAACTAATGTACTTGTAATTTCTCAGTAATTACAATGTCCAGTCCTTATAGTCTGTTCTTGGACTGAAAGAGCTGACTGAACTATGACAATTTGGAGAATGACTTCTAAGCAGAATTCCATAGTTTGGGAGCAGCAATCACCTGCTTTCACAATGAAAGATTTCTATTAACCCTCTTCCTGTCAAAAAAAAAAAAAAAAGATCACTCACTTGATCTAGTGTTTGGCCTAACTGTTCTTCTAGCGCTTCATTTTGTTCCGTCAACAGATGATTTCGCTTTAGGAGGGCTTGTCCAATTCGAGCTGCTAGTTCCAGGTCTCGATCTTTCTGCTCACAAAATCAGAACAAATGTCAACTCTTCATAGAATCATAGAATCATCAGGTTGGAGAAGACCCACCAGATCATC